>CM037854.1:159353990-159448352 GCA_021234595.1 Delia radicum
TTTCCCTTGTTACAAATACCCCATGCCATTTTTTTCCCGGGTGACAGACCCCAGGCGTTTTTTCCATCCGGGGCCGACGGCGCGGCTGGTTCATACAAATACCACCAGGCATGTGCCCGGGTGCCAGACCGCCAGGCATTTCAAGGTCCAGCCCGGTGCCGACCGGCGCTGCGGGTGCGGGTACAAAACCCCCATGCATGGGGCACCCGCTGGGCCTACGGCTGCTGCGGCGGCGGTTACAAAAGCCCCATTCCCCCCACTACTGATGTACCATAAGTTTTACTACTCGTTTGTCCCTAAGCTTAAACAGACCCCAGAAATTAGATTCGATTGCATTGCAAATTTTGTATATAAAAATATTATGAAGATGTGTCAAACTTTAAAGTAATTTTGAGAAAAATCTATACCATAGAACGAAAAATAAAGTACGCTATTGAAATCAGTTTAAAAATCCCACTTTGACCCATTTAGAGTGCCCCAATCGAGTCCAACCCAATCAAATATAATTTATGCATTCATCTGCTAGAGCGTCTTCCGGAGAAGAAATAGAGACCCTAATCTTGGAAAGACTCCTCCTACTTTCTGAAATATCTCAATCCCGAGATTTGTCCATATTGCTATAAAAACACGGCTAAAAAGGACCTCTTTCAACTTCAATTTTAACACCTTAACGGGCACCTAGAATGATGATTTATGCATTAATCTGCTAGCGCGTCTCCCGGAGAAGAAGTAGCTCCCATAATCTTGGAGAGATTCCTCCTACTTTCTGAAATATCAAAGTGGAATTTTTAAAAATTTGAACCTACGGGTCAAAAGTCGGGACATCAGAATTCGTTTTAGAGGTATGGTTCCTTCGGCAAAGTTTCTTATTTTGATCCCTAGAATACAATTTTCCTTGAACGTTGAGCGATTTTTTAAATCGACCCGCCCTAGTAGTTATATTAGTAAAACATATAACTACTACTAACTTAACAGTTCATGTACTAATTTTTAGTACAAAGTTGTTTTTAAGTCAGCATTTGTTCTATTCTCAATTTATATATTTCAAAATTTTTACTAATTTTCGTTGTTGTTGTAGCAAAATATTTGCATAATTTCTTGGAACCAATTTGCAAAAATTAGTAAAAATTTTTACAAATTTGTTTGTATAATTATGAGAATACTGTTTTCTCTTATAAAATAAAATAGTTAACTTTTCTGTAGAATTATAGATTTTTCTGTAACTTTAACAGACTTTTTTATTTAAGTGTATTTTTAATAGCAAAATTGAATTGGAAGATATTTAAATCGGGGATGATATTGAGTTCGAAAATCATTTTCAGGAAAATCAAATTCTGCAACCATCAAAAACCGCATTCACATTCACACTACATAGCACAACACGTGTTTTGCCAAAAACACGTATTAAAGCTCTTTATTATATTATAACGATTCTTTATTTCTTTTCCACTCGGTTTGGCGAATCATTGTGTTCTAATATGCAAATACGTGTTTTGCCAAAACACGTATTAAAGCTCTTTATTATATCATAACGATTCTTTATTCTTTTCCACTCGGTTTGGCAAATCACGTGTTTAAAACTGTCTGAATGACGTATAAAATCTTGGTAACAACCAATTTTTTTTTTCCAACTGCATGGGTCGATTGCAGCCACCGATATTTTTATTTTCGGCTGCAGATAATACAGTTATAACACTCTCTTTTTTGTGTCAATAATTATATAAATGGGATTTTAGTAAAAATCGGGCTTTAAGCTTTTATGATTGCATTTCTGCAATATCTTTATGGGTATTTATATTAAGGTTAAACTATAATTGTAATGCCCTGTACATATAACTTGTACATAAATATTGTTAAATTGAAAAATAACAATTAAATCAAAGCAATAAATATTTTACATTTTGTTGACATTTAATTTTAACGTTTTGGGCTATGAACCTGCGTGTCTATGGTAAATGTATCTCCTTATGCTTGTATATATTCGTAAGTATGTAAGTCCTGTGTATGGTTAGTCCTTTAACCAACAATTTTTATGTTTTATAATTTTAATACACGTACAATAAATGAAAATGTCAAATGTAGTGTCAGTAAATGAACCCACTGTATGACATACATCGGCAAACACGCATGTTTAAACAGTGAAGAGCAAATCTGACAAATGCTTTGGTAAAATCAATTAAGTTTATATAAATCATCTTTCTTAAGGTACGGTCACATATGGCAAATATTAGCCCCAAACATATTTGCCTTTATTTAGCAAAATTTTTTTCAAAAACAATGTAGGTTTTATTTTGTGGTCACACTACGCACATTTATTTGCTCATTTTTGTTTGCTCGAACAGATGTCAAATAGCGGCAAACACACATATTGGCAAACATGTCTTACATATGGTAACACTTAAAAAAATATTTGCCGAAGCAAAATATTTGACCAAACTGTCAAAATATATAAATTTATTTGCCAAAACACTTCAATACAATTTGTGATGGAAAATATAGAGGAGTTTCTTGTTTTAAGCTGTGGAGCAGCAGCAATATTAATTTTAGAAGAGGAGGAAAATAAAATTAGGGAAAAAAAAGAAGAATGTGGGTACGCAAATGGGTTCTACGTCGTAAAGAAGAAGGATGTTGTACAAAGTTGTTGATGGAGTTACGGTCAGAAACTCCTGCATTGTATAACAACTTTTTACGTATGACTTCAACTGATTTTGAAAAATTGGTGAGTTGCAAATTTAATTTAAGTAATGCAAGTTAATACAGTTTTTAATACTCTTGTAGCTTACATTAGTGGCACCGCTTATAAAAAAAATAACACAAATTTTCGTGATGCAATTTCTCCTACCGAGCGGTTAGCAGTTACACTTCGGTATTTGGCAACAGGCGAAAGTTTTAGGTCTCTACAATATGTATTTCGTATTCCCCATAATACAATTTCAGGAATTATTCCCGACGTATGCGACGCTATTTATAAAGTATTACAGCCGGACTATTTGACGGTAATATACGTTAAAATATATTTTTATTATTAAATTAATTAATATAATATAGATACCATCAACTGAAAACGAATGGAAAGCCGTGTCTGAAGACTTTTTAAAATTGTGGAACTTTCCTAATTGCATCGGATCGTTGGATGGAAAACATGTTGTGATGACTGCGCCATCCCATTCAGGTAGTGTTTTCTATACACTACAAAGGTAGGTAAAGTATAAATATTTCTTTTTTTTTTTTCTTGACTAAATATTTTTGTAGGTACACATAGTATTGTTCTCATGGCTATTGCCGATGCATCATATAAGTTTTTGTATGTCGATGTAGGGTCAAATGGCCGTATATCTGACGGTGGAGTTTTTTCGCAAAAGTTCATTTAATGCAGCTCTTACTAGCCACCGACTTAACCTGCCTTCCCCTAAACCCCTACCATCTAGACTCGTGGCTGTGCCTCATGTTCTTGTTGCTGATGACGCTTTTGCTTTAACGCCGAATATACTTAAGCCGTTTAATTTACGCAATATGAATGCTATTCAAAGAATATTTAATTATCGGTTGTCAAGAGCAAGACGTGTAATAGAAAATGCATTCGGTATTATGTCCGCGCGTTTTCGGGTAATGCGCAGTCCAATTAAACTTCAGCCAATAAAAATGAAGCAAGTAACGCTTGCATGCTGTGCATTACACAACTTTCTGATGAGTCAGAAAAATTCCGTTTACTTCAACGCAAAACTTGTTGATCACTATACTGAAGACGGCACTTTAATCGCCGGCGAATGGCGCAGTGATCAAACCGACCAGGATTTTCCAAATCTGCTGCCACATCGTTCCTATATCGCGCAAGATACTTCAGAAATACGACAAGAATTTTGCCAATATTTCGTAGAGGAAGGCGAATTGTCTTTTCAATATAAACATATTTAGACGAGTTGTTTAAATCGTTTATTTAAAATTAAAAACAAAAACATGATAAGTATGTATGTATTTAAAAAATGTTTTATTTAACAAAAAAGGTTAATAAAAAGTATACATATTCATTTGTACTTTAATTCAGTCTTTTTTTTACATATATTATTAAATTATTATCATAAATTCATTTTTTTTTTATTTATTTCTAAATTTATTGCAAAAAAGTCATTGTAAAAAAAGGAAAAAACAAATAAGTTACTTCACAAGGCTTTAAAAATACTAAAGAAATTTACAAGCTGTACTAACTGCTGTAATAATTGATGTACACGTATGTATGTATATATATATATGTACATATGCATGTACTTAAGTTTTGCAAAAGTTTTCAAAAATATTATAAATTCAAATTATTGTGATTTTAAACCGGTCAGCTAAGTGGCCGCCGATTTAAAATTACTTGATTAATTTTTCCACCATTTAAAACCACTTTAAACTTTGGTGGTTTTAAGAACACACTTAAATCACAATTGTGATTTTAAAATTCCAAACGAAAATTTTTATTAATTTAAATCGGCGGCCACTTAGCTGACCGGTTTTAAAATCACAATAATTTGAATTTATAATATTTTGACAACTTTTGCAAAACTTAAGTACATACATACATACGTACATCAATTATTACAGCGGTTACTACAGCTCTTAAATTTCTTTAATAACTAGTTTAGAGAAGAATATTTAAGATTTATTTCTTTCTTCCTCTAAATACTCCCATAAATTAAGTGTAATTTTTTTTCGCACTAATGTTGCAGCATCAACACTTAAAGTATTTAGCTCACTTGCTAAATAGACCGCAAACGTATCGTTGGGGTTAGTTTGGTTGTTTCCACGATCTTTCATTACCGTAACCGCCTCACGCATTATTAATACTTACAGAATCCTTCCGAACCAGTATCAAAACTAAAATTTGATGTTGTGTCTTGAGTTTGTTGCGTTTCCGCATGTCCAACAAACCTCATCGAATTAAAAAATTCCATTTTGGAGTTTCTTCGTTTTTGCTCTGGCTGCATAGCCACGAAATTGAATACGCAGATTCGACCATTTGGCATTTAGCTCAGTTGCGGCGTATTTTTGTTCAAAATGTTCCGATATAGTTTGCCAGGCACGGTCGCGTAATGCTTTGTTGTGGTAAGCTTCGTCGCTAGCATCCCACAAACACTTCTCAGCTTCAACCAAAGATATTAATTTAAAAATATCTGTTTCTAACCAATCGCATGCCACTTTTGGTTTTGTTCGTGGCTTCTTTGTAATGGTTGGTTCGCCAAAGTTTTCCATTTTCTAAAAAATAAATTAAAACATTTATATATTAAATGTTGTTTTTAATAAACATTAATTAAATTATTTTCTTACCGTTTCACAATATAACACGAAATTATTTTTAATTTGCAGCTGTCAATCAATTACTTTTTATATAAGTGCTGACAACGAATTTGTTTTATCGAGATGACATAAAACAGCTTAAACAAAAAACGAAGTAAGAAGTTTAACATGAGGGTTAAACGATCGAGTTTTACTTTACCTATCAAGTTTTAATACACTCACACTTTTTTACCAATAAACTCATACTTTTAAAAATTGACGCGAACTTGCCTTTAAAATTCTCTTTCAAGTGAGTGTATCAATTTACGTTCAAGAAAACAGCTGATTTCCAGGTTAGTGAGCAAATTTTTCGTTTGCCTTTATAAATTGTTTTCTTGATGACATCTTGAAAGTAAATTGCTCAAAAATTGAATGCAGCCTACGTCACAACTTTAAATTTTTGGAAATTTTGACAAATAGTATATGTAAAAGACTATCAAGAAAATCTTGATCGTGTGGCTGCACTGTAAGCAAATATATGTTCACAATAATTCAGCAAATCTTACATTTAATTTAAGTTGTCATTTAATAAGGCTTCGGGCTTAAAAAGCAAAAACGAATCTTTATTGCTTTTTGATACGATGTCCATCTGTCTGTCTGTGTTGCCTGTTACATGGTTCTATCTCGGTGATATTTCTAACTTCGCAAGTTTTCCATGATGCGTATGTATTTCTTCGGGTCTATACTGTTTGCCATATAGAGGCACTTTAACACGGTATGTATATAGCAGTGTATTTGTCAAACTTCCCACTGCAAATTGCATACATGTCGTATAAACGCAAAAAAATTTGCTTTTGTAAATGTCAGATCGAATTAGCAGTGTTAAAGTTTTCAATAAGAGCGTGATATATTTTGATTTGACAAACCATCTAACATCAGCTGTTTTGCAAGTCGTCTGTTTGTGACGGCAAGTGTTTTCAGGTTATGTCAGGTAAAACCAAAAAGGAACGTGTGAAAACAAAAATTATTAACCTTCTGTGTTTGTCAATTTTTACAGACATGTGATATAACATATGGACTTTGCATCTGACAAACTCACCGCAAAATTCATGTCGTGTAAAATCGTCTTAAACATGTTTTTAATCGATTATATATGATTTCAGTGTTTTTTTATATTTCGTAATCCATTTTTGATATCTTAAAATGGTAATAACTTAAACAATTGTTTTATACAATAATTAGATAACTTGTTTTTTGTTGATCCAAGGCAGTAACCGCCCAACGATTTGGCTACAACAACAAGAAATACTAAAAATCAAAAACGAATTTAATGGTATTCCAAAATCATGTGTTTTTTTTTATAAATAATTCAGATAAATATTAAATGCTAAAAAAATATTTTTACAATATTTTGTGTTTTTTTATTTGATTTTAGTCGTATTTTTTTTTTTAAGTTGACCACACTGTTCCCAACAGCTGTTATTTGCTACTGTTTGGTCTTACAAAATAATTGTAAGAACAAATATTTGTTTGCTCAAAATACAGGCAAATATTTTTTATTGAGTGGTCACATTAAAAGCATTTTTGTTTGACACCAAACAAATTTATTAGCCCAAAATCAGCTGTTTTCCTGTTTGTCGCAAATAAATATGTTGTGGTCACATTACGGCAAACAAATATTTGACGTTTTTCGGCAAATGTTTGCCATATCTGACCGTACCTTTAGAGATACAAATATCAGCAGAAATAGGTAAAGGTTCAATCTTAGCAGCATTATAAGAACAATAAAACTGTGCAAACAATTTTGGGTCATTGAAGGCCCGAATAAGAACAATCGGAAATGAAAATAGACTATCAGTAGAGCAAACCCCCAAAGGGTTTTAAAACGTTAGCTCGTATTGTTAATTTTTTAGCCTTTCGAACTTTGGCTATGAAGTAAATCAATATATAAATATAACACTTGGAATTATATATTTTAGGCCTTTAATAATTAAATTTAGTAATTTGTATACTTTTTATCGTTTTTTTTTTTTTTTTTTAAAGAAAGAGAGGCAACACTCAGGAAATACTTCCTATATTTAGTGTGTTGCAGCAAAAATGTTGCTGGCTTTACAAACTTTCTTCTTTTCAGTGTAGTCTTTTCATAAAACAATTCATGTGTTTCTATTTGTTTTCACTTAAAAAAACATAAAATTAAATAAAAAACTTTGTAGAAAATTTTATGGAGAATAACAAGCCTTTTATTGTTTTCCATTCATCTTGGGTCCTTTTATCCTCAACACGGTGGAGCTACTAAATGAGAATTACACATGCAAAAAAAAAAAAAATATGCAAAAGTACAACAAAACTCGGGTTCGATAAGCTGTTATTTTGGAACTAGTAAGAATTTCAATGTGAAATTGTACATGATATTTTCATGGACTAGTACACATAAAACATAGTTAGTACACTCAAAGAAAAAGTGTCATCATATTTATGAAAAACATCATACATATCATGAAAAACCAATTTAACACTTCATGAACATGATGAAGCTGTTTCATAAAAGTTCCAATTGAAGATAAGCTTCATCATATTTATGAAATATTTCATAAATGTGAAGAGGTTTTATAGCCCTCCATGAAAAGTTTCATAAATGTTACAAGACGATTTATTAATATGACGAAGCAAATTCATAAATTTTTAAGAAATAAAAAATTTACAAACACAATTATTGCTACAGAAAATTTATTTTTAATATATTTTTTTAAAACCAAATATTTTTTCAACTGTAATTCAGAATATATCAACACTGAGAATTTCAAATTTAAAAAAATGATACAGAAAATGTCAATTGATGTTTATTTTTATTAAAATTCAGAAAAAAAAATTAGGTTCAGAATTTACATTTTCAATTTAAAAACATTAATTGGTGTTAAGAAGTTCAGTTTCCACTGAAACTTATTAAATTAAATTTATATTCACAAAATTCCATGTAAAATTTAGAGCACATCAACTTATTAGAATTCTGACTTTCAATTAATGTTATGATATTTTCTAAATTTCAAATAGAAAATTTAACTTAAAAATTATATTTTCTTAATTTAAAATGAAAATTCTTAAGTTCAATTGATAGGAAAACAAAAGAAAAATATGTTCACGCGGTTGATGAAAATTTTTTATGAAATGCTGAAGATTTATAAAACATTTGACATACATTTTTATGAGAAGTGAGACCTATTGAACAGTATATATGCTTTAGAAGTTACCTTGTGAAATCTGTGTGAATTTCTCCAGCAAATTTGGACATGCTTTTAGAAATAATTTTGAAAAGGAACCGTATGAATTTGTTAACAAAGCAAATTTATTTATGAGTAAAACGCAATTTCGTTTTTAAAAATCCTTTAAAAATGTACTGAGTGATTGAACTTTTTATTAACACAAAATACTTGCAATTCACCGTTTTGGTTTTAATTGAGCATTATCAGTATCCCGTTAAAGTGACCAACCATATTTTTGAATAATTTTTATGTTATTTTTGCCTCAAAACGTTTTTCTATTGTAACAATTTCTTTGTGAAAATGTTCGCCTTGTTCTTCGCTGAACTGGCGCAGGTTATCTGGAAAGAAGTCTAAATATGAATGCCGGAAATGAATTTTATGCAGCCCATTTCGCCTTACGCATTTAAAAACTTATTAACAACCGTTACATTACCAAGAAAATTATCACAAAGTGCAACAAAACTCTTCCATGCACGTTTTTCAACGGAACTTAGCTTGTTCATAAAGTTCTCATCTCTCATAATTTTACGAATTTGAGGCCAAATGAAAATACCTTAAATTCATCAGAACAGATAAAAACGATGAAAAAAATATTAGATATGGAAAGGAATACATAAATACCTCCTTTTATTGTGGCTTCACATAATTTTGGGAACACCGCTTTAAGTTTGCAAAAAGCTTCGCGGTTTACATTAAGGTTTTTAACAAATTGTTTCATATATACTTTAGATGCAGTAGTGGCAAAATAACATCCTCAGATTTAACTATTGGACCGTTTAAAATGTTTCTCCTGCCAATTTCATACGACTCCCGAGATGACCATACTTTGCGATCATAGCGTTTTGGTGCACGACTATCCCATTCACAACATATCATGGATATTTTGTTTAACCACCTTTTGCATACCAAATAAAATGGTTTCACTCAGCAACAACTTTCCATTTATGTGTGGCATAACTGACGAACCGGAGTAATTTGTTCATCACTACCTACGTTTTTTCCCTCCAGGCGGGAGTGGGATATGGGGGATCCAACTTTTGCTTTTGACATCAGGGTATATACCGACGGCTCAAAGATGAGTTGTGGTGTAGGCTCCGGGGTCTTCTCGGGTGAGTGTAACTTGCGGTGTTCTTTCAGGCTACCTGATCATGCTACTGTTTTCCAGGCGGAAATTCTGGCTATCAGGGAAGCCTGCAGCCTCCTGTCTGAAAGGGGGGCTCGAGGGACAGTGGGCATCTTCGCCGATAGCCAAGCGGCTTTAATGTCCCTGAGCTCGTACGTCACATCCTCTGCTCTCGTTGGTCAGTGCAGGGAGGAACTGTCCAGGCTAAGCTGTCTATCCCAAGTTACTCTAGTTTGGGTCCCCGGCCACAGATACCTCTACGGTAATGAAAGGGCAGACGAATTGGCAAGGGCAGGATTTGCCTTAAACGGACTGTTAAGGGGGAAATTTTCCGGCACTATTTTCGCAGGGCGGGGGACAGGTGGCATAATTTGGATACCTGTAGGACCGCTAGACTTACGTGGCCCAACTACGACCTAGGGCGTACAAACTCTCTCCTGAGCAGGAGCAGGAGGGATGTCTCGAGGCTGACGGCTGTTCTGACCGGTCACTGGCTGATTGGTAGGCATGGCATTAGACTTGGGATTGTACGTGGTTCGCATTGTCGCAGCTGCGGCATACCGGGCGAGGAGGAGACTGTGGAGCATCTTCTCTGCGATTGTCCGGCGCTGCAGAATATTCGACTCCGGATCTTGGGTGACCATATACTGGACGACCTCTCGGTAATAGTGTGGTAGTGTGGTCTCTTCAAAACAGAGTCTCTTTTTTGACTCTACTTGATGCTCACGAGTAGCGTGAGCTGCCACTTAAACCAACCAAACCTACCAACCTACGTTTCTTTTGTGCTAGTCACATATGCGATTGGAACCGATGGTAACAGATTTTCGTTATGCAATAATACTGCTTTCAAGCCTAGAAGAATATGTACTTTTTTGAAGAATATGTACTTATTAATCAATTATTATTTTTTCAGGCACTAATTAAAAAATTTTACAATACCGCATCGCGAAACGGTTCGATTAGGGGATCGGTTTTTTACATTTTCCTCCTTGGCAATTTACATAAACATCTGTCAACTTTTCTTAAGTTTGATTTCGCTTTATCCTATTAAACATCTTTGCCTATCATAGAAATATATCTTTACTAAATTCTCTTCAGCAGATTTAATTTTTTCGTTAATGAGTTGACTAGGATATCCGCAGTAAAATCAAATTAAAGACAAATTTTAATTTAGCGGAATGTAAAGTTTTGTATAAATGACCAGACTGTTGAGAGTCAGTCAAAAAAAGTTTGGTTGACCACCGTTACACCAATTTTCTATTATGTGCGCATTTGCGTGTTTATAAAATAGTACCTGCATCATGCTGGCAGCTTCACTAGATAGAAAACGCATAAATAGAACATAAAAAGTTTAATAACTCAGTAAATTTTTAACGAATTTTTAAAAACGAAGTTGTGTTTTACTCCTAAACAATCTTGTAAAAAAGGCAAAGTACCGCCTAGTTTACTTCCCCTGTTTTGTTTACAAACTAAACAAAATATAAAAAGGAGAGAAAAACAAAAAACGTGTATTGAATATCCACCAGAGGTGGATCTTGCACATCAAACAAGTTTTCAATTTATTTTTTGATCAAACTTCAAACTCATATGTATATTAGTTCTCATGTAGTGAGTAAACTAGTTCATATGAATGTTTGATGTTTGGCATGGGATTGTTACCGCTTTCAAAATGTGTTCTGATGATGGGAAACTAGAAAATTCCCGAAATAGATATATCAACACATTCCTGAAAGGGTCAAATAATAAATTTGAAAACAAAAACTCTATAGATTATTTGTTAGGACAATATCCTAATGAAGAAATATAGAGTATGGCCTCGAACTTGAATAATTTTCATTTCCATTGCACAATTAAAGGTCGAAAAAAAACATAATTTTTATTTTTAATAAAAATTATAACAAACTTGCAAATTTGTTTTGTTAATATAAAATCATAACAGTACGGTTCCTTTACAAAATACTTTGTAAAAACATCTCCAAATTTGAAAAATGGCGTAAAAAGTGTGTTTGCTATAGAAATTCACACAGCTTTCTCAAGTTAACTTAAATAATATATATACCATTGGAAAGGTCTCACTTTTTTTCTAAATCCGATGAGAAACTTAAAATCGGATGATATTCAACTAAGTTACTGGCTTATGAGTGCATAAATGTAACTCAAGATTTTGGAACACTTAACAGAGAAAAAGTAAAACTTCATAGGTATTGTTTTCTGCCGCACTGCGTAATTGATGACAAATAATTTATGAATTAGTTTCATCAAATTGATGAAACTTTTTTCCTTGAGTGTACGAAGGAGAATTCCGTAACTGTAAAAAAAAAAAATAAATAATTAAGAGTAAAGTTTAAGTAAGCGCTCCACGTGCTTGAATTCCATTACAACACTCAGAAAACGTTCCAATCACAAAACCTTAGAGCCCGGACGTGGCATCAGGGATAATTATTGAACTGCTGCACCCAGAGAAATCCAAGAATAGTTTTCATCAATTTTCGTCCAATGTAACAATTTCATCAATATTGATGAAACCATATCATGGTATCCTTTAATTTTTTCTGCAAAAAAATCATGAAATCATTACGTATAAAAAATATGCTTCATACATATAGTGAAACATTTCATAAATATCATGAAATTGATTTTGTTTTTTATGCAATGTTTCATAAAAACTAGGAAACGTTACATTATTACATAAATTATGATGAAGCTGTTCCTTTGAGTGTATTATTGATGCTTTATCTTTGTTTTCGACTGAGCCAACAGTGTTAAATGATACTATTTTGATTACACAAAACCAGCTAGCAAATCGGAAGAATTGGCTATATTTTTTTTAATTCAAATCATTGCTCGGCCTCTAGAATATCGCCAAGCGACTCTGTAAGAATGTTTTATTGTGTATAACGAGCACACATCTTTTTACTGCAAGGACGTTGACAAACTAATGAGCAAAATGGATATTCGTTACAATGCGTCTGAGTGGAAACTCTTTAATGTCTATAGTGTAGAAACTAAATAGACGTGAATTAGAGAAAACTATTCTTTGAGAGGCAGACTTCAGAAAGCGTCGATGTAAAAAAAGGTGTGACTTGAAGATAGTAGCAATTCTTAGTGGGCTGCAATTCGGATACATTAATTGGAACTTTAGATATAAGGGCGTCCTTGTCTATGATTCCCAACAGCATCCAGTCGAGTGAATACCTCGAACTATATAGAGTAGTTTTTTATATAAAATATTGAAAAAAAAAAATCAGACTTAATTGTGAAGTTTTTTAAAAATTAATTTTCTACTCAACTAATGTATAGGATACAGAAGTCATTCCGATATCCCGAAAGTTTCTGCACTTTAACAAATTTATCAAAATTAGTAGAACAATATGACTAGATAACTTTGTACAGACAAATTAATTAGTCTTTTCACTTACTGCTGTCACCCTAATGAAAAATAAAATGGTCAAAAGTAAGCCAACTTCAAGATTCTATAAAAAATCAATAAGAGCTAACTTCTCAAAACCCTTTGAGGGTTTTGATATACTAATGGTCTACTTTCAGTTTCCGTTGGACTGATTCGGTAAATTTGTTCTTGTTGCACAGTGTAATATATATTTAACAATTGTCACACTCAATAAGGATAAGTTTTGCTCTACACTGTGATTCATATAATATAACTACAATAAAATCAAATGACAAACTATGCGTGCAAACAATTTTAATAAATTTATGTGTGACAGTAATTACAATATGATTTACATACTACCTGGAAATTGCAGTTGCTTTTCTGTGTATGAGTGCGTTAATGGACAATAGTGTGTCCCGTTAATGGTGCTGCTAAAAAAAATTAGCAGAAACCCGAAGGACTGGCCTTAAAACCATTTAAATAGTGTTAGCAATTTCAATCAAACAAAAGCCATTAAATTTGTTTTCGCCATATTTTTTTTAAGAAATATATCCCAGCAAACATCCCAGCAAATATTGAAAAACAAAATATTTTTGGTCCTTAAAATTAAGTAACGCTTGTTAGGTAAATGAATCGCCACGTATTGGATTGCTAAAGAGACTAAAGTGGAGCAAAATTGATAGTTCAATAGATTTTTTGTTTAAGCTCGGCCTTTTCGGGAAGCTCTAGCTTTTTTAAAACTTCGGGCTCTGATGAGATCTTTTGCAAGTTCGAAATAAATGTATCAACATAGCAAATAATTATTTATTTCCATTATAAATAAACGAAAGTGTTTGTTGTTGTATTTATATTTTAGATGTTCCCACCTGCCGGAGTAAATTACCTACCTGAGCAATACTTTGAAGCCTACCGAAAGAAACATTTTTGTAAGATAAATCGGCAATATTGCTAAATAATCATAAATATCGTATTCATAGTCTGGAAGATAAATATGATATAGCTGGTTAAACACCCGGATTTTTATACCCTCCATATACTATGGTAAGGAGTGAGATCGAAAAATTGCCGACACACACTATCACATAACTTATTTTTATATTTAAAATCTTTTTATATTAAGTTGTCTTTTAAAAAGTCGTCAGATTATGTGTACACAAACAATGTTGGCTGGCGGGTTATTAGTTTTGTTTATAAATGGACTTTGAACAAAAAATTAGGTAAAAATAAGTAACATTTTTACAAAAAATTCTTCAATTGCGTGTAATAAAAATAGGCTTAATCGTCTAGAACCCAGAACAATCAAATAATATTAAGGATTTTGAAATTATTGATGAAGACCACAAAAAATTTCACAATACTGTAACTATTTTTGAAAATGGTTTACTTCTAGCAATTAAAATGCTAAAGATGCCAAAAAAAACTTCTATTACTAACTCTTCAGATTTCATTTGTAAGCCGATAGGTTAAATATTTTTCACACATAATCTGACAACCTTCTTAAATATAACACAC
Source organism: Delia radicum (assembly GCA_021234595.1). Taxonomy (NCBI): domain Eukaryota; kingdom Metazoa; phylum Arthropoda; class Insecta; order Diptera; family Anthomyiidae; genus Delia; species Delia radicum. Next base: position 159,368,533 of record CM037854.1, read on the forward strand.
ACACAAATAAAAACCCATTTAAATCACGAAAACCACCGATTCAATAACTTTAATTGCTGAGATTCCGCCAACAGCGGAAATTGCTAATTTAATTAGAAAATAATAGCTCTTTAATTGAATTATTTTTTCAATTAAATAATAACTCATTTGATTAAAAAGTGATCAATATCGTATACCTTCCCAAAACCCAAAAAAATTGTTGTTGCCATACCAAATGTAGCTTGAATTTTATAATATTGAACTTAAACCGGCATGAAATTCTTTAAACAAAACTTTTAAAATTACATTATCTACTTCCTGATAATATTTTAGAATAAATAAATATTCAGATTTAAACAACTAAAACTAAATTATTTAACCTAATAAAGTAATAAACCTAATAATAATTAATATCTAATATAATTGAAATGAATTTAAAATATTTATTACAAATACCACTAAACATAATGTTTAATTGACAGCTTTTAAAATTTTCAACAAACCGATTTAATTGAAAAAAGTAGGGAAAATTTTTTTTTTCTGTGTAACTTAGTAAGAACAAATCTTGTCGTATACAAAAGCAGTTGTAAGTTAAAATGTGTCTCACTTAGGGTTGTCACTCGAATACAAATTATTCGATTAATCGAACGAACAAATAGAAAATTCGAACGAACAATTTAAAAAACATAATTTTCGAATAACGAATAATTCGAATAAATCGAATAAATTTTGACTATTAATCGAATAAAACAAATAATTTAAAAAAATACATCTTTTAATAAAACATTTTCGAGAATTTACCAACTTTAGAAAAAATTTTATATAAAATGATAATGGACAAAATCAAAACTATTGAAAAATTTTTGAAATTTTTAAACTCTTATTCGTCGTTGTATTAAACCAACTGAGGATTTCTTTAACTGGGTATTTTTTTGTTTAGTGTAATGTGTTTTTTTTTTGTAAAATCTTCTCATATTTAAAGAATTTTTTATTAATAAAAACAAGCAAAAAATTTTCCTAATGGCGGAATTCAGGGAGGACTATCTCAATCAATCTCATTGATTTTAAGCTAATAATATCTTCGGTATATTTTCCTCCGAAGCACAAAATTGATCAGACTAAATTTCCCGGATTGTTTTCTACCATGGGGTCAACATTTCTTGTAGCTGCTGACTATTATGCCAAACATACCTTTTGGGGTTCCAGACTTTTAAACCCAAGGGGTAAAAAGTTATTGAACACGATAATGTCAAATAAGCTAGATGTCATATCTAGCAGTCAGACCACATATTGGCCCACTGACATCAAAACGAAGCCAGATCAAACTGACTTTGCGGTCATGAAACACATTAAACGTGCTCAATTGTTAGTGAGCCCTTCAGTGGATTTGTCATAAGAACATTCGCCAACATTTCTTAAATTGTATAGTGGACCTACTAAAGCGAATACTTATTCAAGTTCCTACCCAAATATATACACAGTCTGATTAAATAACAAATTTAAGTGAGCTCTCACTTACAACAAAATGTCACATTGAGCAACTCTGGTGACATTCAATCAGCTGTAAAATACTTCACAGATGTTGTGACGGCTAGGGCTGTAACTCCTGCAGGCAAATCTCAAAAAGGCAAGTCTTGAAAAGCCCCCAGCGACATACAGTCTCTTATTAGGGAGAAAAGAAGACTAAGGAGGCAATGGCAAGAATACTGTTCCCCGGCCCTTGAAGCCCAGCAAAACCTATATTGAACGAGGTTAGGAACTTTGTTGAAAGATAATAATGAGTCTGCACACAGAGAAAAATTTAGATATTTGCCAACTGAAATTCGGATACTGTGACTCAAAATCGGTTCATTCGAATTTCGGTCGGTTGGTAAATCTGAACATTTGTTTTCACAACAAAATTCGGTGAATTCAACTGAATTTTAGTTGCAACACTCAAAATATTCATAAATGTAATGTTAATATCGTTGTACTAACTCAATTTATAAGTTGTTAACCTTAATATACACTTTTTAATTCGGTTGGCACTTTATTTCTCTGTGTGTGCTGTCAAAAACTATCTCAGTAAGGAATGGGGAAAATGCAACGTCCTATTGCATACGAGTCTTCAATAATACTCGAAAATAGCACTTGGGCTAAATATACAACTGAGAAAGTAAATGGCTTTGCTAATCACATGGAAAAGGTCTTCACCACAAATAATACAAACTCTTGTATCAGTCCACCAACAATCAATGACACGATCTCTTGCCCTATGAAATTTTAATTCCCATCGACCAAATCAGTCATTGAAGAGTCACCAGGAATTTTATGCTTACACTCATAGAAATAAACCTGTAAAATAGCAAAAAAATGTAATACGGTATTGTCATATCAGATTTTATTTGTTGCTTTTCAAAAAGTTTGATAATTTTCATGATAGACAATACAATAGCATCACACAAACCTTCAATTGTCTGCAGTAGAAAAAGATAATTGGCTTAACTCAAACCGAGACTTTACATACAATAGACAATATAAACTCTATGAGACTCTTTTTGTCTGCCTTAGTGTACAAACTGCCTGATCTGGTAACCTTTATTATAAATCAAAACTATTTGAAAAATAGTTTGTTTCAAAAAGTTTGATCATTGCAAAGCAACAAACAATATCTAATTAGACAATATCATATTCGATTTTTGAACTTGAGGTAGAACAATATTCTATTCAATTTTTGTATTTTTAATACAAAAATTAAAATATTTTTGAACAATTAGCATACAACGGCTCTTCTCAACAAACACTGTTTGTTAGGATATATGTATGTTGTTTTTACAAATGGTAATACAACAAACACACATACATGTACTGACACACAAAGTATATTGGCATATAAAATTTGTTGTTTTTCAAATAGTTTGAGTTTATAATTAGGGTTACCAGATCAGGCAGTTTATACACTAAGGCAGACAAAAAGATTCTCATGGAGTTTATTTTGTCTGTTGTATGTAATGTCTCGGTTTGAGTTTTTGCTGATTTTAGCAGATTATATTGTAACTTTCGATTAACTTAAATTTAACTCAAATACTAAAAAAATATTTGTAAATTCAACAGATTTTTTTATCTTATAGTACAAATGTTTAGTAAAACAATCAGCTAATTTTAGCAGTTTTTTCTGCAATGTAATTTTTAGTATCTTTTGTTTGCTTTTTTTGCAGGTATATTTCTATGAGTGTAGGCTCTTATCCATCCGTATGGAAAGTATCTGAAATAGTAATGATTCCTAAACCGGACAAAGACGTTAGCAAAGTAACATCATACCGGCCTACAAGTTTACTCTCTATGCAGTTAAAGTTGTTTGAAAAACTGTTCCTTTGAAGTATAACTCCGTGTCTCGATGAACAATATATTATTTCCAAATAGCAATTGAATTTAGACCAAGTACGTAGAATAATTATCATTACTGTTCTGCTCTTTATATCATCATTTCGCAGGCTCTCGACAAAGTCTTGCACGATGGTCTAAATTTCAAAATATCAGAGCTCTTACCTGAGAACACACTTTAGCTTCTTAGAAGTTATTTGGCTGACAGAACTTTGTAAGTTCGATCAAAAGTATAATTTTCTACTTCGAGGAAGATTTCTGCTGGTGTGCCCAAAACTACACTCAAAAAATAAGTTAGTAGAAAAGTTAGTAAAACTTCTACTAACTTTTCTACTTGTAAATCAATTATACTATTTTTCAACAAATTTTTTGATGAAGTTGTGTTTTTAGCTAAAATTTTAGTTATACTTATTCAGCACTTAAGGTTTTACTAATTTATTTTGCTAAAAAAAGTTGTGCTGATAAACACTTTAACAGTTTGTTCGCCAACCAATAATTATACGTACAGGTAGACAGACTAAAGGAAAAACAATGACTCACATCTTAGGTAATATTTTGTTTCCTTTTTGTTTTTGCAAAAAAAAAAGTTGTGAAGGGTGTTTTTAATAGAGGTATTAAAATTTGAAATTGAATAAAATAAAGATGAATTTTGTAAATTGACATGAAATTTATTTTATTCGAAAGTAAATCTTCTGGAACTATTATTTTAATATGACTAGAGGTCTAATTTTCGATGACTTTTTCTAACATTTGTGGCCGTATATTGACAATAACGCGGCGAATGTTGCCCTCCAAGTGATTGATCGTTTCGGGCTTATCGGCGTAGACTAGCGACTTCACATATCCCCACAGAAAATAGTCCAGCGGCGTTAAATCGCACGATTTTGGAGGCCAATTCACGGGTCCGAAACGTGAAACTATGGGATACCAAACGTTTCCTTCAATTAATCAATTGCGGCACTACCTGTGTGACATGTTGCGCCGTCTTGATGAAATTACATCTCCTGCACATCATGGTTGTTCAACCAAGACCTTTCGGCAAAATCTTGCATAAATTGGATGGACACATATCCAATTCCTGTGTACGGTGGAGGATAGACTGATTGGGGTCTTCCTCTTCGCTACGCTCTACAGCAGCAATGACTTCTTTTGAACGCACTACTTATACCAAGTCTCTCTGGATAGATATAATCATTTAGAGTAAATGTGGTGCGAAAACATTCCATAGTAAATCGAATTAATTGCTCTAATGGACGATTATGTTGACCGTAAAATGGAACCATGATTTTCACAATAAATTTGTCCAATTAGGAAGCGTTGTTCAGGTGTCAGTCTATTCATGTTGAAATGCCAAACCAAACTAAACATAAATCACTGGACAGCTGGCAAAATGGCAGCCAGTTAAAAAAGTGTTTGCCAACTTAAAGTTCTATACCTGTATAAAAAACACCCTTTATATGGACCTGCCTCTGGTCAGATAAGAAAAGACATTTTTAAAAATTCTGTTAATTTAGCTAAATTCTTAGTTAATTTATCACAAACTGTCAACTCACATTTAGTTCTTCTAATATTAAGGTCACCTAAATTTAGCAGACTGTGATTATCAACATCATTGACAATTCTGCTGGTACTATTTTCCGTTGTCGTTGCTGAGTTTTTAACTATTTGTACGGGAGTTTATTTTATGAGTGCAGAACAGCTTCTTTTGGCACCGGTTGCATAGAACCGGTTCTAGGCAGATTCCTGGGAATTTTAGGCTTCACTGTCCCAGAACCAGTTCTATAACCCATTCTTAAGCAACCTGTTATTTTTTGGAGATAAAGAGCATGTTGTAAATAGGACAAGCTCCATACAGACAGAAATTAGAATCTATTAAAATACAGTATAAGTTGTTCTGCAACCTGTTATTTTGATTTTACTATTTTACTGGGATCCATCGTTGTAAACCTATTAAGTTTATTAGTATGAACAATATTTCGCGGGACACACTATTGCACAATATATATATATATATATATTTCTTTGTATTAGTATATGCGAATGTGTTTTTATATGTCCTTTAACATGAATTGCCCGGGTATATTAATAACAATATCAACAAAAAAGGATTTAATTCTTCACAATAACAGTTTTAATGTGAAACAACATATTTATAATTAACAAACCATAAGTTGTTTTTGCTTTTTGTTTTACTGACTGCTTCTTTTCTTTCACGACTCCATAAATACATTTCAGGCAATTTATTTCATAAATAATTTGTATGTAAATTATTTTACACTACATTAATACATCCGATAAACAACTTGTACATCCGTTATGCTTTAGAAAATGTTTAAATCATGTTAAGGACTTTAATGGTGCCACTACTGTCATAGAGTCTGTCTACGGATAAACGAAAGGACGTACGGACGGGCGAATGGTCTTTAATCGATATTAACACTTTGGCATACTCACGAGAATTTTATGTACGTATTTTATCCTGACGATAAAATATGTTTACACATTTTTATTATTTTATTACGAGCAACCATTACACGAAGGTAAATAACAGGCAATAGGAACACCCAACACCAGCAGTTCACGCACGGTGGGAAAAACAACCATTGTAGCACACAAAAATTAAACGCGTTGGATGGTCAGTTGGCTTCAACTCCTGAACCAATTGGACTTTGTATGGCGTCATACCAAGGTCTTTATGCAAAATTCGTCTCAATGATGTCTTCTTCCAAAATCCGTACGCAATTTTCGAACACATTCTGCAACATTACCATGATTTTCAAAGTAATATCGCAATATTTCCCAGCGTTGTTCAAGCGTATACAGAACCATATTCGTTCAGCGGAAGGATAAAACTAATTATCTGTCAAATCAGACATGAGCTAAGTGTTACCATTCACGAAATAAGCACTAGTTGAAAAAAAAAACGTTAGATGGCGGACCCTTTATTTGTAATCTTGAATAATCCGTAAAGAAATTGCATATCGACATGGGCTTACAGCTTTTGCCGTTGAAATCTTATTTAACCTCAAAGATACCCCTAATTTTAAAAAATTGATTTCTCATAAGTCATTGGCAATAGAAGTGTTTGGTGGTTGATATATCTTATATAAGAGGGCTATAATGATGCTAAGCGCATTTTATGACTTTTCGATTTACACATGTTTTTTAGTTTGGTGCAATTTTCAAAATGCACAAATTTTTTAAAAAAATTATGTGAAAATGTGTGATTTCGTACACTTATAGAAATAAACCTGTAAAAATAACAAAACAAAAAATAATAAAAATTAGTTGAAAATGCGCTTGCAGAAAAAACTACTAAAATTAGCAGTAGTAGTTTTTTACTAAATATTAGTAACATAAGAACAGCAAAAATAAATCTGTTGAATTTCTAAAAGTTATATTTGAGCTAAATTTTATATTATTGAATGTAACAAAATAATCTGCTAATATCAGCAAAAACATTTACTCAATAAAAAATATGAAATTTTTACAATTTTTATTTTGTTATTTTTTAACGCGAAGTCTGCCCTTATGAAATCAGCAAACTAAAATTTTTTTTGCAAAATTTTTTTGATAAACTGTTATTGTTATAAACAGTAATTTCTGTTGATAACACGGTGTTACAGTCAGAATGCACTTTTAAATAGACCTAGTGTATGTTGTAGGCCTTGTTGAGTAGATCACTTTTCCATTTTTAGAATTTTGAATATACCCTCAAAATCTGAAGTTATGTCCAAAAAACGATATTTGAGGACTTTATGTACAAAATTTTTTTTTAATTTTTCAGTTATAGGCTGATTTTATATTTTTAAACGGTTTCGGAAAGATGACTAACCCAGCAATGTGGAAATAATACCCCAAATATTTCAAACTTCCAGTTTTTTGGTGAGCTTTTTCAACTTAGGCGCCTTTTCTTTCCCATACATTGTTTGAAATAATATTTTTTATTATGTTTGTTTGAAAGCAAATTTAGTAGTGAGTAAATTGACACCTTATTTTTTTTAAATTGGTTAAGAATTGTTAATGTTACAATTTTTTTATTTAAATATACAGATATAATTTTTCCTACACAGCAAAAAATATGGGCCAAAAATATCTAATAAAGCGATTGTTTGAATATCAATGGCAATTTAAGCAATTTTTTTAATTGATTCAATTAAAAAATTTATTGAATTTTCTAATATATCCATACAGTGTTGACAACATGTAAACTAAATTTTTACAAATTTGGAAAACAACTTTTTTTTATTTTATTTAGATTAAATAATCAAACAAAGGTTTAATTATATCAATATATTATTTAATTTGTAAATAACAAGAAACAAAAATCGCAAATGATTAACTTTTAATAAGTTACCGAATAAGTTTACCGATTTCAAATACACGCAAAATCGTAGTTATTTCACTAGAGTTTGCAACACTCTTTTGTTGAGATATTCGTGTACGCACGAAAACTTAATTTAGTTTCGTGTTTTATCTGTGGTAATAAAAGTGCACATGTGGATTTAAATTAACCTTATCGAAAAAGGACAATTAAACTATTATTTTTGTAAATAATTAAATTTTCAATAAGTATAAGTGTCATTAAACTATCATTTTAAAGTTGTGTGTGATTTTTTTTAAGAAAGCAATTCAATTACAAGAAAAAGTTCAAGACAAGACAAGCAAAACAAAAATTTTGTCTTTACTTTTATTTGTTTTCTTATAATACATTTTTATATTAAAAAGCTTTAATTTTATAATAAATAAAATGTCAACTTAATTTACAAACCTACATTTCTTTTTTTATTTAATGGGGGGAATATAACAAAAATAAAAATAATACGAGTTTTCAATTGCCATTGTTTTCTTCTCAAGTTTCAATTAAAGTTTTAATCAATTTAACTAAACTTTTTAATTGAGGTTGTAAAGAAAAACAATAACTCTTTTAATTGACATTATTATTATTTTAATTGAAAGAGTTTTAATAAACTGTCTGCAAATTTTTTTTTTTAGTTAATACTATAATTTCAGTGGTAGGTGCAAAATTAATTAAAATATTAATTGATTCAATAAAATTTTTAATTGAAACCCGTTTTTTGTTTTTTCTGTGTAGTATATGCAATGTATATAAACTGTTTTATATATAAACATTTTTACAATTATTTTTTACTTAAAAATTATCCTATATATGCTTTAGTTTCTTTTATTACAAAATAATAAATCTTTGTCAATAAGCATTTGATTTTAAAAAGTAATTTGTCAATTTACTCACTACTAAATTTGCTTTCAAATAAAAATAATAAAAAAATATTATTCTAAACAATGTATAGGAAAAAAAAGGCGCCTAAGTTGAAAAAGCTCACCAAAAAACTGGAAGTTTGAAATATTTGGGGTATTATTTCCACATTGGTTTGTTAAAAGTATAAACATATATATATATATATATTTGGTTAGTCATCTTTCCAAAATCGTCTAAAAATTTAAAATCGGCCCATAACTGAAAAAGTTAAAAATATTTAAGCCCATAAAGTCCTAAAAAAACGTTTTTTGGACATAACTTCAAAATTCTAAAAATGGACAAATGATCTACTCAACAAGGCCTACAACCTACACTAGGTCTCTTCAAAAGTGAAATTTTTTCTATTTTGTGACATAGTGTAATTATTGTTGTAAACTGTTACTTGCATTCTACTTCTTTCTTTGCTGTTTACAGTCTACAAATATTTAAATCTAGATTTTGCTAATTTTACAGAGTAAAATGCTATTCTCAATTAACAGTCAATTAACATCGAATATAACTAAAATTTTGTAAAGTTTACATATTTATTTTTGCTGTTCTTATTTTCAAGTTTGATATAATTTTTATTGAAAATAAAAATTAAGTTTTTCGACCTTTAATTGTGCAATGGAAATTATTCAAGTTTCCATATATATATGTTAAACTAGAAAATTCCCGAAATATATCTATCAACATATTCCTGAAACTGATCAATTAATAAATTTGAAAACAAAAACTCTGTAGAATATTTGTTAGGACAATATATTAATAAAGAAATATAGAGTATGGCCTCGAACTTGAATAATTTTCATTTTCATTGCACAATTAAAGTTCGAAAAAACATACATAATTTTTATTTTTAATAATTTTTTTTATTTTCAATAATTTTATCAAACTTGTAAAAAAGACAAAGTACGGTCTTAGTAGTTTACTTCCACATTACATCTTGTTTTAAATGAAACAAAACAAGTGTAACGTAAAATATATTTTCCGTTAAATTCAAATAATTTTTTTTAATTTAACTACTATTAAAAGAAATAAACTATTTACTATTTAGAGAAATAAATGTTGTGTGGGCCAAAAAGAGTGTGTGACTTTTGCCTTCACAAGGTCCCGGGGTTTTTCTATTATTGAGTTATTGATAAAAGCTTGTATCATTTTTCCATAGAAAAAGAATAATTTGTTTTTTTTTTTATTTTTCAAAAAAGATTAAATTTAAATCCATCATTTTTAAAAACTATAGATAAAATTTTTAACATTTTTTCTGTGTGTGAAAGAGAAAATAATATAACGTTTTTAAGATTAAATTTTTAACCTTTTCATGCCCCCGTTTCTTTCTGTAAAAAACCGGATATTCGATACCAACCGTGGGCCTGGAAGGGTGAAAAATCAAATTTTTAAAATGAAATATTTTAGTATACTCTTTTATCTTTCACGTACAGAAAAAATCTTAAAAATTACTGGGCTAATTTTTTAAATCACAACGCCTCACTTCACCTCCATTTTTAATGTTTTGTATTTTGGAGAACACGGTGTTAAACGCAGTCACTGTCTGCGTTGATTTACGTAGTTTTCAATCAAAAGTGTAAGAAAAATAGAATTTTGTTAATCACTTGAGTGAAATTTTAATCACTTGATATGTCAGATTTATCACTTGCATTTTTCAGGTGTTAACGAAAAATGCATTGAAACAAAAAACTTTAATAAAAACACTATAAATTAATAACTTAATGACAAAAATAATTATTTAAGCAAGAATATCTTTTACGGTAGAATAAAAACAATGATAACATCATTCTATTTTTTTTTTGTAACAATTTTATTTTTATTGTTAAAAATTAATAAAATCACACAAATTAATACACATTAACATTTAAATAATTTTATTTTAAATGAATTTAAAATAAATTAGTTTTATTTGTTTTCTTCGTTCTTCTTTGTTAACATTTCCATTTTCCATTTTTAAGGGTTGCCAGCACTAAATTATATGAATACCCACAAAAAGGGGTAACATTTTAAAATTTTTTCACAAAGATACAAACTCTAAAATGCTCAATCACAAATACGCAGGGATTTATAAAATATCATTTTCTAATCCTCGCCTTAGGTGAATGAAGTAAAGCGTCTGTGATGTGATGAACGCAGGTGATTAAAAAAATTAACGCATAAATGTATAGTTTTTAAAAGAGTGTCGAAACCTAAAAGTACGCTTGAAAACAAAATTTGTTATATATGCCGTATTCAGTTGTTCAATATGCATTATATGAGTGATATTACTCAAAAAAAAAATTTAACGGGACACCTTAATGTGTAGGTCGAAAAGTTATAAAATGCACATACTATAATTAAAGGCCACTTATATATGATACATATCGGGCATTCCACCGATCTTCCCATTTCAATTAAATTCTGCATTCAGAAACACTATTAACAAACTTAATGATTGGCGTTTTTTGTTTTTCAAATTTCGAAAAATCGACGATTTTATGCGCGGTTTAGTTTTTTGAAAAATGAGAAATATACAAAAAAGTGTGTGAATTTGAATATTCATATTTTGTTTAATATTCACCATTTATTAATTGCACTACACCACAGCAAAACTTTGGTAATGGGTGCGATAAATTAATGCATTACCTTGTAATGTATACAAATTACCTGTATCATTATTTTCCAACAAAAAGTTATGAGTTACTGCACTTAGAATACTATGTAGGTAAAGACCACTGCAAATGTAGTTAAAAACAAATGTAGTTTCACTTAAAGAAAGAACGACTTACATTTCAGTAAATTCAACTCACATTGTCATTTATTTTTTAATGTTCAATAAATGACTAACAATTGTAGTAAAAATTAACCACATGTTAGTAAAAAATAAAATGAACGTAAAATCATAAAACTGTCATTTGATGTGGTTTGTTTTTTAAATGAACTACAAGGATACTAAAAAATTTAATTTGTTCTACAAATGACTGACATTTATATTAAAAATAAAGTAGCTGTATTACAACCTTAACACCTACATATTTTTAAAGCATAAGTTCCCTGAGTGTGATAATGGGCTAGATAATGCATTACTTTGTAATGCATACTCCCTACCTTCAACATTATTTTGAAACATAAAGTAGTGAGTTATCAATAATTGGACACTAGGCCGGGTCGATAAAAAAAAGTTCTGCCGGTCACCCCCTAGAATTAAAGATAATTTGAAGAAGATTTGAAAAAAAAATTTTTTTTTTTTTTTGCCACACCCCTTGACCCCGCGCATTTGGTTTTTTATTTCCTGTGGCTCCATTTATAGTCCGATCGTAACGTGTGATATATCATTGTTTTTGGAATGACAACGGCTACATTTTCTACTTTGATCACTTTTGACTCCGACGTCAAATTCTAGAAGTGACTTCTGGAAACTCGATTTCTACCACCCTAATTCACGAGTTTTTCTAAACGATAAAAAAGTTTTTTAAATTCCATGAAATTTTGTCTTTTACAGTATATATATTTATTGAGTAACAAAAAAGTTACGAAGGTTTAAAAAAAATCAATTTGAGTTTTTATTCCAACAATCGTTAACAATAATCTTTGGTCTTTTTGTGGTTATTGTTTTTGTGGCCATTTTTAAAGTGCTCTCTTTTTACTCATTTTTCTATCAAATATTGTTGAGAGAAACTCTATTCTTAAAAGTATAAACAATGGTTTATTTTTAATGTGGTATTCTCCTTAAATAAATTAATTTAAATTTTGGCGAGACTCCAGCTGTTTATACTGCTCTCGACTTCTTATTTTAGCAAATATATACCCCATGCGCTTTTCGTCCGTTACCTTGTTTGCGGATTCACTAACAACTCGCACAAAGCGTTCGGTATTTTGCGAATGACATGGAAATTCTAATAAATAAATTATATATTTTAATTATGGACATAAAATATGTATTTAAAATCGTAAAATATGTACTTAAAATTTAAAAATATGCATTTATTACTGATTTTTTAATTTTTTTCTATATAATTTTTAAATTTTAGTAATTTCTGTTTTAAAAAGTCGTTACAAAATTGAGAATTACAATTGAAAATCTTCTTAAAGTTTGTAGTTGAATTTTCTGTCATATTACATTTCTTGATAAAAAAAATGAAATGTATAAATTTGATGAGATTTATTTCTAAAAAAATTTAAATTGTAAAAAATTTATTTATAGTAAAACATCAAAAAAAATTTGCAAAAATATGCAAAAATATGTAAAAATATGCAAAAACATGTAAAAATATGCAAAATATATAACAAAAAATACAAAATATGCATAAGAATATGCATTTATAGCAAAATATGCAAAAATATGCATTTATAGCAAAATATGTAAAAATATGCACTAACAAATCGATGCCATTTTGTTGCAAATTTGTTGATTCGCAAAGATATTTGGTTAACATTGTTCTCTAGCTAACGACAACAGACATGTATTTACATGAAGTTCCGAGCCCTAATAATATGTTTAACAAAAGTGTTGCCAGATGAATCGGTTTGTGATGACGGTTAAAAAGAGTACTATGTGGAGGAGAAAGATAGTAGAAAATAGATAAACAAATGAGATTACGAAAAAGAGAACATTATCATAGTGCAAAAACAAATGCACACCAGCGCCACAAAAAGACCAAAGATTATTGTTAACGATTGTTGGAATAAAAACTCAAATTGATTTTTTTTAAACCTTCGTAACTTTTTTGTTACTGAATAAATATATATACTGTAAAAGACAAAATTTCATGGAATTTAAAAAAATTTTTTATCGTTTAGAAAAACTCGTGAATTAGGGTGGTAGAAATCGAGTTTCCAGAAGTCACTTCTAGAATTTGACGTCGGAGTCAAAAGTGATCAAAGTAGAAAATGTAGCCGTTGTCAATCCAAAAACAATGATATATCACACGTTACGATCGGACTATAAATGGAGCCACAGGAAAAAAAAACCAAATGCGGGGGGTCAAGGGGTGTGGCAAAAAAAAAAAAAATTTTTTTTTCAAATCTTCTTCAAATTATCTTTAATTCTAGGGGGTGACCGGCACAACTTTTTTTTTTGTATGGGGTGCGACCCACTCTATTGGACACCTTGTAATGATACATCATTGCCTTTTATATTATATGTAAACATAAAATAATGACTTACCGATCATCAATTACATAATGCAAGAAATATAAGCGTAAAATAATGTTTAAAATATTATTTTGTATATTTTGGTAAGCATGAGGGTAAGTTATATATTTTTAACATCACAAACGAAAGCTCCAAACACAATTCATTTACATTTTAAGCAACCCATATTTAAAAAAATTATTTGTAAATTTTTTCTTTTATAATTTAGTTTTTATGAAAATCTATTTATATACACATTACTTTTCCGAACCCGGTAACAATAAAAGTAACCAGTTACTTTACCCCCTACTAAGTAATGAGTCCACCCATTACTTTTAGGCTCATGGCAAGTAAAATTCAATAGTAAATGAATGTAGCCATATGCCGATACATTACTTTACCCATTACTTGGTAACGTGTGGTTTTGCTGGGAATGAAACACACCACTACTTTTTATTGCGGAATGGAATTTTTTTTCAGCGTCATGAAGAAATACTTTTTATATGCAATTTGTTTTTAAAACGCACTTTTTTCAAATTTGCCCACTCTCGATTTGAAAAAAAAGATTCATATTTGCAAAATATAATATAATATATACATATTAGAAACCAACACTTTCGTTTTTTTGGGTCCCGGGGTTTATATTTCGTTAATTAATTATTGAAAAAAAAACTCCATCATACTTCCGTGGTAAACACAACAATTTGTTATTCTTTTTTTATTTTTTTTTTTGAAAATTACAAAGATTAAATTTAAAAATTTCGAGCTAAGGCACCGTTTAATTATCTTTCTTTTAAAAACTATACATTTAATTTTTTTCTGCACTTGAAAGATAAATGAATATAATAAAATATTATGCTCTGTTTTTATTTCTGTTTTAAAAATTAAATTTTTTACCCTTTTAACCCATATTTCTTTCTATAAAAAAAACCTGATCTTCGATAACAAGCGCGATTGAAAGGTTTAAACATTTAATTTTTAAAACAGAATGTTTTAGTAAATTCTTTTATCTTTCATGTACAGAAAAAATCTTCAAAACACTTGAATAGTTTTTGAAACCGAGACGTTCAAAAAGCTGCTTAACACTGAATTTTTAAATTTAATTTTAATAAATCTGAAAAATAAAAAAAAAAGTTTTTTTCAAAAAAAAAATTTTAAAAGTAGTTAAATACCGTAACCCACGAAAGAGAAAATGTAGCATTTTGGTGAAAAGTCAACATTTTGCATATATGCATTCTTTTTGTAAAGCGAGAATGGCGAAATTTTTGAAAAATGAATTTTAAAATAAATTGCATAAAAAATGCATTTGTTTTTAAGCTTAACAAATCTTTTAATCTTCAGTGTAAAAGTAGAGGAGTGTAAAAGTAAATGATGATGATCCTATAAATATTTAAGAAAATACGAATATTGAAATGTATACACTTTTTGCATATTTCTCTGTTTTCAATAAAACTTAATCGCGCATAAAACCGAGGATTTTTAAAAATTTGATAAACTAAAAACGGCAATCTTTAGTGGCTTCATAAAGTTTCGAATTGCAAAATTAAATTGAAATCGGAAGGCTCAAGATCAGCTTTTGGCATGGCCGATATATAAAAAAACAAAGCCAATTGTGACAATTTTTGTTGTTGTTTGTGTTTTTTCTTTGATATTTTAAATTTTGAATCTCGCTCGTAGACGAGGACAAGAAATTCTCATTGAGTTTGTGATTTAACCTAACAAATATCTCTAGAAACTCTAATAACAAAGTCCCCTGAAGATTTCCTTAGGCAGGAATGAAATCCGGATAGGGACACGCCTACATCAGATTGCTTTTCACAATTTGTTAAATAAGTTTTGGGACTTTAGCACATTTAATTACTATTAAAACATATTTATTACCAACGACTACTGAGAAATCAGTTTTGGAGTAAAGGTAATTTTACCAAAAAGTTGAATTTTGTGGTTCTGTAAGATTGCAACGGTAACTGTAACAGACGGCTGTTTATTTATACATTACTAGCTGACCCGGCAAACGTTGTTTTGCCTTCAAATTTAATTGTAATTAATTCTTTAAACCAAGAAATTTTTTTTACGCAAATAATAATTAAAAAAATAAATTCACATTAGTAAATCATTTTAAAATTTGTAATTTAATGGCAAGACCAACGCCTCTTTGTCCTTCTATCGCCTTTATTTGCTGAAGTATATAAAATGAATAGTTGAAAACAACTGCCATAACAACTGCGACGTCACCTATCACCGGTGCATAGAAGCGCCGCTCATGCTCACCAGCCGGTATCTTGTCAGCTCTTATCACAACCGTTTAATCATCTGTCGGCATCTGGTCTAGGGCTGTTTTGAATAGACGGATGAGGCTGTTGTGTTCGTGTAACATAGCTTGAAGATTAACATAGGTTTTTTTGTAAATATTAACATAGGTTTTTTGTAAATATCTTCGGAACTACATAACCGATTTAAGAGTTTGATATCTCGTTTTGAAAAACATGACAACGGCTTTCAACAAAAATAAAATAAAACATAAAAAAGCAAAAAAAAATAAATATATGTACATATATGTCATTGGTGGTATAATATGAAAATTGTATTTTGCCACGCCCCTCCGCCCACAGACTGAAAATCAAAAATCAGACTTCACAGTGTCACCCGCCTGAATATTCTGTACATTCCCTGAAAATTTCTTAAAATCGGCCCAGCCGTTACACGTTACATACATACACACATCCTGTTTTATATATATATATAGAAGATAGATAGATTCAAGATAATAAATAGTAAAGAAATATATAAATCCGTCAACGAAAACAAAATTTACATGCCTTAAAACATTTTTTTTTTTCAAAAAGATGGTACTTATGCGCTATGTGGTGCATCCTGTGTTTCTCCGCCATGACTTTAAGAACAATTTTTGTGGAAATCTCTCACAAAATGTATTAAGATCGAGCCTGTATTTAAAATGTTAATTATTTTTGTGTTGCCCACTGTGCCACGGGAAGCTCACCTTAGTAACTAAAATTATGTACAATTATTACTTTGTAAACCACACCACCATAATAATGTTGGAAGATTTAAACAATATTTCATTATCAGCATAATCATCTTCATTATTACTGTAGGTGTTATTTTGTATTGGTTAATTCTCTTCCGCTAACATCAACAAAATGGTGTGAAAATAAGATATGAGTTTTAAAGGAAACGGGGCATAAACTCATCATTTTGTACTGTATCTTTTTTTTTCAATGTTCTAATAGTCTTCTTATGAATTTTCCCAGCAGATTATCAACTTTTATATACCTAAATACCTCCATTTAACATTGCACTATGGTTCCAAATCAATTTTTTTTGGCAGAAATCAAAAATGCTTTTTTCAGAAATTGATTGGTAAATGTTAATACATTTTCTTAATGCCAACACACCAAGCCATCCAGAAAATAGAATACAAAAAATTAGGTGGCAACACTGGCAGTGTACCAGGCGTTCAAGATGTAAAGTTTAAGTCATGATCAAAACAGTTTTACAATATTATTACAAAAGTATGAAAAGGAAATCATAACCAGGATATGTATGTAATAGATATTGATGATAAATATTAGTAGTTTAAAATCATTATTTTCAATTTCATGTTTATTGTGTCGTTGTCGTTATTCTTAAGTGGTAATGTACTTTTTGGGTAATATACCCTAAATGTTTCGTAGACAAAAAGTTATATCTATGCATGAATGGGCATGAACTATTAAACGTGGAAGTGTTTGACAAAGTGTGTACAATAAGTTAGAACTTAGATATCGCCGGCATTTTTCGGCAAACTCCAAAATTTTTTTTATTTTAGTTTAGCACAATTTTCGAATATATTTGCCGAAATTCGTTAGTTTTACAGATATGATGAAAAAATATATATATTTTTTAATAATAGTACGATGAGTGGTATTTAGTGGGAGTATGGTGTGGTAGGGTTGTAAAAATCTACTTTCGACTTTTTGGAAGTCGACTTTCTTCTGATGAAAACGTCGAAAATTAAATTTCTTCTAACTCTGGCAACTCTATGGCTGAGTAAAGATTAGTGTTACTTCAACTGGTGATTTTTTTGTGATTTACATTAAATTAAATTCGTAGAAAATTGGTTTTTGTGATTAATCAATAGTTCTAACCGCATTTTTTTGAAATTTTATGAAATATTGCTAAATTTCATAAAGTATACATATTAATATATGAAGAGGCGGTTTGATCTTATTCTTTTAATTTGTTGCTGCTGCCTTCTGTCATCTGTTGCTGACTTTGCAAGTTTTTACTGTGCTGCCTTTTAACTTGATTTGGCTGTTTCTTTTGGTTTTATTTATAACAAAAATAATATCATGACCGGCAAAAAAGTCATATGTGGAAAATGCCAAAAAGATATTGGAAAAGGAGGCAGTGTTCAATGTGCCATATGTATTGAGTGGTTTTATTTGAGATGTGCTAAAATGTCTGAAGTATTTTGCTCTTCCATGGTTAAACAAAATGTCGTTTTTTTTCAAATGTGTTCCATGCCGTGATGCACCAAATAGTTGCAATGATTTGAGTCAACAAATAAGCCAATTGCGTAGTAAGCTAGACGTAATTTCTAATCAGCTGTCTTTGCATAAGGTTGAAACGGAAAAAAATATTGCATCGTCGATTAATGACCTAGGTAAGGAATTTGCAGCTAGATTTGAAAGGATTGAGTCAGAAATTGTTTCCTGCTACAGGCAAGTCTGGACACTAGTGTTGACATCAAAATGAAAAAACAAGAAGCCGATAATAATGTAATTTATCATAGAGCTAACAGAACATATGTTGCAATAAATGGCCTGCCTACTGTCATTCCCGATCTGGAAAAAGTGGTAGTTGATCTGTGTTTGTTCTTTGGGATATCAATAATTGCAAATGATATTCAACATGTTTGCTTTATGATATAATCGATGCTGATGTACATTCAAGGGTATATCTTAATGACTATTTTGCACCTATGGCAGCAAAAATGAATTATATTTGTAAGCAGATGCTTATGAAGAAAAAGATTAAAAAATACAAAATTTATAACACTGATAAGCCGAAGGTGACAATTTATTATGAGGATGGGTCATCATCAACGAAGGAATTTTATGAGTGTGAGAAGTTACTTGAAGAAGTTGTAGAATAATTCTAAGTGGATTTCATTTGAAGAGTCATAGCACCAGTTGTAAACAAAGTTCTTAGTACATTTATTTTTTTTTTTTCTCTCTAGTATTATTTGTTTTCTTTTTCTATACAATTTAAAAACAATTTTTTTTCTATTTTTATATGTACATATATTTATTTTAACAATATGGCATTTGATCTTAATTTAGGTGCAGTGGCACATGATAATAGGTATTTGCGATTTAGTTTAGGCAATTCCTTAGGAAATTTGAAGATTGGTCATTGTAATTGCCAAAGTTTTTGCACATCATCTAGGTCTTCAAAATTGGATGAAATACGACATATTCTTCAGGAGCGTATACTTGATGTAGTGGGAGTTAGTGAAAAATGGCTTAAATCCTCCATATCGTCTAATGTGTCTATCCCTGGATACACTTTTTATAGGTGTGAGACTGTTCCTGCGTCTGCTTGTAATGAGGTCACTAGAGGAGGGCGTTGGGCCGGTGGTGTTGGGATATATGTTTCAAATAGTTTAAAAGGCAGGATAGTATTTAAATCTACGGATTTTGGAATTTCTGAATCTATATTTATTGAGATTAGTTCTGTTGGATCGAAATGGTTATTAGAGGTCGTTTATCTTCCATATGGAGGATCGTTTAGGAGATTTATTAGTAAAATACCAGAATATTGTGATTATGGGTGATTTTAATTTGAACCTTTTTAATATAAATAATTCACAGCTTGTACTTCCGACATGTCAGGTTTGACTTATCATCATAACAACCTGCCTACTCATTATGCTTCTGGGCTATCTACATCTTTGCTTGATTTTTTTTATTTTAAGTCCGTCCGTTTCAATTCAAATATCTGGTAAAATGCAGTGTCCGGCTATTTCCCATCATTCATTCATGTATATCAGTGTTAGTGCACCTTTAATATCGAATGAAGAATTTGTTAAATTCAGGGATTATAAAAATCTAGATTTAAATATGCTGCAACAGCATGTTCTTCATTTCGATTTTACTAGTTTCTATGATAATCTTAATGTAGATAACCAAATTTTAAGCTTGATGGCTTGTATAAACCATTTACACTCTTTGGTTCCTATAAAAAGATTTAGGTTTGCACAGGCTAATGAAAGTTGGTTTAATACGCCACTGATAAATTATCATCTGTCACTTAGAGATTTGGCATTTAAAGAATATCTCAGAGTACCCTCACGAGAAAATTGGAGATCTTATTGTAAAGCTCGTAATCGATCCAAGACAGTGATTAGAAATGCTAAGCGTATGGCTTATACGAATAAATGAAAAAATCTTGATACGAGCGGGATGTGGAAGATGTTAAGATCCAATGGGTGCTTAAATACAGTTGACTCTGTAGATGATTTGAATCCGGATGAATTAAACATGGAGTTTTCGCATAACAGATCAGTTGATTTATTCGACCCCTTTGATTCAAATTTAAATTTTTGTTTTGACGGTTTCTCATTTCGTAACATTGATTTTGAAGATATCCGTATTGCTCTTTCCAAAATCAAGTCTAATGCTTCCGGTTCGGATGATTTACCTCTTAAATTTATCAAAATAATTTTTCCTTTTATTCAAGCAACTTTTGTATCTAATAAATAATATTTTTACTAATTCTAAATTTCATTTTGATTGGAAAATTGCTAAGGTAATCCCTATTAGGAAAAAGGATTCTTGTCAAGAGTTTAGACCAATTTCGTTGGTTCCTGTCTTCTCTAAAATTGGAAAAATATATATGCCCATTCCATTTGGCCACAGAATTTTCTAAAAGGTATGTAGTTTGTATAAAATAAATACTATTTGAAGATGCATTGACCATTCTCAAACTTTTATACAGGTAATCCAACGCACTATCATGAATCCGTTTAAGAGCCAAAACACTACAGGCGAATGAGAAGCTTATTATTTATTTAAGATGCAAACATAAATTTGTATCTGCGGTAGTTTTGTGCACCCTACCAAAGCACAAATAACCAAGGATGATTACTGTTTCAGTTTGAAATAACAGTATTGGGGTATCATGTCTAGACTAAACACGATATGAATGCTTTAAAACCAGGATAACATTAATTATAATTTATATCAAATTTTAAAGTATTTGGTCTGCTATGTTTCCGTTTTTAATTTGAAGTTTATGATCAACACGGTAAAATATCGGGACACCTTATAGTATCCTTGTTTTAAAATGTTCATATTGGTTTCAGTTTGACATGATAAACCAATACCGCTATTCTAAAACTGAAATGGTTGTTTTCCAGAAAATATTGCGAATTTAATTTCCTTATAAAAATTCCTCAAATTCTAAACCGGCTTTTGGTTAAAAACCTCTTTTTTATAAGGTCAATACATCAAAATCTCGGATTCTTTATACGAAAATTAATGTTTCTTAAATTTTTCAAGGAAAGCGCATAAGAATATGATGGGTTTCTATAGCAATTACGTTAATTAAGTTAAATCATTTGTTTACAAAATGTATGTATCATTCTTAATACAAAAAACAAAAATTAAAAATAATTTTAAAAATTACTTGGAAACAGTGTATTATTTAAAACAATTCGATAGGCCCCACCAAATAAATTCAATTAAATCAACTAACACATTTTCAAATTCGTTTTGGACAATTAAATGATTTGATTATTTAAAATGAAAGTTGGATACAACAATCGAATTGTAAATCTTATTTGGAGATAGTTCATGTAACTACAAAAATTCGGTTTGCAAAAAATTCGGTTGGAGCAACGAAATTGTTTTCTCTGTGTACGATTAATGGCGAGCTTATTGAATTCGTTGAAGTTATGAGATGTCTAGGTGTTTTAATATATAACAATCTAGAATTCGGTCGACATATAACCTGGTTAAGTTCCAAAAAAATTTTACCCTGCGTAGATTATATTCCCTAAATCTTTATTTTCCACTTTTTATTAGAAAACGCATAGCACATTCATTATTAATGTCCAACTTATTATAGTGTATTGAAGTTTTTTCTGGGTGTAGTGTCGATGACTTCAATAAATGTAATTTACTGTTTAATAAAATAATACGTTTTGTTTACAAATTGAAGCCATATGATCATGTTTCGAGGCACATTTCTGATTTTTTGGGATGCAATTTTAATAATTTTGTTCGAATTCGATTGCTATTATTCTATCATAAAGTCATGCTCTCTAATTGCCCTGAATATGTACATAGACATTTTATACTCTTGAACACTGAAAGAAACCCTCAACTTTTGTATCCCATTAGAAATTATATTATTCATGAACGATCATTTCATGTTCGTGTAGCTAAGTGATGGAACCATTTACCCTTACCACTTAGATCTTTTAATCTATCTTTAAAAACATTCAAGTGTAAACTTGTAGAATATGCTTCTGTAAATGATATTTGATGTGCAAAAATTTTCAAAAAATTTTCAATAATTCTCTAAACTGCAATACATTTTGTCATGTGAGTTTATGACATATTCTTTAATAATTCAACTAATAATAATTAAACTGTTTTCTTAAATTTTTGTAAGTTAAACTTGCTATATACAAACTGTTTCATATTGTTAGAAAATAGGATATTTAAGGTTTTATAGTTTTATATGGCCCGAAGGGCTCGGTTGGTTTTTTTGAAATAAATTAAATTAAAGTCGCTTTCGACTTTTTTATTTGTCATATATGTACGGCTTAAAAGTAAATACAAAAAAAGTAAATAGATAAACATAAAGCCAGCGTTGCCAACGAAATCGCTAAATATGACAAAAAACCCAAAAGTGAGCAAAAAAAAGCACAAAATGAGTCAAAGGGTACAAAAAGTTGCGATTTGAAGAAAATGTGCCCAATTGTAAAGGAGGAGTAAGGCTTTTTAAAAATAAATTGTGTTGTCACCCATTTCGTTACACTGTGACCATTAGTATACTGACCTCACTATACAAAACCTCAAGTGTAAAAGTTCCTTCAATTTCATTAAGTATGGACTGATTTAAAGGATTTTAGGCTTTTGGCAATCTGATGGATGAGATTAATTAATTTAATTGATCCCAAAATAATTTAAAATATGAGTGTTTCCACGAATTAAAAATGTTCATACAAAAAGTCGTTTAGTCGTTGGTCGGAAAGTCGACTATTTGTTGCATTCGAATATTTAATGGCGTCGTTCGAATATTTGATGGCTTAATATTGAAAAACAAAGCTCTACCAGAACTTTTCGAATTTATGGAAAAAGAAAATAGATTAATTTGGGACCACAGTGCATTGGCTGAAGTAAATATGCCTTGTGCAAAATATCATCAATTCAATCTACCAGGTTTTATGATAATGCTTACAAATTGAATGGTATTATATTCTTCCATCTAAGAAAATTTCTTAATCTTATTTTATCAGGAATATTCGATAGAGTAAACGTTTTTTTTTCCTTTTAGCCAACAAATATTATAACAAAATTATTTTGCAATTTAAGATTCCACACCAATAAAAAAATATATGCATAAAAGTCAGTATTTGAATTGTTTACATTAAAAGCGGCGCACAGTGGCTGAAAAGCATTTTTCATTGGCCAAAATTATGTAACTTTTGAACCGATGAAAATATTTTATTTAATAATTTTTTTTAAAGGACAGCTAATTGAACTTGGCGCAGTTTTAATTTCATTAAAATTGATTGAGCACTTCTTAAGAAATTCAAGGTCAAAGTTGAACTTTTGATTTTTTTTTTAACATTTAGCGTGAAATATAGGTTTTTTAATTTTTTTATTTATTTAAAAATGTCATATTTGGATTTAAATAATAATTATAAACATTTTTTGCGATAATGGGAGTTTTTAATGTTTACAATCACAAAAACAAATAGTAAAATCAACTGAAAATTTTGCTATTATTACTAAAAACTAACCATTTTTGTTGTCAAATTTGCAAATTTGTTTACATTAAAAAAATATTTACACTTCAAAAACGTTATTAATATTATCTAAAAATTTTACTACAGAAAAATTTATTATTTCTGAGAAATTTGTTAATTTTAACAAAATAAATCATCTGAACATTAGCGCAATTATTCTGAATTTTTGTTTTTTAATTTTGATATGAAAATATGGGTTTTTATTTACTGCAACTTTCTTATTTATTAAAACATTTCATATGTGGATAAAAAAAACTTTTTAAAATAAAAACTGGAATAGATTTTATTTTTATTTAAGTAAAAAATTGCAGTATAAGAACCTTAAGAATTAAATTCTTTTATGGTTCAAAGGATATCACATAATGAATGTCATAATAACAAATTTTAAAATAGTATCATTAAAAAAAATGAAAAATAATTTAAATTTAAAAACTTAAGATTATGGTACATATTCTAAACATATATTAGTTAAAGAAAA
This sequence comes from Delia radicum, assembly GCA_021234595.1. NCBI lineage: Eukaryota > Metazoa > Arthropoda > Insecta > Diptera > Anthomyiidae > Delia > Delia radicum. The sequence goes on from CM037854.1 coordinate 159,392,780, forward strand.
ATATATATGTGGCTATCTAGTTGGTGTAGCAAAAGATGAAAAGAATAGGCTGAAAATAAAGAAGGTATAGAAAAGTAGTAGTTAGTTGTTTCTAGAAATTAAATTATTTCTAGTAATTAAATTAAAAAGTTAATTTTTAAAACTGTTTTTTTTCTGTGATGAGTTTAATATTTATGGGTAAGTCATTCCAAAGTTTAATGGCATTAACGAAGAAAAATCTACCTGTGTTTAAATAGTAGTATCTAGGAATAATTAATGTCCCTGATCGTATAGACCTGCCGAATTCAATTTTTTCATAGAGATATAATGGAGTTTTATCTGAAATTAATTTATGCAAAAACAACAAATTCCTCATGCGTAAATAGTCATCTAAGTCACAACCAAGTACCTTTTTGTTCCATGAAGAAATGCTACTAAAACGACGTAAACTAAATATGTACCTTGTAGCATTGTTAAAAAATATCTGTAGTTTATGCGATGAATGCGAATCTAATTGACTGTAAACCTCAGCTGAATATGTTATGTGCGGAATTATTAATTGAATGACTAATTTTTTCTTAACATCAACTGGGGTAAAACTGGACGATACTCGTAGGTTACGAAGTGTAAGAAATGTGTTACGTATTATGGTATTACCATGATCGGTACATGACAAAGTGGAGTTGATAACAAACCCTAAATATTTAACTTTATTAACATACTTAAGCGCAGTTTCACCCAAATAAGCTGTTGGAAATTCGATGCAGGGTTTGTATCTACTGATAGGAAGTATCAAAGACTTGCCGGGATTGAGCGTCAGCTTATTGACTTGTGCCCAATGATTCATTGCCTGTAAGTCCTCATTTAATCTGAAGCATGTGTCTTCTAAAAGGCCTAAACGATTCGAAATATATAGCTGAATATCGTCAGCATAGGCATGCATACGTGCATTTTTACAGACTTCAAAAACATCATTTATAAAAATACTAAATAATAACGGTCCTAATACAGATCCCTGAGGAACTCCTGCATAAACTTCCTTAAGGCATGACTCCCTGTCACCCACAATGACTTTCTGAGCACGTCCGGTTAGGCAGTTTTTAAGCAGGGTAAGTGCGGAGTCTGTAAAGCCAAAGTAATGTTTTAGCTTACGAATAAGTAAAGAGTGATCAACCCTATCAAATGCTTTGGAAAAATCCAGTAAGAACATTAACGTTAGATTACCCATGTCATAATCGGGTCTTATATCATCAATTACTTTTAAGACAGCTGTTGTACAGCTGTGAAATGCACGAAAACCTGATTGAAGAGGAGATAAAAGCTTATTCGTATTAAGATATTCAGTAATTTGATTCGTCATAAGAGATTTAAAAATTTTAGCTAGTACTGACAAAATGCTGATGGGTCTGTAGTCATTTGGAATAGTTGCAGACGTTATTTTTGCCACAGGAATTACTCTGCCGATTTTCCATAATTTTGGAAAGATGGATGTGGTTATGCAGTGGTTATAGATGTGCGTAAGTGGTCCTATAACAAAGGGTATTATCATTTTTAAGAATTTTATTGACACACCATCTTCACCAATGGCACTTGATTGGACATTAATAATGGCTTTATACACATCAACCTCAGAAAGTACATCAAATTGAAAGGTGTTTAAATTGTAGAGGGGGTTCTGAATTCTATTATTATCTCCATTGTTATTAATGTTAGCATCAGGATCTAAGCTACAATCTAATGAACCTTTAGAGTGTACACCTAATTTTTTTAAAATTCTTCCGCAATTGGCCTGATGGTAAAGAAGTATCAAGTTTACGAGCAAAGAACGCTTTTTTTGCTCGCCTAACGATAAGATTAGACCTATTTCTAGCCCTTGTGTATGTAACTTTGTTAGTAGAAGAGGGGTATCGTTTCCAGTTATGGTTCAGGGCTGTGACTTCTGTTTGGATTGTAAACGCATGATACTTAAAATATTTGTAACAATGGGAAGTTTATGTTTATTAGTATTTTTTACTAATTCTATGTTTTTCGTGCTTAAATAACAATGACAGGCAATTATAATTCATTTTATTAAAATATTGATTGCAAAAATTCCATATTCTCTTCTGTGTTATTTCTGTGCTGTAGTAGTTTTTTGACTTCTTCATCTAAATCCCGATGTTCCACTTTCCATTGATTTCGAATACTGGAGATGAACGGATCTGACGTAGCCAATAATACATTAAATAGATCTTCATTTGTCGAATTTCGTGAAATTTTTCTAGTATTGTGCTCTCTATAAAATCTGTAATCCTTATTCCTTTTTTCCTGAGCTTCTTTTAAAAGATTTCCAAGTGGCACCAAATTATATTTAATGACATCTTCTCCATGATAAAGGATTTTGTGAACTGTTGCAGATATATTTCTCCATCGGTACTTTGTTGTATATATTTTTGCAGTTTCCTTAGCATAATCTCCAAATTTTCTAGAGTCAATTTGTTCATTGCACGTACGCACTTCTGGAATTATTTTAAATCTCAAAATAAGGTTTAAAGCCACTCCTGTTATTTCAGATGCTGTTTTTGGATCTGAAAATAATCTTCTTGCAGTATTGCCATCATTTGTATTGCCTGACCCTTGTTTTGGCTGATCTATAATCAATCCAAATTTGCGATATTCATCTTGAACATGTTTCTTTTTTGAGCTTCTTACCTTCTTGTTGGTTTCATTTTTTCTTATTGTTCCTGAAGATCCGAAATCCAAATCATAACTGATTTTAAGTATGTGTTCCATAGATCGTATTCCTGCATGTAGCGGTGATAATCCGTATTCAGATGCATCAGTATTACATAATGATTTTGTCTGGACTTGGTTTAATTGGCTTGATGTTGCTTGGCATATGATGCAGCTGAATGCAGCCTTCGTATTAGTCAAAGCCTGGCCTACTTTTTCATCTATCATTGTTAGCTTTAAATCGTAGCTTACTTCAATTTGTTGTCCATTCAACTGTAATTGTAATGGCTGTAGTGTTTTGATTTGGTCGTTGATAGTTTTAACTTCTTTGTTAATGGCATCATGAGTTTCTCTTTTGAATTAAAATTCGATTGGCCTGCAGTATTTCGTAGAAGATGGTGTCTCATTTTTCCAAATATTCTTGTTTTCGTTTTACTAGTCGAAGGCTCTGGATCTTCGCAAATCCTTTTCAATCGCAATGGTACAAGTGATACTATGAACATATCTGAGTCTGAAGTATTTTCAGATACTACTTGTTTGTATTGTTTTTGTCCGGAAGAACTATCACATCCCCATTTAGAAAAAGAATTAACTTTGTGTTTCCATATTTCTTTAGCTCATTTCCTTTTATTGCTTGTAGCAAGCGTTCAGCTGTGTGATCAAGCAGAGATTGTAGTTGTACCTCTGCCGAAATTGGTGTGATTGTAATATTTTCCTTTAATTCCTATATCCCATAGGGCGAGAGTATATTTACTTTGTCAAATGTTTGAATATATATAGTTTATGGGTCCCACCCCATAAACTATATATATTCTTGATCAGAATGAATGGAGAAGTGTATATAGCCATGTCCGTCTGTCTGTGGAAATACAAAATACTCCGCCAATACAAAACAGGAATTTCTAATTTTCAGTCAAATTATTTGCTGATATCATGAGCAGTTTTGTAGTGAAAATGATCCAAATCGGTTAACGCGTTCAAAAGTTATGAGTGAAAATGTGGGAAGACCTCTAAAAATGTTGAATCAAATTTTAAAATGTTCTATTTATTTTATCATACAGACGTATATTAAATGCTTATGCACAAGAATATACGCAATCAGGGATGGCAGCAAGTAAAAAAATTTGTGTTGATTTTTATTGATTTACATTTAGATGCCGTCCACTGAAGAGGATTGGAGCGCAGTAGCTAAGGAATTTTTAGAAGCATGGAATTTCCCAAATTGCATCGGCCCTTTGGATGGCAAACATGCTGTGATGACAGGCCCAGATCATTCTGGAAGCATTTGCTACAACTACAAAGGTAGTCATAGTTGTCAAATTCAAATTCTTTAATTTGAAGCACCGATAAACAACAAGGACTGTCGCAGCACCTTATGTTCTAGTCAGTGGCGTACCCAGGGGGGCCCTGGGGGCCAAAGAAACCCCCCCCCCCCCCACCACCGAAATATTTTCGATTTTTTATTTTATTTTTGTTTTGGTTAGTATGTAATAAATGAATTTATAATATTTTTTTGAGTTTACATACTGTATAAAAAAATAATAGCGTTGGGTGTATTATGTTATATAAACCTTCCCAGGTAGAAAAATACAATCTTTAAAACGTTTTAAAAGCATTTTTCATGATGGTACAAGCGTTTTCAGAACATACCAAATTACAAATTTAAAGCGTTTTGAGAATGTGCAAAATGATAACCCAAATTTACGGTCTGAGGATGGTATTTTATAACGTTCTCAAAACATTGCAAAACAAAATTTTTGAAATGCTTTTTCAATCGTTAAATAAGTATTTGCAGAACATTTTGGCTTACAGTTATTAAGCGTTATGAAAACGACCCAAATGATAACCGCTTTGAGGGTTGTAATTTTGAACATTGTCAAAACGCTCGAAAGACAAATTATAAAGATCTTTATAAATTGTTCATAAATACCACAAATAATGAAATAAAATATGATTAAAATAATATAAATAAAGTAACAAAACATTGTAATTTTAAATAGTTTAACTAGCGTTTTATTAAGTTTTGAAAAAGTCCTCTAAAATATTGCTTTATCTGTCCTCAAAATATAGTGCTTTATAAAAGATATACAAGGACTATACACTTTATAGAGTCGCTACATTATGGGCTGGCCATATTGAGTGATTTATTGAACTCGGTTCATGAAGAGAAAAGCATATAAAAAAATTGCATAAGAAACCTAGTTCGCATATAGATAGACCCCTTATGACAGTGTTGTTTTTTAATCAGTAAAATATTTTGGAAAGAAAAAAGTATTTCTAAAGTACTATTGGCAAATGTTAGAAAAACGCTTTAACGCAATGGTTTTACATTGGTTTTATTTTATAAACCGTTGTAAATTTTGTACGATAAGAACTTCTAAAGTACTTTTTACAAACGTTGGAAAAACGCTTTGAACCAATGTTTTTGCAGTGTTTTTATTTCACAAATATTTGTAAGTTTTGTATAAAAAGTATTCCTAAAATACTTTGTCCGAACGTTCGAATAGCAATCCAAAATAATGTTTTTTAAATGCTTTTTTTTCGTATTATTTGCAATTATCGCTTTGGAAACGCTTTTATTTTAGTACCATCAAAAACAAACGTTTTGAAAACTCTTCGTTTTTTGTACCATCCCAAATTTCTACCTGGGTTGTTTTTGAATACAACACCCTCTATTTTTGAAAATGTGAAATATTATTAATTGGGTTGAACGCCACGATTCCGTTGATCTATTTTTAGAATCTATGCAGGAAATAATAGAAGCTTTAGAAGTAATGGATGAAAAAGGTAAGTTCATCTGAGGGTACAATTAAGTAATTATGTATATTTTCTCTTTATATTAAGTACAAAACATATGCTTTTTTCAGGCTGTAATATTGGAAAAAGTTTACACAACCGAATATGTAAATTCGAATTTATTCTGGGTGTCGCAATTTGCAATAAAATTTTAAATATCACGCACAACTTGTCCAATTATTGCAGTCTGTCAATTTAGATATTATTAAGGCGTACGATCACATCCATGTACACTCAAAAAAAAAGTTTGTGAAGTCAGCAAAAAAATTGCTAATGTCAGCAAAATCTTTTGCTGAAAATCAGCGAGCTGATTTTAAGCAACAAAATTAGTAGATTCATCAAAAGTTTTGCTAACACTTAGTGGATTAGAAATAAAAATGCCTTGCTAAAAATTAATAAATTTTTTACTGAATTTTAGTAGACTGAAAAAAATGCACAAAATTTGTGGAAAAATTGTAATTTAGTTAATTTATTTGCTGAAAATCATAAAACATATTTTTGTGATTCTTTTAAAAATAATTTACAATAATTACGAAATATAAAAATTTTCATTTTCCCACATTGACGACATGAATTAATTTAATATCTGAAAATATATAGAAATAAATATATATAACATAAAAAAAATTTTCTTTCAACTACTTACATCAATGGTTGTCTAAATGATGCTTTCTTTTAAAGGGCGCAACTGCCGAAGATAATTATAGAAACGAAAAGAATTAATAAATAAAAACAAACAAACGAAACGAAAAAAACAACCCTTTTTTTGCAATAAGAAAAAGGAAACATAAAAATCTACCTAAGATGTGTGTCTTTTAGTATCATTTTACTCTTCTCTACTACATCTTGACATGCCGCGACATCTGCTTCATTCTGCGTATATCTTTCAATCTGGTTGTCGTCCACACTATTAATGTGCTTATCAGCACAATTTTTTTTAGCAAAATAAATTAGTAAAACATTAATATATTCGTAAAGCATTAGTATAAAACAGTTAAGTGCTGAATAAGTATAACAAAAATTTTAGATGAAAACACGATTTTAGCAAAAAATTTGCTAAGAAATAGTATACCTGATTTACAAGACGTTTTACTAACTTGTGTACTAACTTATTTTTTTGAGTGTAGTAATTGACATGTTAAGCACAATGCGAACAAATGCCGAAGAAGAATTCTTTTTAATTTACACTGCGACCATTTATATGGTAACGGCGTATGGTTTTAAGCCACAACTACCAAGACGCGTTGGAACACAGAAATACCGATCAAATTTACAAGCAGCTAACTCAAAGGATTACTATAGAGCAGTGTTGTTTATTCAATATTTAGAAGAAGTTATAGCAAGTATGAAAGATAGATTTACTGTTCATAAAGGTGTTGTTAAAAATTTATATAAAATTGTACCAAGTCAGGTCGTTAATGTCCCATCAAAAGAATTTAATAACATTATAGAATTTTATAAAATTGATTTAAAAGATCAAACTAATGTTATATTTACTAAATTTGATCTATGGAAACACTACTGGAAAAATAAAACAGAAAGGCCATCAAATCCGCTAGATGCTATTCAAGATTGAAACAAGGAGCTTTTTCTAAACGTTTACATGTTTTTACATTTACTGATAGTAATTCCTGTTACAACTGCATCCGCGGAGAGAAGTTTCTCCACCCTAAAAAGAGTGAAAACATATTTAAGGAATTTTATGGGTGAAGCTAGACTTGGTGCTCTAGCTCTTGCATCAGTGTATCGAGAAAAGGTTGAACCTGACAAAATCATTGACACTTTTATGAAAAAAAATCGTCGAATTAACTTTTAAGAGTTTTGTTAATAGTATCTATAAAGGATCTCAATTAATATGATAGCTCACTTTAAAAATCAAAATAAAATTATTTAATTGATACATAAATTTGTTTAATATTTCAAAAACAAAAAAAAAACTTGTTTGTAGATATAAAAAACTAAAATAACAAAGACATGTCAAAACATAAACATTTTGCTTCAAAATTGCTATCATAACTGCCCAGGAAAACTTGCTATTACCATAGAATGGGAAATGGAAGAAGAAAACAAGAATCAGAAGTACTTATAGTTGAGGCCAAGAACACCTGATTTTAACATGGGGGTGTCATAGGAGGCAAGGCCTTGCCTTGTGCTTACATATAGGGACAAAAATAAGACGTTACAAAATATGTAGTGAAATCACCAGTTACACATAAGTACTTATTTCATTTCTTATTTGTAGCATCAAAAGTAATGCTTAAAGCCATTATATAACGTATTACTTGTAAGGATGTTAATAAGTAGTTATTTATAGGTGCACAAATAAGTACGTATTAACATGTACCTAAATAAGAAGGTATTAATAGGCAATAAAATAACTAGTTATTAATAAGGACAATTATAACTAGTTATTAATAGGTCCTAAAATAACTACAATTGAATAAACTTAAAGAATGGTTTATCGTAAACCAAGATTTAAAGATTTTAAAACATGAAAAGCTAGATGTACCTATATCAGTTAATGGGCTTGTGGGAAAAAAACCTCGTTGCCAAAAGCGCACAGTTTCCCCAGGTAAATATGTCCATATTGGATTAAAGCATCATCTGGAAAATAAAATAACACTTATAGAAAATTCATCGTTGGAAGAACTTTTTATTGATGTTGGAATGCCAATATTTAAAAGTTCTGGTGTTGGATTATGGCCGATTTTGGGACAAATAGTTAATATTCCAAATAGTGCAGTTTTTATAATTGGATGCTATGTAGGTCCAAAAAAACCAATCGACATAAATTGCTATTTACATGATTTTGTAAATGACTTTTCTGACTTGAAGTATAACGGATTTTTGGTTAAAACCAAACTAATTCAACTGAAAATACGTGCATTTATTTGTGACGCTCCTGCCAAGTCCTTTGTGTGTGGCATAATGGGGCATATGGCACTAAATGAATGCCCAAAATGTCAGCAAATCGGTCAGAGAATTGACTATGTCACAACTTTTTCCCCAACAGCCGGCGAAATGAGAACCAACGAGGATTTTTATTTCTTAATTTCTTAATTTTGTTATTTACTAAATAAGCTTTTGTTTTGTGAGAGTCGTTTATGTATAACTATATATTTGTTTGCTTAAATAAATTGCATTTAAATTATTAATTATGATATATTATGAATCTTTATAAATATACCTTACAAAAAAGTAGTTACTTATTACCTTACAAGTACCTTATTTCTTTGGCCCTTCCTAATAAGCAGGTATATAACACAATATTAGTAAGACATAATTGTTTAGCTTCCAAAATAAGTAGTGATGTATGTTCATATCAGTAAGGTATTATTTCAGACCTTCAAAATAACAACAAATGTAATGGATAGCCATTACTAAGAAAGGTCTGAAATAAGTGATAATAAGTAACTTATTATTTTTGCTATTCCAAATAAGCAGATATTTAACACAATATTAGTAAGTCGTTGTTTTTTATATTACAAATAAGCAGTTACATATATTCATATTAGTAAGGTATTATTTCGGACCTTCAAAATAACAAAAACTGGAATGGATAGTCATTACTTTGGAAGGTCTGAAATAAGTCCTACCCATTACCAAAGTTTTGCTGGGTGGGTATAACGTCAATAGTAACTTTCCCATCCAAAACTTATTTAACAGATACAAAATATTAAATATAGGCTTTCGTATGTAAAAATTATATGCTTTTCAAACAAAAAAAAATTTAATAAATAATAAAAATGTGGCCCCCTCCGAAACAAAATCTTGGGTACCGCTGGTTCTAGTAGCAGGTTATTCTTTCGCCCTGACACAAAATTTATTGAAGCCGTATAGTGTGCGCAACATGAATGCCATACAAAGAATTTTTAATTATGGGCTATCAAGAGACAGGCGTGTTATCAAAAACGCATTTGGTATTATGTCTGCACGTTTTTCGGTATTTTTTTTTTTTTTTAAGTTTTTTAAATAAATTTTATTTACAATTTAATTCATTACAATTATGTTACCTCAGCGCCTTATAGGCATTATTGAGGCGAGTTGGCAAGAATTAATAATACTAAAAATTTACATTTGTTGAAATAAATTCATTTGTGAAGAAAATAATAAACAAAACGACAAAAAAATATTATATTAAAAGTTCATTTAAATGTTGCAAAATGTGTTCTTTTATTAATTTTTTAAAGACAGAAATTCTAATTTCGTTTTTCAAATTTTGAGGCAAGCTATTAAACTCACGGCTACCTATAAAATCTGATCTCTGTTTAGTTGTTTCCAACCTACACCTGGCTACTTTTAAGTTTCCATTGCTTCTCGTATTTATTATGTGATCATTTCTTGTAAACTTTATTGTATGATGACCAATATTGTTCAAATACTTAAAGACGTATAATAAAAGTTGCATTTTGTAAAGACCATGTATGGGTAAAATTGACTGGCATTTATTAGTGTATAAAGAAATTGTTGGGTATGTTATTGGAAGATTGAACACCACCTTTAGAGCTTTATTTTGCATTCGTTGAAGGGAGTTTAAGGCATTACTTTTCTTATAACCATATGAAATGGCTAGATAATTTAAATGACTTTGAACAAGGGCGTTATAAATTAAAAGTTTAGTATCCTTACTAAATTTGTTCTTAAATTTGTATAAAATTCCGACAGCTTGGGATGTTTTTGTCCGTAGATACTGCAAATGTTGATCCCAAACAAGATTGCTTCTAATGTGTATACCTAAGTATTTCATGGAATCGACCTCGCTAATCTCACTACCATTCACTTTGACAGAAAAATTAATGCGTTTGCCAATAAGAGTTGACCCACAAAAAACTAAACAAGTTACTCTCGCATGCTGCGCATTACCATTTATTCCTGCTTACCATTTATTCCTGGCGAATTTATTCCTACAACCACACCGTTCCTACATAGCCGAAAATACCTCAGCAATAAGATACGAATTTGCCCAATATTTTGTGGAGGAAGGTAAAGTATCATTTCAATTCAAGCATATATAAAAAAAACCTACACATTTATATGATACATCTTGCCCCTTAAGTGGTTTTGTAAAAAATAATAACTTAAAGTTTTTAATAAAATTCCATTTTGGGACAAACTGATAAAAAACGTTTTATGAATTTTTTAAAAATGGCAATCTAACAGCATGTCCGTGAAGTTAAATACAAGTATGAGTGTTATATTCCGTCTGCATCAAAAATTAAAAATTAGATTGTGCAAGAGCAAAAATATACTCCCCACTACTTCCTTCGTAATTTCAAAATAAAACCAAACAATTTCAACAAAAAATTACATATATTTATTTATAAAAGTGAGATCAATAACTATATCTATTAGGGCGGGTCGATTTAAAAATCGCTCAACGTACAAGAAAAATCGTATTCTAGGAATCAAAATAAGAAACTTTGCCGAAGCAACCATACCTCTAAAACGAATTCTGATGTCCCGAATTCTGACCCGTAGGGTCAAATTTTGAAAACTCCAACTTTGCCCTAATCGAATATAATTTATACATTCATCTGCTAGAGCGTCTTCCGGAGAAGAAATAGAGACCCTAATCTTGGAAAGACTCCTCCTACTTTCTGAAATATCTCTATACCGAAATTTGTACATTTTGCTATAAAAACACGGCTGAAAAGGCCGTCTTTAAACTTAAATTTTAACCCCTTACCGGTCACCTAGAATGATAATTTATGCATTAATCTGCTAGCGCGTCTCCCGGAGAAGAAGTAGCTCCCATAATCTTGGAGAGATTCCACCTACTTTCTGAAATATCAAAGTGAGCTTTTTCAAAATTTGACCCTACGGGTCAAAAGTCGGAACATCAGAATTCGATTTAGAGGTATGGTTTCTTCGGCTCAGTTTCTTATTTTGATCCCTAGAATACGATTTTCCTTGTACGTTGAGCGATTTTTGTAATTGTAAAATACGCTATTCTAATAAAACAAAAAGTGTTTTGAAAAATAAGAAATAGTAGTAGTCGTTTTAACACATTTTTTAATACAAACTTTACCACAAGAAAACAGCGTTGAGAAAATTGCAAACAACCTGCATATTTTTCCTTATGATATCTAGAAAGAAAACAACATTTCTGTGCTTATATTTGGACTTGCTAAAAAAACATATTTAGGGAATTCACACGGTGTACTATTGTCTTTATTTGTGGTATGTGCTAATATTATACAACAATTGTAAAAATGTTGTTGGTATTCTTCCTGCAAATATATTTTACGACATACAACTAGAGCATGTATGTTCCTCCAGTGTACTATGTAGTATGTTCAGTGTCACCTGTTTATTGTTTACTATTAAATCAGCTGTTTTTGTCTTTTTATTATTCTGTTTTGAAGAAATTTGTTGCGCGCTTCTGCAACGTTTAAAAAAAAAACTTTGTTTGAGTCAATAAAAAAAAGAAATTTGACAAATTAATAAAATGGAATCAGAAGGAATTATTTCGGTAAGTTTCTGTACAAAAAAAATACAAACAAAAAATAACTTAAATTCTGTTTCAGATAAAGCCATAGAGGGTTAAAGCCGAAGCGGAGAATGTATTGCAACTTCTCAAATCGGTTTTATAATACACTCAGCTAGACTTACAACCTACACTAGGTCATTAAGTGATTGCATTTTTTTTTTTGACATTCTTTAAATTTTTTAAAATATGTACAGTTACGGACTGAAGTATAGGCACAGGCGTAATCTTAAAAGAAACTGCTGTTTTATTTATATAAGGAAGCTCGAAACATTTGTTTTATGAATTAATTATAGGTATAAAACTGAAACATTATAATAATAACCATGAAAATCAAATATATTTTCTTTGCAAAAGAAGTTATTTAAATAATACATTAAAAAAGTCATTATCTTACTGGACAAAAGTATAGGCACAACTATTTCTACAATAATAAAAACTACTTTGAACATTTATCTAATATTTAGTTGACAGTCCCTTTTCCTTAATAACGGCCTTAAGCCTATTTGGCATGGAGTGGACTAACATTTTAGTTATATTTTCGCCTATGTTATGCCATTCTTACACTAAAACTGTTTTCAGCTCAGCCGCATTAAATGCATGCCACATTTTTACGTCATGGGCTGTGTGTTTCGGGTCGTTGTCTTGCTGGAACGTAAAACTTCAGGTAAGCTTAGCTTTTCTGCACTTTCTTGACATTTTCCTTTAGAATGTTAAGGTAAACTGTCTTGTCCATTATCCCCTCAATAAATACGAACTCTCCCACACCCGCAGAAGACATACAGCCCCATACCAAAACACCTTCGCCACCATACTTTACTGTTGGTAAAAGATTTTTTGCTTCATATGCAGTATTACGCTTTCGCCAAACACTAGCGTGTCCATCAGATCGGAAAATAGTAAATTTACTTTCGTCTGTGAACAGTACCTGATCCCAGCCATCGCAATGCATATTTTGAAATTGTTTGGCATAGTACACTCTCTTTTTTTGATTAACAGTAGATATCCAAGGTTTGCAGATATCCAAGGTTTGCGTCTAGCCACACGTGAGTTATACCCAGCTTCATGTAACGTTCTCCGAACTGTTTTTGGGTGTACATCTTTGCCAAAATCATGTTTTATCTCTGCGGCATCCTGAGAAGATGATATTTTTGGATCACCTCTTACTTTTCGTACGATTTGAACACGTTCTCTCTCAGTTAATTTGCGAGGACAACCACAACGACTTGCATTTTCAAAGTTTGTTTCGCCTTTGAACCGATTTACAATTGTCCGTATGGTAAAACGGCTGCGGTTCATCAATTCTCCGGTCGCAGCAAACGATTTGCCTTGGTTATGTAAATGTAAAATTATTTTGCGCTGAGATTCAGTCGTTTAACTTTGTTTAGGACACATTTTAAAAAGATTATAAACAAAATCAGTATTTTCTAAATTTTTGCAATTTTTCAATTACTTAAATCAATAAAAAAATTAATAACGGAATATCACAGCATGTGTCAAGTGTAAAATTGTTGCCAGATTATTAAAATTAAAAAAAGGGGATAGATGCTTAAAACAGTGTGCCTATACTTTTGTCCATTGTATTTTTTGTACTTTTTATCTGCTAACGGACTAACTCATCTTACTACACTAATAAAACTGCTACAGTCTTGAAATATACAGCAGACTGTAATAGATTAATAGTTATACATATTAATATAAAAAATATTCCTTCTGCTTTTAATGCAATCTTTAAATGCTACATGGTTACACCCAGTCATTACATTCCTTCTTATGTTGATTAGTATCATTCTAAATCAGTGGTGGCCAAAGAGTGGAATTTCATATTGTTTATCAACCACGCGTGATAGGAAATTCCTCTCTTTGGTCACAACTGTTCTAAATGCAAGTTCTTTTAGGCTACCAAATTTTTCTTCTAGTAAACCAAAACAATTTTCAATCCGTACACGATACAAATATTTGTTGAATTCTTCTCTATCCTCTTTTGTATGCTCGGTGCTATTTTGTCGAAATGGTGTTAATAAAAACGATATTAATGGATAATCACTATCTCCGGCAATCCACTGGGAATTAGATAAAAAGATGCTCCTGATGTTTAGGTAGAGGACAATTCGAAAAAATGTTTGCATCGTGAACGCTGCGTTTATACCCAATTGAAAGTTGTCTTATGCACAGTTTATAGTCACATACTGCTTGTAGTTTAACAGAGTATTGACGTTTGCGGGACCAATATAGATGATGGCTCTTAGTGTGAGATTCGGCTAATCTTATATCAGATCCATCAATATAGCCGACGCATCCAGGCATCTCGTGACTTGTTGACGAAATTAGTTGCAATATTTCCGTTTCATCAGGCCAGTGCAAAAATTTGTTGTCATAGTTCTCTAACACTTTTTGGTGCCAAATGGAAGATTTTGGCAAGCCCAAATGAACACTTCTACGATTCATCATCAAGCAGATCATGTTTATCCTAAAATATTCATTTATATCGTCTTCGTGTTCTTCATCACCTAGAAATAACCTTTTTTTATAAAAAAATATTGAAAGAACAATTAAGTTCTTACTTGTTTCAACCATAAGTATATCGAATGCATATTTTCCGCATAAAGCTGTAATAATTTTATCTTTTTCGGTTTTTGTCGGCATTTTTTAATAGTTTTTGACGTTCCGGTTTTAACGTTTTTAGCACTAAAGAATTAGAAAATACAACACGCTGCCCACATATGTACTATTGTGTTTTGCATATGACTTTACGATTTATGACCTTAAGGCACCATATGAATTCCCTAATTGTTTTTCTAAAGCCATTATGTAACGGTCTAGGTTTAACAATGAAAATAGAACTACACCATTTTCAATTGTATTTCAGAAATTATAACATTAATTTCAGGAATTATCAATTGTATTTCAGAAATTATCAATTTTAATTCAGAAATTATCAATTGTATTTCAGAAAAAGTAAACGAAAATAAGTATTATTTTCTGAAATACAATTGATAATTGATAACTTCTGAAATACAATTGATAATTTCTGAAATTAATGTTATAATTTCAAAATACAATTGAAAATGGTGTAGAATGTACTCACTAATGCTCCTCACTGTTTCTAGCCACAACTGGAATAAGTATCATCCAACTTATTGTCACAATATATCAAATCAAAGATATTTAAGTCCAAAACATTTTTCTTCATTCAGTTTAATAGTGTTATGGTCAAATATATAAAACATTAAAATGCTAAAATTAAAATCAAAATCAAAATCAAATTATTATATAATCAAAAAAGAAATAGTATGAGTAATAGAATATATGCATCAAAATGATAACTTTTCTCTTTTTTAATAATCAATAGGATGATATTTATTTAAGATGTGGCTGGATATGTTAAGATTCCTAAAAAATTCCAAAATTAAAAAAAAAAAAACTATAAAACTTAAAATAATAGGCTTCATACCGTTGAAAATATTTAATGTCGAGATTAATCTAAGCAGTCTAAAAAAAAATACGTAATTTTTTTACGGACTGCTGCCGCTGTCCTCGGTTAAAGTTTTCAATTCGCTTACCAAATAATTAGCGTATGATACATTTGGTTACAGTGGACTGACTGCGTAGAGTTGATTTTAAATCGACGAGGTGTTGTTGTAGAGGCAGATGGACGAGGGGATGATAAAGGTGGCGTTGGTGTTGCATTCAGTTCAGAAGCAATAAGTGTTCCCATGTATTATTTAGCTTTTAGTTATATTTTCGAGCTCCACTTCTACAAATAGGTTGTAAATTGTTTGTTGGGTTTGTTGATCTTCAGCTTGACCAACAAGAGAAATTGCATTTTGAGTTTGGAGCCCCGTATTTGGTTTCCTCCACACGCAAACCTTCTAAAGATTTGGAGAAAGAGGTCGGTAAAAACTCTATAGGTAAATTAAAGTGATATATTTAAATTAAGTAAAAGTTATAAATTAATTAATTTACTAATTAATTATTATATTTAATAAACTAGCTTTCAAAATTTGGCTTCGATATTTTTCGTTTTTGCTAATTTTTTGTGATCCGAAACAATAGAATTAAAAAATCAAATGGATTTTTGAAGCCAAAATCAAATTTCAAGGCACACCTAAAAAGTATATCTTGAAACAAATATGAAAAATTCGATAAACTAATTTTTAGCAGTTAAATACATCTTTGCATTTTCTTATCAACATAATAATACAAAATATAAAACCTTAGGTTTTTTTATATTTTTAAATAAGTTTTACAAAAAGTTCCATCGCAAAGGCAGAAAATAGATTTTTAGCAAATAATTATTTGTCCATTCTGGATAACAATTTTCTAAAAAAAAAATTCTTTATGATTATATTCAAGATGTTAATTATTTGGTCGTTTTAAATTATTTAATTCTCTTAAAATACTCAGAAAAAACTAAATTAAATAAAAAATACTAATTAGAATTAAAAAATAAAAAATAAAATTATATCCCCGGCCCGGAATCGATCTCGCAACCTTCTGATTGCAAATCCAACCACTTACCACCTCAACCTCCATATAAAAAAAAGAATATATGAACTTATGAAAAAGTACTTCTTAGGATGTTATCACTTTAGATAGCAATTAATTTATATGGTGATGCAAATGCTGTTTAAAATAACTTTAATTTGACATTTTTGGCCATTGTTAACAATAACTTCTATTGAAGTAAAAAATGTGCGTATGCTAATGCTTTGGAAGTCAAGTTAAAGAGGTTCTTAAAGCACTACTTCCACTTTATTTTGCTGGGGAGTCACACTAAACATAATTCATTGTGGTTATAAACAATTTGCCAATTTCACAGTATTTATGAAAATGTTTTTATATATTTTATTTCATATCTTACGAATCTTTTTATAAATATTATGAAAAAGTTCATAAACGTTATGAACAATTTCATATATTTTCATTAAAAAGTTTATAAATACTATGATGTCGTTGATTGGCAAAATGTTCATAATTACAACGAACTAGTTTTTGTTGTATTTTCTGAACTAGAACCAAGTTTTGATTTTATTTTTATTATTTATATTTATTATTTATATTATTATAAAATAAAAATGTTAAAAAAGTGTAAATAATAACTATTTTTAATAGGACTTTGAAGGTAAGCTTTTTTTTCTTGAAAAAAGTACTACTATACAATTTTACATATTGTTTTTGTTTGTAAACTTTTGCATATGAACTCATCGACGAAAATTTGCTTACGACCACGTTTTCCTCCATAACTCCGGAGCCAAATGAGTCTCCACCTTAAAATGTTGCCAAAAATGTAGGGAGGCCTTAGTTTTTAACACACATTTTTGCAGAATTTTAAAAAAGTTGGATTTTGAGATATGGGACTTTGAACATTAAACTTAAAAAAATTAGTATTATGTAATTGCAATTGTCTGAAAAAGACGTTAAAATTCAAACTCAAACAAAAATCAAACTTTGCTCTAGCAATTCTTTCCTAACTACGTAAGCGACATCTATCGAATAAACAAAGAATATATCATAGATGTGGCACCACTTACAACATATGGGAAAACAGTGGACATTAGAGTGCGGTAAGTTCGTAAAAATAGAACTGTTGTGTTGTTGGAGTTGTGCTTCTGAGATTATGTATGCAAGAAAAAAAACACCGTGTATTGAATAAAACTAGTTTTAATCACAGCAAAACTCGACCTGACGATAGATCAGTGGGCTAAAGCGCTCTGTCTAACGTGTAGTGCGAGTGCATGTGGCATTTGAAATCAGTTTATCTATACCACGGTCAGTGATTGCACAGAAAAAATTGTTATAAACACGCAATCGAACAAATAAAAACAACAAATATTACAATATTGAATTCAAAAAACAGGCTCACTGACGAAGGTTCAAAAAACAGGCTCACTGACGAAGGAAACTGCGCAGCCTGATTCAGAAAATTGAAAAATTTACAATGTAGTTATGATTTTTAGAAAATACATTCATTCTTTTCTACCACGCCTTTCACAAAAAATTACCTTTGACCATTTAATTTAGGACGCCATTTTGAAGGTAAATTTCGCACCTATGAAATGGTACCACAATAGGAAAATTGTAAGTTGTATAGTTTTAAAGTTATGAGCGACTTTGTATGGGCACTTTAATCAAATGTTGACGTTTTTGCCAATTTTCATGACGTCATATTTCGAAAACCGAAAGGGTTTGTGGTCCAAAGGTTAATAATTTGATAAACACTACCCATTTACAATATTTGTGGTGAATATCAATAAAATCGGAGATGACAAATCCGAAAATGACAGTTTTCTGTGCTGTTTGACATGGAATTTTCCTAAAGGGGTTTCTCTGGTGCCACTTTTTTCGTCTAACGTAAATTAATCAAATTTTGTGGTTATTTGGATATCAAAATTATTATTAGAAATTAATAAGTTGGATCATTTTTTGTCCTTGTACACGATTTTTATCAAAATGTTTCTTTGTTGAATATCCGAAGTTTTGATCAGGATCTTACAAAACTTGGCATAGATTACTGGTTCACTATAAAAAAAAATATGTTTATGTACAACAGTTTTTTTTTTTAAAGTGGTACGTATCCATTCTTTACTGAAAAATTAACATTTTTGAAATAAAAATGTATTTTTTTTTTAAGTTTAAATAAATTGTATGTCCCCTGATGAGATGTGTATTAAAGTTGCCGTTTAAAGTTTCAAAAATTTTGAAATGCAAAACGATTTACAACTCACTTTAAAAAAACTCCCTTTAAAAGTTCAAATTTTAAGCTCAACGTTTTATCATGTATAAAGAGCCAACTTAATGCGAGTATTAAAAAATACACTTTTCTAGGTTGTAATTGATAATATGCTAACTAAGCTCGTGGATCATGGGTACAATTGCCACCAAAAGCTCTGTTCCGGTTAAAATTAAATTTTTGGCAATTTTTGTTTTAAATTTTAATTTATGTTTTAATTTACCAAATTTTTTTTTTAAATAAAAAACAATTTTCAATTAAGATTTTAATAGATACTCTTATGAATAAAACTATATGTGAAAATAATATTAACTAAATGGTTACACATTATTTAATTGTTACTACAATTTCCTCAATATAACCGAATTCAATTAAACTTTTAACTGAATCAACAAATATTTTAATTGAAACTCAGTTTTAGTTTTTCTGTGTAGACATATTTAATTTTTACTTTGCATTGTCTCAAGCAATTTTTTGATTCTCTCGTAAGGCAAAGATATCGAAATCTCTTATGAAATGACTATTTATTGCTTTGTGGTCGAAAATCAACTAACAATGATGGCCGCCCATTTGCAGTCGATGTTTTCTAATGAAATTTGAAGATTCGAACCACATAATACTGAGCTAGCAGGCATTTTCTATTTGTTCTAAGTCAAAAATAAATATTTTTACTTCCTAACGAACTGTATTAAGTTTTTAAATTTGTCAAATCATTTACTGCGTATTAGTGACTTCATCCGTTTTGAAAGTTGCTCGATTTCAAAGGCTTGTTAAACCCCACATAAACTAGTGAAAGATATCTTTATTCATCTTGAGGTTTGATTTTCAATATGCTTTTTTTTACAGATCACGCGTGACCCATATCAAACTGCTTTGTCATTTTTGTTCAGTATCGTTTGGTAAGTCATCATGGAAGGACTCACACCACAACAGCGTCTCCAAATTGTTCAGCTGTATTACGAAAATCAGCGTTCTGTAAAAAAATCGACCTACTAAAGCCACTAATGCCAACACCTTCGCAGATGTGAGTCCCAGTTTACATTAGTGGATGATACTCTACCGGTTAGACCACATCCAGTGAATATAGCATCTGTAGCTGCGAATGTACGCGAAGACCGTGACAAATCGATTCGTCATCGTTCTCAGCAGCTTGGCTTGTCGTATTCGACAACTTGGCGTATTTTACATAAGGATATCGGCCTTAAAGCGTACAAAATTTAACTTGTGCAAGAATTGAAGCTAGGCGACTTAAACGGTATGGTGTGTTTTATGGGCTGGTGGAATCATTGGTCCATATTTCTTCAAAAATGAGGAAAATCAGAATGTTACCGTCAATTGTAACCGTTATCGCACCATGTTAACAGACTATGGGCTTCCAGAAGTTCAAGCGCATGCTCTCGGTGACCTCTGGTTTCAACAAGACGGCGCTACGGGCCACGAGCAGCGCGTGAAACAATGACCTTGTTAAGAAATCATTTTGGTGGGCACTTAATTTCACGTTTTGCTAGTGTAAATTGGCCACCTAGATCGTGCGATATCACACCTTTGGACTATTTTCTCCGGGGATATGTAAAGTCTGAGGTCTTCAGGAATAAGCCAGCTTCGATTGACGCTTTGGAAGCCAACATTATTCGTGTGATCCGCTAGTAATTTCTCCTAAAATTGGACATTCCGAATGGACCACATCAGACGTAGTCATGGCCAACATTTACATGATATCATTTTCGAACATTAAATGCCATAAATTGTTCTTTTAACCGATAATAAAAATTTTAAGTTTACTTTCAAATGTATG
Organism: Delia radicum; assembly: GCA_021234595.1. Lineage (NCBI taxonomy): Eukaryota > Metazoa > Arthropoda > Insecta > Diptera > Anthomyiidae > Delia > Delia radicum. The sequence goes on from CM037854.1 coordinate 159,413,282, forward strand.
TGTTTTATTTTACATTATAAATTAAACCTCACCTTTATAATAAAAAGTAATGAAGATCAAGAAATGCTAATTGAAAGACATATGGACGCCATACAGGCACGCAGCTAGGAATTTTTTTTGGGGGGGGGGAGTATTTTCGATTTTTTATTTATTATCTTATTATATATTTTTTTTGCACACTAGAGTAACAGCTTTTTTTTTTTGTTTGCTAAATTTTTACTAAATTTTTACCTACACGTAATGGGCAATCATGTATTAATAATAGAAATCGCTTTCTCAGGTCATTTTGAAACAAAAACCTCCCGCATAAAGTGCATTTCCTTAAAATGCATTTTTTTCACTTTTTACTTATTGTGTTCATTATTTTGCGAATTTTGATGTCTATATCGCGAAACAACGCTTTAATCTGTTTGATCACAATCCGTGAAACACGTCAAATTTGAAAACGTTTGTGTACTTTATGTTGGTCATGCATCGTTATTGTCTAATTACGTTAAATTTTCAGCTAAATATTAAGTTTTAGTTTAATTAAATAAAAAAAAAGGATTATGCGGAAAACTTTTTGAAAACTGCGAAAAATAAAATTGCGTTACTTTATAGTTTTATGTGCTAATATACGTCTAGGGTAGCTAAAACTTGATAAATGTAAAAAAAAGTAAAAAAGTTTCAACTTCTAATAACCCGATTAAAATTAATATGATGCTTTACCATACGAAATTTAATATGAGTCTTAATACATATGAGTCTTAATACGAGAAAAACATCCGAATAATGACGTGATACAATTTAATACGATTTTATATAGCGGTATAAATTTATATCTGAACTGATACTAATATATACAAAATAAGTTATAGTTGTATCCGGTTTTTGATTTTAAAACGTCACGAATATCCGAAATATCTATTAATGCTTTTAGGGCCGTATGCAAAAAAAAAAACTACTTTTGCTTTAACGTTCACATTAGTTAACGAAAACATTAAGGCTAACAAACGTTTGTTAAAAAATCGTATGCAAAAACAGTACTTTAACAAATAAAAGTATTAATGAATTTAAGTTGTCACTTTATGATTAGCGATGCATTAAAATGAATACTAATTTATCCGGGTAATCAATACTATAAAAATGTTCTTATTTTTTTTAATAAAATAACATATTTTTTACGCAATTTTCTTTGATTTACTTATTCAATAAAAAAAACACAAAATAAACTAAATCAAGGAAATTGAGCAGAACTAACAAGCTTTTTTATGTTACAAATGTTTTAAGTATTCGAATAACGAGCTGTTTTTGATTTGTTTTGATTGGAAGTACATCGCTAAAAACATTTCTTATATTTACATTGATTTGTGCTGTGTTTTTTTTTTTAATTATGGAAAAAATAAGCGAAATAATGGAAAAGCCAGTCGTTATTAAAAGGAAGAGATCAGAAAATTGGAGTAAAGAAGATAGAGTGAGTATTTATTTATATAGTAACTACTATATTTAACAAATTATTTCCCATATGTACATTCTTAGATGCTCCTGAAAGACCTGATAAGAACAAAAGTCAAATCAATTGAAAATAAAAACACGGACACTAATAGCAACCAATCAAAAAAAAAAGCTTGGCTGGAAGTGTTAGATAGGTATGTTTAAATATATTTGTAGTATAATATGTGAATAAAAAAGTATTATATCTTTACAATTGCCTTTATTTTAGCTTCAATAACGTATGCGCAGGTGGCCAACGTACAATCACGCAGTTAAAAAATCAATGGGTGGCGACCAAAATTGCGGCAAAGAAGGAAGTCGCAGACCGCCGCAAGGAGCTTACTAAAACTGGTGGTGGTGCAGGACCTCCAGAAATAGCAGCCAGTAGCCACGATATTACTGTGTGGCTACCAAATGAGTTTGTGGTTGACTCAAACGAATTTGATTCGGATGCAGCAATCATAGAAGTAAGAATGTTATTATAGCATTTATTAAAATGTGTAAAATAATTAATTTTTCAGGTCGATGAAGACTCAATACAACAAACATCGTTGTGCTTTGAAAATCAGTTCACCGTGGAAGATGATATAATATCGCAAACAATTGAATCATTGGAAACAAATTTTGATGTATCCACGCCAAAAGTATTGGGAAAAAATGTTGATAAATCCGCACTTAAATTAAAAAAGGTTTGTTTGAATAATAATATTTGATTATTTGGATTCAGCAAATAAAAATGTTTGTATTTTATCAGGAAATACCTCCGAAGGCAAATACAACAGAGTACCATGTAAGGAACGTTGCTGAATTTGAATTAAAATGTAGAGCTGAATTGCACGAGCACCAGTTAGAAGTAGAAAGAAAAAGGTTAGAGGTGGAAACAAAAAGATTAGAGGTGGAAAATAAAAAAATAAGAAACCTGGACTGGGAGAGTGAACTAATTCAAGCTAGAATCAGGTTTTATGATAAAGCTTGTGGTAAGTGTATAAATATATACCCAGGTAGAAATCGACATTGGTGTGAAAAAACCAGAACTTGTAAAGCCCTTTTTGTCAATGGCGTAGCAAAAAAAGTACTGGCAAAGCACAACTTTGAAATGCTTTGCCAACATTTTTAAAAAGTACTTTGCCAGTACTTGTTTTACAAAATATCTTCATTAAAGTTTTTAATATTATATAATTCTATTTCTTTTGATGAAAATGGATAGGTGAAAAAATCGTTAATTTCATTAAAAAAATATTGCCTTTCAAAAAGATATCATCACATTTGTGTTCATTACGTTTCACACTATGAATGCCTTTTATTTCATTACTATATTGCATATCATAACTCTATTGCTGAGTAATCGGATTTTATTTGTTGAAAATCAGCTTAACATAATCCGTTTTCAAAGAAGGTAATACACCAGATGATAAAATTCTACAAGATTTATATGTTTAACATTCATTTTTAATATTCAAACAAAAACTAATTCAATAAAAATTGTTTTACTTTATTTTTAACCACCTTTTGGTGGGTAAAATTACTTGAAAAGTACTGGCTTTTTAAATAAAAATTGGTGGGAAAGTACTAAATTTTTAGTTTTACCAATGCTTTATCAACACTTTCTAAACAATCGGCCCAATCGTATTAATCTCTATATAATTGGTTGTAATTAATTTTTTTATGACGATTCGTGACATTTGTAAATTTTGAGTTGACTCCCATTAGAGGAACAGGTGCGATATGTACATACATACATATATACAATTTGTATATACATACATACACTGAAGAATTCACTGATACTTTGGGCGAAAAAAATTTGTGGAGAAAAAACATTTTTTTACGAAAATTTGTTGGGATTTTTTTTTGTGGGGGGGGGGGGGGGGTTCGAACAAAATGTGAAGCTTTATTTTAGGGGTCTCATGTTAAAAGTGACGGATCTTGATATGGGGGGAGGGTATAAAACATTGTATTTAGCATGACATAATTGTTGAATGACCCCTTAAATGATTTTCCTTACAGATAGCAAGAAAGAAGATTGCATTTAAATAAAAAGAAAAAATTCAATAAAGTTTCAAGAAGAAAAAGTTCAAAATAATTTTTAAGTTTTTTATGTACGAGTATGTAACTGCAATATGAAATATGTACATATGTACCTGTAAAATTAGTTTTATTATTTTTTAATTTAATATGCGAACATGCTTTTTTGTAAATACACACATACTTATATAATTTGTAGATACACACATATACTACAATGATGTATTTATTTATATAAAAATATTGTAAATAAATAAAAATTTTAATGAATTAATTATAAATAAAAGTTTTTTTATTATGTTGGTTCAAGTATTATTAAAAATATTTTTCTATAAAACTTTTAAGGATAAATTGTTCTCTTCCCCTTGCTGAGGATTCGGTTCTTAATAAGTTATTTTCAGCAATTTCTGTTTGCATTTCTGCATCCGGTTCAAGGTCATCTGGTTCAATGTCATCCTTATCAAAGTAATCTGGAGTTGAAATGTGGTTGTTTAGTGATAATCATGAATGATGTCCATAATTACTAAAGAATAAAGTGAAGCTTACCGTTTTCTTGTATAGCGATGTTGTGAAGAACAGCTAAAGCTACAATTAATATTTTAGCGTTTGGAAAGCTTACGGTTATACCATCCAGCAAACATCGAAATCTTTGTTTCCAGACACCAAAACATCGCTCCACTGGATTTCGAGTAGCAATATGAGCAACATTATATTTTAGCTCCTTGTCGTTTAGAGGGCGAAGTAATGGTGTAAATAAATATGGGGTTAATTTATAACCAGAATCGCCAAGCAAACGACCTCTAAATTCCCCACTTTCAAAGCGCTCCTTTACTCTTGATTCGTTAAAAATCCGACAGTCGTGAGTACTTCCTCTCCATCTTACCACAATATCTAATATTTTAAGTTCAGAATCACAAACGACCTAAGCAAAATGTTAAATAAAATATAAAAAAAAACTTCAAGCTGTATGTACCTGAACATTGAGCGAATAGAATCCTTTTCTATTTATGTAGTATTGGGCTAAATCACCACCAGTTTTTTTAATTTTAATATGGGTGCAGTCAATTGCACCAATTATACCCGGAAAATTCCGTAATATTTTAAACTTTTTTGCTAATTTAGCTTCTTCTTCAGCACATGACGGCATTTTGATTATATTTTTTGCGTGTTTTGCCAAAGCACGAGCAACTTTAGCACAAATTCTACTTACCGTAGATTGGGCCAAACCATGAAGGTCACCAGCGTCGTCTTGAAACTAAAAATATTAATGTAAGAGCATACTAAATTTACGGCTACGAAATACTTGACTTTACTATACTTCTCTTCTCCCCCAACAACGCAAAGCTACTAGCACTTGCAGTTCTGGTGATGTTCCACATCCTCTGCGGTCTACTGCAATGTCTTCTTTAACCAGTTCTATTATTTTTTTTGCTGTTTCTTTATTAAAACGATATTTTTTTTTGAATTGGTCATCGGGAAGGGAGAATCCATCAGTCCTCGTCTTGTAAATTCTTGGCCGATAATAATTTCCGATTTGGATAATAGAATCTACTTATAAAAACAATACACAATTAACACTAATTTTTCCACAATCACAATTAATTTTACCAATTCTTCTTATAAAATTTATAGTATCCATTTCTCTCACAATTTATTATTTTTATTAAAAATGTTCACAAAATTTTAATTTTCAAACGCAAATAACGAAAAGAAAACAAACAATGACACTAACGTACGCTTAAAGTACGTTCCTTTCTACTTTAAAATGTTTCAAGTTACCAAACGGTTACCAAACAGTTACCATAGGTATGTTAAGCTAATAAACGTTTTTGGATACAACTTTAAGCAATTTTGCTTAACAATGGTTTACCAACCTTTGTTAATTTTTTTTGGATACGGCCCTTAGACTTTAGCCACTTGCAAAAGGTTTACACCTTTATAATTTGTAACAAATTCCATAGCAGTTGGAAATTTTATTATATTCAAAAACAAAAAATAATATAATGAAAATGAAGATTTTGTGGAAATTATATATACAATTTTATCTAAAATAAAATTGTGTTTTTTTAAAATATGATATAATATCAAAATATATATTATTTTGCAATGTCTAGGTATATAAATATAACGTAGTTATTAATTGGATTAGTTTTAGCGTATTCTAAATGCAATATACAATTATAAGCAACTATATATAACATCATATTAAATTTTTTCTATGAAATTAATTTATGTCCTGTTAAATGCACTGGCAGACAAGACCTTATAAGTGTATATAAAATAATGTATTATTTTATGCAAACGTTTTAACTCGGGAAATTAAAGATTTATAACCATCCAAAAAACAAATTAAAAGCAAATATCCTATATAATTTGCCTGACACTTATAAGGAAGCTTTACCGATGGGTTCCCTTTAAAATTAATGAAATTCGGATAGGTGATAAAGCAGCAAAAATATATGAAAAACGTATCTAGTTTTAAAATTGGTGGTGAAATTTAACACATTTTTGTATGAAAATATGTTAAAAGTTTAGGAAATTTAAACTTATTTAAAAACAGCGTTGTGCGCCCCGGTAGGCTAGTTGGTAGCGTGCTGGCTTATCATTGCGGGGGTCGTGGGTTCGATTCCCACCAGAGGCACTGGTCTGTTTTCGCTACAACGCGCCGAAAGCCATAGTTGCTAGTGCTCGGTTAGGGTAATAGTATATAATTTGTAATTATATGATTATTAATTAATTAATAAAATAAATGCTCGAGAAAAACACACATTTTGAAAACCATTTTGACACTATGTCGTGGCTGACACTTATTTGAATTATTTTAACAAATTATTCACTATTTTTTCCCCTTTTTCATATATCCGACTTCATGTCTTGTATTAAAAAAATCGTAAATTTTACAAGCAAGCGCGATTGTAGTCTGAAAGAAATAATAATAATAATAAAAAAAATATAAAATTGGAAAATTTAAAAATATACCTGACATCGCCTAGGTCTTACTTAAACTAAATTATGTATTTCCAATTCACTTTGATTTATATTTTGGACAATTTCAAACGCTTTTCAAATTGTCTTTAATCAATTTTTTAAATGAAAACCCTTTAAAATGTCTATAAAAAAAAGTACATCGTTATAACACAAAGACTGATTTAGTTGCTTGATTTTAAAATGTCGCATTTCAAGGAGCGCCGATAGAGATTTGTTTACATTTACTCAAAAAAAAAAAATTGAGAAAATTTGAATCACATTAACACATTATGCATATCGATCAAAGTTTGAGGCCTAAATTTGTTTCAAAAAATTAAAAAAAAATGCAGAATTAAATCGTAATATATATCGTAAAAAAATACTGAAAACTATGTTACCAGATGCGTGCGTAGCAAACCAAATTTAAATAAAAAGATTGCACTGTAAGTAAAGTAACGACTTTTACGGCACAAGTAAACTTAATTTTGAGTCTTAGTGGTAGCTCCATTTTAAAAGATTATGTCAAAATACACAGAAAAAATCATTGTCAAAAAAATTTCAATTAAACTTTTGTTCGATTTCAACTGTTTAATTGAAAATGAATTTGGTATAAAAAAAATTTTCAGTTTTTATAACGTATAATAACAAAATTGAAACAATGCAAAAATTTTAAAAAGTCGCCAAAATTAAAAAAATCGTTTACAGTTAAAAATTCACGTTTCTTTAATTTTGGTTATTTTTTTAAATTTTTTTTTCGAATTTTGGAGTTTATTTTGGGAGTTTTTTAAATTCCTGCAATTTTGAGGATTGTTTTTTAAATCTTGGCAATTTTCAAATTTTGCGATTTTTTCAAATGGTCTCGACTTTTTTAAATTTTGGCGACTTTTTTACAATTTTGGTGATTTTTTTAAAATTTTGTAATTTTTTCCAATAGTAAACAATATTCAATTAAATTTTTAATAGATGCGAATAAAACTATATGTAATTGCAAATAATATTAATTAAATAGATAAAAATTATTTTAGTTGTTACTACAATTTCATCAACACGACCGAATTCAGTTAAACTTTTGCTGAATAAACAAATGTTTTAATTAAAACTCAATTTTGTTTTTTTCTGTGTAGACATATTTAATTTTTAGTTTGCATTGTCTCAAACAATTTTTTGATTATATTTTAAGTCAAAGACTTCGAAATCTCTTATGAAATGATTTTATTTATTGCTTTTTGTCGAAAATCAACTCTAACAATGATAGCCACCCATTTGCAAGCGATGTTTTCTAATGAAAATTTAAGATTCGAATCAATAAAACTATTTCCTATTTGGTCCAAGCCAAAAATAAATATTTTCATATTAAATTTATCAATAACATTGTTAATTTCTAACGAATTGTATTAAGTTTTTAAATTTGTCTCTACGTGCCTGACGCCATTCATATTTGTTTTAGACTTGTATATATTTATTGCCATATATAAGTGAGCAGTCTATTTGGAGCGTAAGAAATTGAAATTGTCATATGCAGATGTAAAAGTTCCAGGACACAAGACAAGTCACAACCAGACCTACAATATCGGTCAAAATTTACTAAAGGACTTCGAAGGGGTTTTTTAATAGTTTTTAGTAATTTTTGTTATTAAGTTTCTGCATGTACACCGCATATGTACATACACCGCATACTCTAGAGACATTTATTCATTCCCCCGCATAGTTTAGGGACATTTGCTTACTTTGGGGACTGTCCCCAAAATGTTCGCGCCTTTTCATACATCTAGCGTTTAAGATGAGGACAATTTTTTCTATACACCGCATATTCCGGCGACAATTTTGGGCGTGTCCCTAAACTATGCGCTGTGCATACATATATGCGCTGTGCATACATATATATATATATAAATATATATATGTATGCACAGCGCATAGTCCAGAGACATTTATTCGTTCCCCCGCATAGTTTAGGGACATTTCCTTACTTTGGGGACTGTCCCCAAAATTTTCGCGCCTTTTCATACTTCTAGCGTTTAAGATGAGGACAATTTTTTCTATACAACCGCATATTCCGGCGACAATTTTGGCCATGTCCCTAAAGTATGCGCTACGCATACATATATATATATATATATATATATATATATATATATATATATATATATATATATATATTTGCAGTATAATGGCATAATGACAGCTTGCTAAGTCTGGCCAAAATAATATGTTGTCTTTATAGTGTCTATATCTCGGATAAATTTTTCCAGTTTTACTAAACATCCTGTATGTTCCCAGTAAAAAAATTTTGTGTTTTGAAGCAGGATATAACAAATGCGCTTATGTAAGTGAATACTATTACTTTATGAAGTTGAATACCTTTTGTCGAAATGGCTGTAGACTTTCATATTTTGGGTTCAACTTCGCGTTGGCCGAATACCGTACCTTGTCGGGACTTTTTTTAAGTCATCAGAATAAAATCCAGAATTAATACTTCTGTTGTTCCAAGCAAAAGAAAATTATTTTTCATCATCCAAAATTATTTGAACATTTTTTTATGAAGTCTTTTTTATTACTTGTCTGTATTTTTTTGGTATTTCTACCAATTGTTTTTTACTATATTTGCACACAGAAAAATAAAGTGCCAACCGAATTGTAAAGTGTGTAATATTTGCATTAGATTTCTGAACCTTTTCGGTATTGCAACTAAAATTCAGTTGAACTAACCGAACTTTGTTGTGAAAACTAATGTTAAGTTGTGCCACACAACTGAAATTCGTAATAACCGAATTTGAGTCCTTGTAAACTGAAATTGACAAATAGCTAAATCTTTCTCTGTGTGTGGGCACTGTCTACCTCTGGTAGTGTTTCGCGTTCATTCGGAGTAAGTTATTCCGTATTGTTTTATTGGAAATACGAAATTTTCTATCCAACTTACGATTTGATTGCCCCCATTTGATAAGCGCAGATTTTTCCAATTTAACAAGCTCAGCTGCGGTGAATTTTTATGTGCGTCTTTTCTTTTTTATCCCGGTTGATGCCACTCCAGTTTCAAACCGTTTGAATGTGGAATATATTGTGCTACGTGATACTTGTTCCTTAAGGAAATGATGTAATACTTCGTTTTTAGTATAACGTCCAATCATGTCATAGAAAATTTTTCTTATTCTGTTTTTTTCAACCACTTTCATTTTGAATTTTTCCATTTCTGAATATTTACAATAATGATTATAATAAGTTTGTTCCATAACACAAAAATTTATTACAAATTTGTGCAAGTTTTTACTGGAAGGTGTTCGTTTACACAAATGCTCAGTAAAAAATAGTAAAAAGAGAGAGTAAAGTGACAGTTCGATGCCAAGGAACTTACTAGTTTTTACTGGTTACATTTTTGCCAGCAAAAATTTGTAAGAAGAAAAAAACATATGATTGAAAAAATATGCTTGTATTTTTAGTAAGCAAAAACAAATATTAAACTAAATTATAATTGTTTATGGATTTAAAGTGAAAAATATTAAAGAATTAACTATGGAAAAAGTTAAAAAAAACCATTTTAAATTGTTTCGGGTAGAAAATTTCAAGTAACATTTAGGATTCCAAAGGACATTAATATAATCGATACATGTATGTTAGTTTGTAAAACGTTACTTTGCTGGTAATTGGGGCAATTAATAAATCGAGAATTCCGCCATCCAAACTCAATGTAATTTAAAATTTATATTGTATCATAAACTATAAAGTCAGCAGATCGTAACTTATAAACCACCACGAAATGTCTATCCTCCACACGGATGCAGAAACGAATTTATTTAACAGGAAATTTTAAAACATTGATGATTTATGAAGTATGCTCTTTACAACTATTCAAGCTGTTCAAGGATTTGGTCCAAATAACTTATTTCTAGTAAAAAGTTTGGAAATGTATATATTATTAGCACACACTTTTTTCACATACTACTATTTTAATGATCGATTACATTTAATAAAGTGAAGGTAAAATCGAAGTTATGTATATCATTGTAGGGCATGCGCGGCTACAGCAATTAATATACAGGGACATTTCATACGCCACGATATACAAATTCATGTGTTTGTTGTTTTTTGAACATTCCGATATATGAATTTTCCCTTATATTAATTGCTGGAGCCTCGCATGTCGTAGCGGATATTTACTAAAATACACTCTCAAAAAGGAAAATGGCGTATTTTTGACAAAATAGAAATCAAATGATCCAAAGCGGAAATAAAATGGTTAAAGCACTACTATCTCAATGACTGCAGCTGTATATCTTTTAAATTAAAGATTAGAATTTGAAAAACTTAATGACAAAAGTGGGTTACGTTTTAAATTTTATATAAATTCATTCACATTACAATCAATATATACATACATATATAAACTGATAAATAACGTTGAAAATAATAAAAATATTAATGATATATAATAATATTAATTTAAGCAAATTTACTTAAGTAACAATGAAATTTAAAAAAAAATATCATAAGTTTTAGATAGCAAAAGTTTTGTAATCTCTTTTTAAAACTTGTTGTCGTATTGTTGGTTAGATTTTTTTTTCTAAGAAAATTCCAAAGACGGATGGCGTTAAAATAAATATAGGAAATTAGTCTCATTTTCCACCGAGAAACTATCTTTTTTCCCCTCTCACAAAATTTTTGGAAATAATTCGGACATTTCTTACTTAGTTGTCAGATTGCAATGAAATTTGCAGAAAGCATAAGCGACGTAATATCGATGTTAAGTGTTTATCTTGAATCTTCCAGACCCCTCGGTGGCGACAATATGATGACCCAAAATAGGGAACTTTTGCACATACAAATTTGAGTGCTCATCATTTTTTTATCTCTAATCCGATTTTCAACGGATTAAAATAAAAAATTTTTTGCTAATAGCGGTAGGAAATCAGGGTCAATTTCATTTTTAAAATAGGGATTATTTAACTATATATATGTTTGATTAAAAAAAAAAATGAACGCAATATCTTGTTAAACTCAAAACGAGATTTGTTTAAAATAGTAATTAAAAATAAATCAAATTTTAGCGTTTTTTGCTCCAGATAAATAATTTATTTCTGAACATATAAGCGTGCATACTATTCTGAAAGGTCTTTTTATATAAAAGCAAGTTGTGTTAAAAAAATGTTTGATTTGTATATACTATACAAATGTTTAAGAAAAATATCAACTTAAAAATTGTGGACGTCTCACGCGTAAAAAGATCATCGTTTTATAATATTTTAAGAGCATCATGTTATGATTGAAACACGTAACAATCATAATATTATTCCTATAATCATATTATGATTCTAGATCATTGGTGGGCACACAATTTTAGTAGTTGTATTAGTAAGCAAGAGAGAGTAAACAAATGAGAGAAACTATTTAAGTACACTCATAAATGACAGTTAGTAGCATACGGCATGATGTACAATATAATATAATAATAATAGATAATATAATAATTACTAATTGGCAGAGATCATTATTATCGGTGCTTTCATTGAAACAAATGGAAAACAATTCGCAGTTACTTAATTTTTCCCTAACCGCATATTCTATTATAGAGGTTCCTAATTGAACAGTACGCCAAGCTATAGTTCTACGGGGCAAGGGAACAGATTCCATAAAATTAACATTATAATTAAGTCTTTGCATCATTTGTTTAATGTAAATCCCATCAGTAAACGGTCTGCCCTGTCTGGCAATATCCAAGCTTATTAAGCTGGAAATTTCCATTTTTAATTTATTATCTGACTTTGTTTCTTTGACTTCCTCTCTAACTTTGTTTCTTTGACTTCCTCTCTAACCATCCTTTCAATTTATCCAAAAAAAATTTTTTTTTATTAAAAGCTCTTCTCTTTCCTCAGCATTTAATGTATTAATATCACTATGAAAACTATCATAATGTCTTTTAATAACTTGTTTCCTATATTACTTAAATGTTTGATAACATAAAAGCCATTGGATGTTACCAAAAGCAAGTTAAAAACATACAATATTTTTTGAGTGTCATCATGAATTTATTTTCTGTAAACTTGAAAGAAAATATTAAAGCATCCGCTAAGCATGTGCATTCGTCGCTGTCTCACCGACGACTAAATGCAAGAGCATAAGAATGCGTGGGTATTGGTATTTAACAATTGTTGAACTAACCGCCCTACCCTGTTCTAGATGATGATGAAATCGTCTCCAGTGGTCTCTTCCAATCCCCGCTTTAAATGTGGATAATGTAAAAAATTCCATTTTTGGACATTTTATTTTGGGAATTGTGGGTTTGCTTACAGCAAAGCAACTTCTTTGGAAGTTATTTAGGCATAAAAGGAAGTTATTTTGCAGCATTATAAGAATGATTCCTTCCTATGACTAGCAAATCTTAAATTCATCGATTAAAATGCTCAATTGGAATCATTCTTTGGCAGAACAGTTTTTGAACAATTCATAATAGAGACACATTGACATGATTGATCGTAATATTCAGTACACGATTTTATTAACTTAATCTTACCAAATGTCCTTAAAATTTCATTACATTAAAGTTGTCAAAACCGGTTTACGAATTATTCGATAAACCGGGTTTTATATTTTACCGGTTTTTGAAAAAGGTTGGATTCCGAGTTATTCGAGAAACCGGGTTTTTCGTATTGAATAGTTCGTCATTTTCGAATATTTTTCAATCTGAAAATTTTAGACACAACAAACATTTTTGAATTAATTCGAAGGGTTTCTCTCAAAATCCTGTGAATCGTTTTAGTAACTTTCGTATCGAAAAAAGTATCGCGAAAAAATATGTAAAATACAACCTTGCTCTGCGTTACATAGATTTAGGCACCGACAGTAAAATATAAAAGCAATCAAAAAATCGAATCAAACACTGCTTTCAAGTTATTTCTCTGTTTAATTGTGTGTTTTACAAAAATACATTTGTCACAATTTGAAAAGTTACACGATCTGAAAGATTTAGGAATAAAAATCTAAATTAAATTAACTTAATCATTTCTTATCTCGCCCTGTAGATGCAAGGTTAAAATGTTGTTCTCGATGCAAAAACTTCTAGCATTAGATACAGAAAGAGGGTGCTGAGAAGAAACATTAGATTTGTCCCCATTTTAATATTAACCTATTTGCGTAACCTAGTTTTTGATTTTCTTATTTTAAGTTTAAAATAATTTTTCTTAAGATTGTTGATCTTTTAATTGCTTGTTGAAGACTCTTTTATTTAAAATATTTTTTTACTTATGAACTATTATGTTTTTTTTATTGGCTTCAAACCTTTTTTGGAAAAATTATTTGTTTTTCTTTTACATTTGATTTTTTACAAATATTATTTGCTTTAAGTACATTTAATTTTTGCTTTTTCGGTGAATAGTTCGAATTGTTTATAATTTTTGTGCACAATTTATTTTTTATTCGACAATTGCACATCCGTATTTGTCCCGGTAGAAAACCCTCCAGATTAGCTAATTCTACTTTTATTTCTTTAAATGTGTTCAAAATTACTTTAATCGAAAAGGTCTAAAACTATTGCTACCTATTAAATTTAAATAAGTTCGGTTTATAGCTCTCGACAAGGTTGCCAACTCTTGAGGTGTAAAAATGGCTAGATTACAAGAAATTGCAAAGTTTGAAAAATTATACTAAAACTCAATTATTTAAATTCGATAATTTCACACTAGTACTCTCCAAATTAAAACGTTTTTCTAGTTCCTAAAATATTTTGAGTTAAATTTACAAAAAGCCATAATTTTAAATCCGTTGTAAAAAGTGTATATGAAAACGTAGCAAAACGTTGTATTTTAATTTCTCACGCTGTAATTTTAAAATATTTTTAGATTTTCCCAAGACTTCTTTTATTTAGACAAGAAATAAAAAATATCTTTAGAAAGAATATATGTTTAGTTTTAAATGTCAACATTTAAATTTTTAGCTATTTTTTAAATAAAAAAATTTCATATGTCTGCAATACAAAGCGATTTAAGAAAACCCCCGAAAACCCGGTCATTCGAACCGGTTTTTAATTGAAAACCCCGAATTCCGGTTTTTAAAAAATGCTGTTTTTATAACCGAAAACCGGGTTTTCAAACAGGTTGACTATTTGATAACTCTAGACTACATTTTAGCTTTAAAGCTGAAATACAATTTAAGTTCTTGCAATAATAAAGTAAAATATTCAAAACTTATACATTTTTCAAACAAATTTTTTTTTTTTGTATAAAAATGGGTTATTTATGCGGAATTTTATTTTCTTATTACGTTTTGTAAATTCGTAAATATGATTGTTCCGTATTTTGTAAAAATGGTTTAGGGCAACCGAAAAAACACTCATGTTGCAAACCATGATCTAGCGCACTGTATTCAAATTATCAAGGTCCCTTGATTTCAAAAACATCGTTATACCGTAACCGTTACCCTTAATACCGGTATCGTACCGGTATTGAACCGGTTTTTAAAAACAAGTTTTTTTTTCAAATTTTTTTTTATTAAAAACAGAATTTGTTAATACAAAATATCGTAATTTTCAAAATAGTTTAACTTTTTGTTAGTATAATATCGTATTGCTATCTTAACTCATACATGAGACTAATTAATTGAATGGACTAATTAAATGATGATTTCATTACAATTTCATCGATATCAATTGTTATGAAATTATTTTTATTAGCATTTTTTTAATTAATAGTAATAAATTTCAATGATTAAAGGTAATGCTTTTAAATTTGATTACCATTAGTAATGAATTAATTAAAGGAAGCAAATTGCATTTGACTGAATGCAAATATGATAGATCTGGAAAAGATTCCGATAGATTTTTATGAAAAAAACACAGGGTGTCTCAATTATTTGTTTATCCAAAAACGTACGTGAAAATAAAAATGTAATCACTCCGATAATAGAATGAAACATTGGTCCAAAATTAAATGAAACAGGGAACGATTGGAATCGGAACACTGTACACATTTGTGTTGTCGGAAGTGTGTGTATTTATTAAGCTTTGCAAAAATTATGTCCGTTTTGCGATATCTTGCTTAGTTTTCTAGACAGATAGAGCCAAACGGACAAAATTTTTTTTCCACAGTAGTATTAATATACTCTTATAATATAAATAGGCTACATCCGAGAGAGATCCGAGTGATAAATTTTTTAAAACCCAGTCACAGTGTGATTTCATTTTCTTGATAATACAAACATAAACATATGCTATCGGATAGTAGAAAGTTAGTTCCTCGTTCCATTTCGTTTCCCGTATTCGGTGTTACAATTTACACTCCATTCTTTTTAACTAAACTAATGCATTAGCATAAGTTAACTAATGCTAATGAAATTCCAATGCTAATGAAAAAATCCCAAGTAATTTATGCGGCAACACATAAATTAAAGTCATCTATTGTGAAATGTAGTTTTTCCATTATATCGGTATGTACCGATATTGATGTTTTGGTATCGGTTATACCGATACCGATGCAAATAAAATACCGATACCAATACCAATACCGAAACAAACCAAAATACGATAACAATACCGTTATTAGTTTCGGTGGCCATACTTGCAAATTATAAAAAACTCAATGTAATATAATCCATTTACATACACTACGATCCACAATTTTTCGGATCAAATTGTATTTGATTTAGATATAAGTATATATAAAATTGATACATTTCTTTGTTACATTATATTAGTTTGTTTTAATAGGGGGCTTACTGTATTTAATTTCAATTGAACAGAAAACTGAAATGTTTAAGACCCTGTTTCCAAATGACGTTTTGCATCACACGAACGAAAAAAGCAATAACAAAATACTTGCAAAAAAAAAAAAACAAAATACATGTATACTCTGTTTCTAGATGACGTTTTTCTTTACACGAACGAAGAAACAATAACACAATACAAAATACATGTAGTCACTCATTCGTGTAGCGGCGAACGTCTTCTAGAAACCAGTGTTAAGCAATAACAAAATACTTGTAATACAAAAACAAAATACATATATACCCTGTTTCTAGATGACGTTTTTCTTTACACGAACGAAGAAACAATAACACAATACAAAATACATGTAGTCACTCATTCGTGTAGCAACGAACGTCTTGTAGAAACCAGTGTTAAGTCAGTCGTACTGAAGTGCAAATACTTTTTATTTTTTGACTTACAAAATGAAACACATTAGTATATTTATTTCACTTCATTCAAAATATGTCGGGGAATGTGCATTGTACTTTGAGTGAACCCGTAACATACACTCAGGGAACTTTTGCTGTACATATTTGTAGTTGTAAATCATTATTTTTAAGTGAAAAAACAGATATTTGTATTATATTTATATTTGATATTATTTTTTTATTTAAAAAAATAAAACAAATAAATATTAGTTTATTTTTACTACATATGTGCTTAATTTTTACTACAATTGTAGTTCATTTTTTGAACAGTAAAAAGAAAAGGATAATGTTAGTTGAATTTACTGAACTGTAAGTCGTCCTTTTTTCAAGTGAAAATTCATTTGTTTTGTCTTTACATACAAAGTAGTTGCAGTGGTCTTTACATACATAGTATTCCCAGGTATACATGGGAATTTTTCATTGTCATTGAAATTTAATTCGCATTACTTGTGGTCAATGACAATGCTAAAAAAATTTCATTGCAATTCCAATGACAAGGAAATATTTTTAATTGGCTTTGATTAGATCAATGGTAATGACATGACACAAATGCTTAAAACAACAATTTAAAATTGTGGAAAAAATAATTGTTTATAAAAAGTATTTTGTACTGGAGAAAAGATAAAAATGTAAAATTTAAGTCAAGTTTTTTTTGAGACGAAAAAATTTAAAAATGACAGGCAAAATAGTACGAAAAACCATTAAAAATGGCAATAACGGCAAAACAAAATGTGTAAAAAAAGTTAAATATTAAATTTTCCTGTTTAATTTTTTTTTTTTTGCATAGTACAATATTGTGCTTTTTAAAGTTATCAAAAAGAAACGATGTACTATTGTTCCAAATTGCAAACAATCCATCAAAACCACTCATTACCGGATAATGGGTAAAGTAATGTATCGCCATAGGGCTCCACGCATTGCAATACACCTTACTTCGCTGATAAATTTTACAGGCGATGAGCCAAAAAGTAATGAATCGGCTCAATACCTAGTATGTTACTTATATGGTTACCAGGTTCGGAAAAGCAATGTGTCTATAAATATATTTTCATAACAAAAATTTATAAAAAATAAATTATTACAAATATTTTTTTTGATTAAATAAATAACGTGGTCTCGCTGATATTCGAACCTGGGGTGTCTGGTTGTTATGCGAGCACTCTACCAACTGAGCTATCGTCACATATAATAATGGGTTGCTTAAAATGAAAATGAATTGTTGTGCTTCGAGTTATAGTTTGTGATGTTAAAAACAATCACAAAGCAATGGGTAAAAATCACAAAGTAATGTGTCTAAATATAGATTTTCAAACAAATATTTTAACTATTACTTTACGTGTATATCTCTTGCATTATGTAATTGATGATCGGTAAGTCATAACTTTATGTTTTTATATAATGTATCATTACAAGGCAACCCATGAGTGCTCATTACTTTATATTTTAAAATAATTATAAAATTAAGGAGTATTAATTACAAAGTAGTGCAGTAACCTATTATTGTTAACTCATTACTTTTTGTTGAAAATCCGTAAAAAAGTAATGATATCCTAAAATCACATTTTGGGACGAACTCTAATAAATAAGCGTTTACATTTAAGTCGCTGACTTCGTAATAACATTTGCACAAACAAAAGGAACAATACAATAGTATTAAATCATGTACGTACGACGAGTATAAAAATGCCAAAATAACATTCGAATTCTTTTTTTTAGCCATTGAAGCATAACACCGATTTACTTCAAGTAGTATTGAGTGATGATGCTTAACAACCCAAAATTTACATTCAACATCCTTGAAATGTTGCCACAATACAATATTGAAACGCACATACTCCCACAGACACACACTCACAGTTCCACCATAAAAATCTTAAATTGTGGGTGAATATGGATCGTAAATAGGGTTGCCATATTGAAATATGCTAAATGCTTGCCATTGTCCAAAACATATCTTGATTTTGAAAAAAAAAAATTGACAATTAAAAGCACCAATACGTTAGTATATTCAAACTAATAAGTTAGTAGAAAAGTTAGTAAAACGTCTTGAAAATCAAGTACATTAATTATCAGCAAATTTTTTTCTAAAGTTTTGGTCTCAGATAAAATTTTAATTGTACTTATTTAGCACTTAATTGTTTTGAACTAATGTTTTACTTATATTTTACTAATGTTTTACTAATTTATTTTGCTCAAAAAAATTGAGCTGATAAATACATTAATAGTGTGGACGACAAGAAGATTGAAAAATATACGCAGAATGAAGTAGATGTCGCGGCATGTCAAGATGTAGCAGAGAAGAGGAAAATAATACTAAGAAGTACAACTCTTAAAAGACATATACAAAATCAACTATGGAAAATTTTTGTATCCGGTTTTCATACATAGAACAAAATTGTAGATTAAAACAACTTAAATTTTGTGTTGTCACCGGCTTGTGAAAATAATTGTCTATTAATAAAATTAAAGACAAAATAAAGTATTTTAATTTAATAAAGATAAAATGTGTATTTGTAAACTAAATATTTAAAATGCTTATTAATGAAGTGATGACAAATTTGCAATTTTAAATTGCAAACAAATATATGCACAGATAGACAGACTAAAGGAAAAACAAGGACACACATCTTAGGTAATTTTTTATGTGTCCTCTTTCTTACTGCAAAAAATTGTTGTTTATGACATATTTTGTTATTTTTTCGTTTCGCGTCTAGAATTATCTAAGGCTTCATGTGAAAGACACCATCATTAAGACAACCTTTGATGTAAGTAAATATTTCTATATATTTGCAGTTATTTCATTAATTCATGTCGTCAATGTGGGAGTATGAACATTTTTATATTTTGTAATTTATAACTTATTGTAAATTGTTTTAAAAGAATCACAAAAAAACTGTTTAGGATTTTCAGCAAACAAATTAATTAAAATATAATTTTTTTTCTTATATTCAGCAAAAATTTTGTTAACTTTTAGCAAGAATTTTTTTAATTTTTAATCAACTAAGTGTTATCAAAACGTTTGCTGAATCTATTAATTTTAAAGCTAAAAGTCGCTGATTTTCAGCAAACAATTTTGCTGACATTAGCAAGTTTTTTCAAGCACCCTCCTGTCTAAAATTTTGCTGACTCTGCAATATTTTTTGCTGTCTTTACTAACTTTTTTTTGAGTGTAGATGCATTGCAATTTAATTTATTTTTTTTTAATATATACATATATTTTTTTTTAAAAAAGTATAAAAAAAATTTATAAAAAATAATCAGTTGAAATAGTCCGATCCACTATTGAACCTACACTCATAATAATCTATAGGTAAAATACACGAAAACCGTTGTTCATTTTACGAAAGTTTTGGTTATTTTGACATTACGAAAAAATTTGTAGAATATACAAATCACATTTCGTAAAGTTTTGTGAAAACTTTTTTTAAATAAAAATGTGGTGCATACCTTACGGGTTTATTTTAAAATTAAAAAAAAAAAAGTGTAATGGTGCCACACCAGAATCGAACTCACGATTTCAGTGACGTCCTGCTGTGTTGAAGTAGATCCCTCTACCATTTGCACCAAAGTAGCTGATGCAATACAACAAACTAAAAAGGAACTTAAGTCGAAAATATTATGAAATTATTATGAAAACTAGAAAAATATGCTACAAATATTTAATAAAAAAGGTAAAATGGCAATTAAATATTTTTATTATGTTTATTGAACTAAATAAAATAATATAATTTTTTTATAAATATATCAAATAATATATTAAAAAACAAAATAAAAAAATAATAAAATAATAATAATAAAAAACTTAAATAACAATTTCAAACTAATTGCATTTTATTATTAAATATTTTATCTTTTTAAATATTTGTTTTATTGAATTTCATACTAAACCCGGCAAATAAAGTGGAAGTAGTGTTTTCGGGTCCTCTTTAACTTGTTTTAGGATCCTCTTTATTAAACAAAATACAAAATATCCATTTATATTAAAACACAAAAACAGTAATAATGAAATAAAAAAATAAAACATAGAAATTTAAAAAACATTAATAAACAAAAAAAATATATAAAAACTAAAAAAAAACAAAAAAAAATTTGTCCTGGCCAGGAGTTGAACTCGCAACCTTCTGATTGCAAATCCGACCTCTAACCACATCAACATCCATATGTAATATTTGTAACATTACAAATTTTTGTACAGTGTACTAAAAAAATATTACGAAATCATGTTTGTATTTTTTACGAAATTTGTAAATTTATATAATTTGTTTTATACAAAAGTTTTGTAATATAAACAAAATGTTTGTACATTCTACGAGAAAAAATTTACGAAAAATACCTATATTGTATTTTAAGCATGGATTATTATGAGTGCACCCAGCTGAAGGAGTGATATATAAATATTTAGTATTGCGTAGATGACGAGCGTTAGTGGTCCAAACAAAATTGTTTATTGCATACTTTCGAGAAACATCCCAGCCAGAAAAAAGACAAACGGACCACCGCTGGCAAGGTATATAACAAGTGGTACAAGTGCTGGCAACAAGTGCTTCCCCAACCCCAGAATGATAACGTCATTATTTACAAGCTACGTCTGTTCAAAAACTGTCGGCAAGCACTCGGAAAACAAATTTTCAACGTTGAATAAATTTTGGTAAAACCATGAAGTTGGTTTTGTAAAAATAGATTTTCCAAAATAAAATTTATAAAAAGTTTAATTATTTTCGTCCCGCCGGGATTTGAACCCTGAACAGCTCTAACCACTGAGCTAACGAGACATATAATACTTGATAGTTTAAAACGTACACACAGAGAAATAAAGTGCCAACTGAATCGAAAAGTGTATTTTAATGGCAACAACTTATAAATTCACTTAGTACAACGATATTTACATTAGATTTCAGAATATTTTTGGTGTTGGAACAAAAATTCAGTTGAATTAACCGAACTTTGTTGTAAAAACTATTGTTCAGTTGTACCAAACGACTGATATTCGTTAAACCGAATTTGAGTCCTAGAACCCAATTTTCAGTTGGCAAATAGCTAAACTTTTCTCTGTGTGTAAGTGAATGATAACTGCTGGGTAACAGTTGGCTGATGAAATATGTCTGCACTGGCATAATGTTTGCTGGAAACAACTTGTCATCGTTGGGAAAACAAAAAAAAAACCTTGGTTTTAAAAGACCTTTTCCAGAAACATAAAAATTGATTTTATATTAAAAAAATATTTACAAGTATAAAAACAAAAAAAAAATATATATATGCCTAGAACCGGGAACGAACTAGAAACTTTTTTTAAACAAAGCATCATAATTTTTATAAAATAAATGCTTTACCAATTGGTAAACTTTTGAGCCGTTGGTAATTTCTGACTGGATAGCACTGGGTTGGCCCAGTGGTCTCAGCCAATTCTTTGCCAATGTTTTTTTTTTGTGGACCATTGAAATTATTTTAAAACAAATACTGTCAAATACTTGGAAACGCTGGTAAACCGTCTTGAACAAGGGTTCTGCCAGTAATATTTTACAATTTCTCACTGACAGTTTCTGACTGGGATAAAATGAAAACAAAGGGGCCAAGACGGATGAGTGATATTCAAGTTTTAATAAAAATAAATTCTACGATTCTATGTGTTGCATTTTTTAAACTTGCTGTTGCATACTTTAGAGGGCCTTGAGAGCAATGAATTATAATTTTTATAATTTATAAACAGAGAAGACAAAAAGTAGCAAAATCCATTGTATTTAAAAATATTGGAAAAAGCAAAAAAAAAAAGCAAAACTTACAATAATTACACTTTGTAAAAGAAGAATTAAAAAAATTTTGGGGAAAAACACAAAAATTAAAAATCAAGAAAAAAAAAATAAAAATTGCAAAAAAAATATTTGTCTTCTCCTTTTGTAAAGTATAATTCTATTTTTTTCAACAATGAATTTTGTTAAAAAAAAACTAATTTTCTGCATATAAAAATAAGTTTCATATACAATTTATTTTCAAAATATACACTCAGAGTAATATGCAGTTTACTGTATGTAGTTTAATCAAAATATCTATGATGTTTATATCAAAGTATATTAACATAGTATATGACGTTAATATAACACTGTACTAAAATACATTATAAAATTTGCCCTGTGGCGATGTCTCAACTTAAAACCTAAACGTAAAAACCATACGTCAATCTGGTAACATTGTGAAATAGTGACGGAGGAGATTAGATTTTAAGGGGATTTTAAGGTTTTTTTTATTTTAATACATTTTTACTTTAAAACAAGGTTTTAATAATATTTCATCAATATTATTGTATATGCTCTTTTATATGATTATAATAACTTAAATTATAAAATGCTATTTTTTCTGTTGATAGTTAACCCATGTTAACCTGGGGTCAAATATGACCCACGTAAGAAAAATGCAGCTTTGGTGTCAAAATTTATAAATAAAATAAAAAAAGGAATAATTCAATTTATATTTATTCTAAAAAATTTTCGTTAACCGTTTCTAGTCTTCGAGTAGGTCAATTTAGAAAAATTAGAACTTAAAACTTTTCCATAATAATAATTTTGAGGGAAAAAAATTTACACTATTAGATTAAAAATACCTTTTTTTAAAAATACTCCTGAATATGTACAAAAAAATCAATTTAAATATGAATACAAATATCTGAATTTATACTAAATAATTAATTTTAATTAATTTTAAAATGTAAATAAATTACAATTAGAAACATAAACAAAAATTTATTTTGTCATCTTTGTGATTTTTGACTCTTTAAAATACGAGGGTCAATTGTGGCCCCATGAAACACAGGTTAACTATGAAGACGAAAAATTGAACTTTATAATTATACAAGATGGCGCAAAAATAACCTTCCGATGTTTTTTTGGCTGTAATTTAAAAAAAAAATGAAAAACTTTGATTCTTCTTGTGGATTATTTTTATTTGGTATTTTAATTTTTTTTACATCAAGTCGAGAATATGATGTCATGTAAATGGCCGCCGCCACAGTTTATTTGTCATTTGAGCCCTTTTTATGGCATTTTCCATCACTTTGGCCAAAACTTCCGGCGATAGGTCCTCACATTCTTGACGGATATTGTCTTTAAGAGCTGCAAGAGTCTGATGCTTGTTAACATAAACCCGCGACTTCAAAAAGCCCCACAAAAAGAAGTCTGGAGCAGTCAAATCAGGCGATCTTGCTGGCCAGTGCAAATCTCCAAAACGGGAGATTAGGCGCCCGGGAAATGCATCCTTTAGCTTATCGGTTGTGGCACGTGCAGTGTGTGCCGTTGCACCGTCCTGTTGGAACCACATGTTTTTCAATCCCAATTCATCAAGTTGCGGCAAAAAGAACTCGTTGATCATTGCTCTATAGCGCTCACCATTCACAGTAACCGTTTGGCCCGCGATGTCTTCGAAGAAAAAAGGTCCGATGACTCCTCCAGCGAAAACAGCACACCATACAGTGACTTTGAGCGGGTGTAATGGCTCTTCGTGGGTTACACGCGGATTTTCAGTGCCCCAGAAGCGTAAATTTTGCTTATTTACGTACCCGCTAAGATGGAAATGGGCCTCATCACTCATGATTATTTTTGATGAAAAATCATCTTCCTCTTGGTGGTGATTAAGGATGGCTTGAGCGTATGTTACACGCGATTGGCGGTCAGCAGCTAACAGCTGATGCACCGTCTGGACTTTGTACGGAAACATCTTCAAATCTTGTACCAAAATTCGCTGTAAAGACCGTCGACTGATACCCATTTGCGTGGCACGTCGTCTGGTCGATGTCGACGGCGCTTCCATGACATCCTCGGCTACAGCAGCAATATTCTCTGCAGAACGGTTACTCCGGGGTCTGCCACGCCTGGCAGCATCTCGTGTTGTGCCAGTCTCTTCGAGGCGAGCGGCTAAACGTCGCAGTGTTTCACCAGTAGGCGTTGGACGGCCAGGAAATCTGCGACGAAATTCACGTTGTGCCAAAGTCACCGACCGATTATTGGTCAAATAAATAGTCACCAATATTCCGCGTTCGGGAGCAGTGTAGCGTAACATTGTTTATCAACGTGTATTTCGCATGTGTTTACTACACAAATGTCAAAACAGAACTGACATTAGGGGCCATTAGCAAAATTTATAGCATTTTCTGATAGGAGGATTACTTTTGCGCCACCTTGTATAAAATAGCATACATAATAACATTGATGAAATATTACAAAAATCTTGTTAAAAAAAAAAAGTCTATACAAATTTAAAAAAACGTTGAAATCCGCTAGAATCAAAATGCTCTAACAATAAATTTTGCCAACGGATATCCGTAATACTTGGCTTATATAATACTTGAGATGTGTTTAATAAAATATATATATATGTCCTTTATTTGTCTAAATATAAATAGAATTACATTTCTGAACACCATAAATACTTAAATAAAGTTCAGTGTGAACATAGGGCGTCAACAAATTTTCTCCATCTGATTCTATCTCTGGCAATTGTTTTTGTTTGATTCCAGGATACTCGAGCAAGTAAACATTCTTGTCTAAGGCAACGAACCCAGGTGCTACGGGGCCTACCTTGGCGGCGTTGTCCTTGGGGGGTTCCAGTCGAGGGCTGTTCTTGCAATTTCTGTTTGTGGTCTTCGCAATATGTGGCCTATCCACGTCCACTTCCGTTTACGAATATCAATGTGTGCTGGCAAGGAGTTTGCTCTTTGGAGCAGAGCTTCATTTGAAATACGGTCTGGCCAGTGGATGTTAAAGATCTGTCTTAGACATTTGTTGATGAAAGTTTGAATTTTTCTAGTGGTAGCTTGCGTTAAGCTACATGTGGTGCAGCCGTAAAGTAATACTGACTTCACACTGTAGTTAAAAATGCGGATTTTGGTTTTCCGAGAAATATTATTTCTTCTCCAAATTTTAGATAAGGAAAAGAAGGCTACTCGAGCTTTATTAATGCGATCGGTAACGTCAGCATTTGAACCACCATCCTTAGTTATCTTGCTACCAAGATAACAAAAAGCATCCACATCTTCAATACGTTGGTCATTTATTTTTAATGGGGTAACGATATCTGTACCTATGCGCATAAGTTTTGTTTTACTTATACTAATTTTTAAACCAACTTTTTTGGCGTTTTCAGACAGACTTGTGAGTTTAGCTTCTATATCCGAGAAGCGATGGGCCATTAGACATATGTCATCGGCATAGTCTATGTCATATAGAAAATCAGACAATGTCCAACGAATACCGAAAGGAGCATCTCTGTTGGTTTGTTCCAATACGCAATCGAGCAGTAGCAAAAACAACGTTGGAGACAGGACACAGCCTTGACGCACACCTGTGCCTGGAACAAACGACCGACTCTCATTCCCATTGAAACGTACCCTACATTGAGCGTCCCTATATAGCTCACGTATCATGTTTACTATTTTATCAGGAATTCCCTTGTAGGTTAATGCAGACCACATAGAATTTCGGGATATAGTGTCGAATGTGTAATAAACGATTTTGTCACTCAGTGTAAATTTTGTGTGCACGTACTTTACCCTCTATTTTTTTTACATTAATTTGAAAGACTACATTCTTTCAGTACTCTGAAGTAACAATTTCGTTGTACAACGTTAATTACTAATATCCCATTTTTTTTTCTTTTTTTTTATTATTACGTATAGTGGCAACCCTAAATTTAATAGTAAAATTTAAAGAATATAAAAGGCAAAATAAAATTTGTAAAACGTATCTTATGAATGGCCAAGACGAATAGTGGAAACCATTAAATCGAAAATTTTAAATCAACGGTGATGAGTGTTTTGAAAAAAAAAAAAATGACAAATAAATTATTTACATTTACCCTATATGTAAACAATTGGTAGACAATGTAAATTGTACCACAATCGTTATGCATACAATTTTAGATTATTTTGTTAGCCTTTATACACCTATAAAAATAGGTTAGCTATGGTTAGTGAACTGAGAGAGTTTTCTGCAGGCTGTCAATGAGTTTTTGCAGTAAATTTATGAAATTTATCTGGGGCTCGTCCATTGAATCTATTCACTAAATTGACGAAGTTTTTTTAAAATATTTATTAAATTGCATATTTATTAAACATTTCTTCAAAGTAAAAATTCATAAAAAACAGTTACATGGGAACTATGAGGCTTTTTCATATAATTTCAGAAATTTGCCGACCACATTGTGAATAAAACTTCGTCAATTTGATGGGAAAATTTAATAAGAACTAGTCCAAAAAAAAAAATTCCATTTGTGAATGTTAAGAAAAATTCTCGTTAAAATTTATATCGGGTGGTCATCATCAGGTTTTGTTTTTTTTTTTTTGGTATATAGTTGGTTTTTGGTGAAAGCGGAGATTAGGTTGTTTTGTTTAAAGCAAATTTTGTCCATCTCTAATGCTGAAATTTTGAAACTCAAAACTATTAGGGTCGGTAACAGAGTTGAAAATGGGTACCGAATAATCGGGTAAATTTTTCTGATTTTTACTTGTCAATCTGTCAAATATTAAACACAGATCTTACTCATTTAGAGGAAACGATTATACTTTCCTTTTTGGTTTAAGATTCCAAAGCGTGAAGTTGGATTTTTTTTTTCTTTCATAATTAATTTTTTTTATTTTTTTAATCGTAAAAAAAAATTGGAATTTATCACGCCATCGGTTGCCTATAAAGCCTTTTTAAATTGCCCACAAAGGCTATATCACCTATAAAATTGCAGTCAATGAAAATTTTCTCGCTTTGGAGAATAGAAATATCGAAATTTCATCCAAAATAAGCCATCTAATCCTTCCCAAGAATTGGTAAAATAATTTTGGTAAATTAGGAGGTTGCATAAAATTTCTATTTTCCCTAATCTGGGAATCAAACCGTATTTATAAAGCCAACTGTGGGAAGTGCACCTATAAATTAAATTCTGTAAAGCCAACCTCATCCCAAAAGTGGTTACTCGTTCGAAAATTACTGATGTCTCAAACACTTATGGGTAAGTCAATTGTTGAGAATTTATAAAATCTCACGTAAGATTCTCATTACAAATTACTAAAATTGCGTCTCATTTAATAGGCCTTTAAAACAAAACAGGCACATAAGTGTTTGTGATTTTATTGAAATTCTTCAATTCTAAAATACGCTCTCCACAAATAAAACCGGCAAAAGAAGAAACCAATATTGGTAATTTTCCATTAACTATTGGTGGTGATTACATAAAATTTGGCCTTGCGGATTTTAATATTAAATTGTGTGTTTTTTTCTGTGAATTACCAACCGGTCCAGCCATAAGTTCCACCGGGAAAAAATTGTATATTATCGGAACAATCAAGTGCCAAATTGTGGCAGTATTATATAACACCAAAATATCCACATATCAACAACCAAACGTCCACCAGAAAATTCTTCAAAAAAAAAATCCTCCAGAAAGTGGTATCAGCGAGTATTTAGTCAGTAATTTAGATAGCACATAAGTACCTAATTGCGAAGTGTTTCATTAGAATACCCGATTAATTTCCAAATCCGAGTCACTGCAAAATTAATCGTATTCTAAACTAAACAAATCAAAAGAAAAATTTAGCCGCAATAACGGGCTAAATTCAACGTCATGCTTAATTCCATCTATTAATAATTTGCCATAAATTATTCAGAAAAAAAAAAAATTGTTCCTACGCAATTAATTATTCAGCTCTAAAAAAAATACTTTCAACTCTAACAATAATGCAAGAACATCATAATTAATTTAATCCCTCCAGCTTCTAGATCATCAAGTCATCTTCACCGCATTCGAGGAGGCCTCATCGTAGCTGTGAATTTGGTGAGTAATATATGAAATTATAGTATTTGTAATATTTTGTGATTTTCTTGCATATCCATCTGAGTTTTTTTTTTGGTTTCATTCATAAAAAGCAAAAGAAAAAAAAAAAAAATCAGAAAAGAAGAAGAACCATTGATAGTATCAATGACGTCATAGATTTGTAATTTGTTTTTTTTAGTCTGTGTGTACTATATTGTTACTAAATTGTTGTGGTAATTAGCATTCATTCATAAGAAAATAAAGAACACCAAAAACAATAAAATTGGGTGATACGTCATTGATGCACAATTGTTATTCTTTTTATTCTTTTGCTGATCGTGTATATTACTGGCAGTTCAGTAATTTAAAGTAATGAAATCATCATTACGTTGCCAATTACTAAAATATTTAGTGGAACAAAAATCTTCTAATTTTTACAAAAAAATAACAAACTTTGCGCCGATTTGGAAATTAAATAATGAATTTAGCATATATAAATATGTAGTATACCCGTTTTGTTGGGAGAAAATGCCCAATTAAAAAAATACAGAATAAACCTGTATTTTATTAAGGCTTTAACTTTCTAGTTTAGGAGTTAATAAATTTTTGAAATATTTTCATACAATTAATATTAATGAATAGTTTGTAATTTAGGATTTAAGCCAAGTTATCGATTTAGCGTTTGGCTAAAAATTATGATGAATTTTATGATCGTAAATTAAAGTACATTAATTACATTAATTTTTTATTAGAATTTTGAGATTCTACATAAACCTTATATTTTGAATTCGTCCTTACTTAGCTTACTTTACTTAAAAATCTAATATTTCTATTAAGGTAATATTTTTCAGAATATGTATCGAAATGGTAATTTTTACTCTGAAATGGGTTGAAAATTTAATAAATTAAAAAAAAAAAAAATATGAATTGCTAATTTAAAAATAAGTGTTTCTATCATGGTCTGATTGACGTTAGGTAGTCTCTTTCATGGGATCCTAGATTTTTTTTGCTTGTTGCGCCACTAGGATATGGTTAAGGGAGGGTTAAGAGGCAGAGGTTCCCAACCAACATCAGAGAACCTAACTTTTTATCAACTAACAGATACAGTACCTTTTATTGTAAAATTCACCAATATTTAAATAACCATAAAGGGGCTTTCTTTTGTAATTTTGAGTGTGGTTATTCTGGTCCTTGTAATTTATAGAGTTTTATATATCTTAATTAGTTTTTTTTTTGGGAGTCTAGAATAATAATTGTGATGACTTAGAGCGTAAAAAGAAGAGATCGCGAACCCCGACACCGACTGATTGCTAGTTTCAAATGGCTCCCATAGATTTCTTCAATTTGCTGCTTTTAGAAGTTTTTGACTTCACAACCCTGGGATATTTTCATTTAGATAATATTCTCGTGCGGTTCAATGAAATTTTAGTTATGTACATTACAGAAAATGGCGCCCAACGTGGGGTCGAAGATGTCCCAAAATCTTGACATTTTCGGTTCCCTAAAATAGTTTTTTTAATGATTAGAGTTCAAACTTTTCAGCTTAATACCTAGGGATTGTTGTTTCAAAATCTGTTGTTAAAAATCTAATATTTCTATTAAGGTAATATTTTTCAGAATATGTATCGAAATGGTAATTTTTACTCTGAAATGGGTTGAAAATTTAATAAATTAAAAAAAAAAAAATATGAATTGCTAATTTAAAATAAGTGTTTCTATCATGGTCTGATTGACGTTAGGTAGTCTCTTTCATGGGATCCTAGATTTTTTTTGCTTGTTGCGCCACTAGGATATGGTTAAGGGAGGGTTAAGAGGCAGAGGTTCCCAACCAACATCAGAGAACCTAACTTTTTATCAACTAACAGATACAGTACCTTTTATTGTAAAATTCACCAATATTTAAATAACCATAAAGGGGCTTTCTTTTGTAATTTTGAGTGTGGTTATTCTGGTCCTTGTAATTTTATAGAGTTTTATATATCTTAATTAGTTTTTTTTTTGGGAGTCTAGAATAATAATTGTGATGACTTAGAGCGTAAAAAGAAGAGATCGCGAACCCCGACACCGACTGATTGCTAGTTTCAAATGGCTCCCATAGATTTCTTCAATTTGCTGCTTTTAGAAGTTTTTGACTTCACAAACCCTGGGATATTTTCATTTAGATAATATTCTCGTGCGGTTCAATGAAATTTTAGTTATGTACATTACAGAAAATGGAAAAATCGTCAGGATCCTCTGAAAAATTAATTTCGGCAACCTTGCGCCCTAACATACGTCCAGAAGAACGAAAATCGAAATTTTTGCGTACGTGGTCATCATTTAAAAAGGTTTCACGTTTCTGTACCAGCTTCCTTAAATGAGGAATACTATGTACCGGTATATAAAGCAAATCCTGCCTAATTTCGGGTCGCAAGTTCCTGGTCAAAATCTCAATTAACTCCATATCGGACAAAGGAGAAGGCAAATGATCCATTATAGAACAAATTGAATCATAAAATGTGTCAAATGTTTCCCCTGATCGCTGTTTGCGATTTCTTATTTCCTCTCGTATATCAAAAGTCGATTTACAATCCGCATATTGACATTTGATCTCTTCGCAAAAGTCTTCCCAATCAATGCGCTCATGGTGCTTATGATAACGCCAATAAAAGTCTCGGGCCTTTCCGGTCAATAAAATATTTAAATTCCGATTAATAAACTCAAAATCACCATTTAAATGGTCATTGGTCAACGAACGAATCCGATAAATAAACTCATCAATGGATAATCCGGTGGAAGAACCGTCAAACCGGATATTCCAACTCTGAATTATAGCAGTTATCTTATCAGGATTAAGGCTATACAGATTATTATTAAATGTATTTACACTATGAAGCCTATTTATAATCGGAATTGAGGAACTATTCCGATTTCGATTAATAGACGAAGAATTCGCTGCCTGTACTACACGGGAACCAGAGTTATTTCCGCTTAAATTATTTTCATTTACATTATTTCCGGCAGAATTCCCATTTTGTCCGTAAACCCAGATTGTTCTGAACAATATCTTCGCGATTACCGGAGGAAGTGTTTAGATTTCGACCCGTATTATTATTATGGTCATTGTTATAATTACCCGTGGGCAATAAATTTAAATTGGTTAATACTCTTACGAGATGGGTTTCAATCAGAGTCCCAATCTGATCGGCATCAACTGCATTTCCCAAACTATTACTTGCAGTGGAAGGAATTGTGAAAATTAATCTGATCTTCCACATTTTCGTGGTTTGTTGGTAATTCATTTGTCCTAGAGAATTTCTAGTCGAATTCAAGGATTTCCCACCATAAAAAGAATTTCTAGCACGATTATTAAAATTTGTTGACTTTCGGTTATCCTCAAAAATCCCTGGAAACCTATAATCATTTGAACGGGAGTAGACATGGGTTCCCTATCTCTTTCAAGCAGACTCCTCTCATGTAAGGAAACGCTGTCCATCATGAGCCATACGCTTAGAGCGATTACGGTTATTATTTTTAGGTATCGCTCCGCAACCTCGTCCACGGGGGTTAGGATCAACTACGGATAGAGTGAGGTTCTGAAAATTATAAGTTTTCAAATTCTCAAGTTCGCAGCGAAGTTTACAAGTAGGGCACTCTGAGACAGTAGACAAAGAGTTTTCGATACACGTTCGATGAAAATAATGGTTACAGTTTGTAATAATTACGCACGGTTGCTTTTCCGTCATTACCACATTACATATCTTACAAACTGATTCTGTCGTTGCAAAGATATTCTGATTGGAGGGCGTTCTATTCATACTGGCCATTTATACTTTGTCCCTTTTCAAATAGTTTTAAAAAAAAATTAAAACTTGCAAGATATATTCAATAGAATTTCGCTATATTCTGTTAACATTCAGAGATAATTCTTTTTCAAAAAAAAATTTTTTTTTTTTTTTTTTTTTTTTTTTTGGTATATAGTTGGTTTTTGGTGAAAGCGGGAGATTAGGGTTGTTTTGTTTAAAGCAAATTTTGTCCATCTCTAATGCTGAAATGTTGAAACTCAAAACTATTAGGGTCGGTAACAGAGTTTGAAAATGGGTAGCCGAATAATCGGGTAAATTTTCTGATTTTACTTGTCAATCTGTCAAATATTAAACACAGATCTTACTCATTTAGAGGAAACGATTATACTTTCCTTTTTGGTTTAAGATTCCAAAGCGTGAAGTTGGATTTTTTTTTTTCTTTCATAATTAATTTTTTTTATTTTTTTAATCGTAAAAAAAAATTGGAATTTATCACGCCATCTGGTTGCCTATAAAGCCTTTTAAATTGCCCACAAAGGCTATATCACCTATAAAATTGCAGTCAATGAAAATTTTCTCGCTTTGGAGAATAGAAATATCGAAATTTCATCCAAATAAGCCATCTAATCCTTCCCAAGAATTGGGTAAAATAATTTG
Source organism: Delia radicum (assembly GCA_021234595.1). Classification (NCBI taxonomy): domain Eukaryota; kingdom Metazoa; phylum Arthropoda; class Insecta; order Diptera; family Anthomyiidae; genus Delia; species Delia radicum. Next base: position 159,446,131 of record CM037854.1, read on the forward strand.
GTAAATTAGGAGGTTGCATAAAATTTCTATTTTCCCTAATCTGGGAATCAAACCGTATTTATAAAGCCAACTGTGGGAAGTGCACCTATAAATTAAATTCTGTAAAGCCAACCTCATCCCAAAAGTGGTTACTCGTTCGAAAATTACTGATGTCTCAAACACTTATGGGTAAGTCAAATTGTTGAGAATTTATAAAATCTCACGTAAGATTCTCATTACAAATTACTAAAATTGCGTCTCATTTATAGGCCTTTAAAAACAAAACAGGCACATAAGTGTTTGTGATTTTATTGAAATTCTTCAATTCTAAAATACGCTCTTCCACAACAACACAACAAGTATCATAAAACCGGCAAAAGAAGAAACCAATATTGGTAATTTTCCATTAACTATTGGTGGTGATTACATAAAATTTGGCCTTGCGGATTTTAATATTAAATTGTGTGGTTTTTTTTCTGTGAATTACCAACCGGTCCAGCCATAAGTTCCACCGGGAAAAAATTGTATATTAATCGGAACAATCAAGTGCCAAATTGTGGCAGTATTATATAACACCAAAATATCCACATATCAACAACCAAACGTCCACCAGAAAATTCTTCAAAAAAAAATCCTCCAGAAAGGTGGTATCAGCGAGTATTTAGTCAGTAATTTAGATAGCACATAAGTACCTAATTGCGAAGTGTTTCATTAGAATACCCGATTAATTTCCAATCCGAGTCACTGCAAAATTAATCGTATTCTAAACTAAACAAATCAAAAGAAAAATTTAGCCGCAATAACGGGCTAAATTCAACGTCATGCTTAATTCCATCTATTAATAATTTGCCATAAATTATTCAGAAAAAAAAAAATTGTTCCTACGCAATTAATTATTCAGCTCTAAAAAAAATACTTTCAACTCTAACAATAATGGCAAGAACATCATAATTAATTTAATCCCTCCAGCTTCTAGATCATCAAGTCATCTTCACCGCATTCGAGGAGGCCTCATCGTAGCTGTGAATTTGGTGAGTAATATATGAAATTATAGTATTTGTAATATTTGGTGATTTTCTTGCATATCCATCTGAGTTTTTTTTTTGGTTTCATTCATAAAAAGCAAAAGAAAAAAAAAAAAAATCAGAAAAGAAGAAGAACCATTGATAGTATCAATGACGTCATAGATTTGTAATTTGTTTTTTTTAGTCTGTGTGTACTATATTGTTACTAAATTGTTGTGGTAATTAGCATTCATTCATAAGAAAATAAAGAACACCAAAAACAATAAAATTGGGTGATACGTCATTGATGCACAATTGTTATTCTTTTTATTCTTTTGCTGATCGTGTATATTACTGGCAGTTCAGTAATTTAAAGTAATGAAATCATCATTACGTTGCCAATTACTAAAATATTTAGTGGAACAAAAATCTTCTAATTTTTACAAAAAATAACAAACTTTGCGGCCGATTTGAAATTAAATAATGAATTTAGCATATATAAAATATGTAGTATACCCGTTTTGTTGGGAGAAAATGCCCAATTAAAAAAATACAGAATAAACCTGTATTTTATTAGGCTTTAACTTTCTAGTTTAGGAGTTAATAATTTTTGAATATTTTCATACAATTAATATTAATGAATAGTTTGTAATTTAGGATTTAAGCCAAGTTATCGATTTAGCGTTTGGCTAAAAATTATGATGAATTTTATGATCGTAAATTAAAGTACATTAATTACATTAATTTTTTTATTAGAATTTTGAGATTCTACATAAACCTTATATTTTGAATTCGTCCTTACTTAGCTTACTTTACTTAAAAATCTAATATTTCTATTAAGGTAATATTTTTCAGAATATGTATCGAAATGGTAATTTTTACTCTGAAATGGGTTGAAAATTTAATAATTAAAAAAAAAAATATGAATTGCTAATTTTAAAAATAAGTGTTTCTATCATGGTCTGATTGACGTTAGGTAGTCTCTTTCATGGGATCCTAGATTTTTTTTGCTTGTTGCGCCACTAGGATATGGTTAAGGGAGGGTTAAGAGGCAGAGGTTCCCAACCAACATCAGAGAACCTAACTTTTTATCAACTAACAGATACAGTACCTTTTATTGTAAAATTCACCAATATTTAAATAACCATAAAGGGGCTTTTCTTTTGTAATTTTGAGTGTGGTTATTCTGGTCCTTGTAATTTTATAGAGTTTTATATATCTTAATTAGTTTTTTTTTTT
>CM037854.1:159448452-159472496 GCA_021234595.1 Delia radicum
TTAGGCATAAAAGGAAGTTATTTTGCAGCATTATAAGAATGATTCCTTCCTATGACTAGCAAATCTTAAATTCATCGATTAAAATGCTCAATTAGAATCATTCTTTGGCAGAACAGTTTTTTGAACAATTCATAATAGAGACACATTGACATGATTGATCGTAATATTCAGTACACGATTTTATTAACTTAATCTTACCAAATGTCCTTAAAATTTCATTACATTAAAGTTGTCAAAACCGGTTTACGAATTATTCGATAAACCGGGTTTTTATATTTTACCGGTTTTTGAAAAAGGTTGGATTCCGAGTTATTCGAGAAACCGGGTTTTTCGAATTAATTCGAAATTGAAATTGAATTAATTCGAAAGGGTTCTCTCAAAATCCTGTGAATCGTTTCAGTAACTTTCGTATCGCGAAAAATATGTAAAATACAACCTTGCTCTGCGTTACATAGTTTTAGGCAACGACAGTAAAATAAAAAGTCAATCAAAAAAATCTAATCAAACACTGCTTTCAAGTTATTTCTCTGTTTAATTGTGTGTTTTACAAAAATACAGTTGTCACAATTTTAAAAGTTACAAGATCTGAAAGATTTAGCAATAAAAATCTAAATAAAAACAACTTAATCATTTCTTAATTCGCCCTGCAGATGCAAGGTTAAAATGTTGTTCTCGATGCAAAAAACTTCTAGCATTAGATACAGAAAGAGTGTGCTGAGAAGAAACATTAGCTTTGTCCCCATTTTAATATTAACCTATTTGCGTAACCTAGCTTTTGATTTTCTTATTTTAAGTTTAAAAAAGATTGTTGATCTTTTAATTGCTTTTTGAAGACTTTTTTACTTAAAACATTTTTTTTTTACTTATGAAATATTATGTTTTTTTTATTGACCTCAAACCTTTTTTGGAAAAATTATTTGTTTTTTTTTTTACATATGATTTTTACAAATATTATTTGCTTTAAATACATTTAATTTTTGCTTTTTGCCTTTTCTGTGAATAGTTCGACTTGTTTATAATTTTTGTGCACAATTTATTTTTTATTTGACATTTGCACATCCGTGTTTGTCCCGGTAGAAAACCCTCCAAATTCTACTTTTATTTCTTTAAATGTGTTCAAAATTACTTTAATCGAAAAGGTCTAAAACTATTGCTATTTATTAAATTAAAATAAGTTCGGTTTATAGCTCTCGACAAGGTTGCCAACTCTTGAGGTGAAAAGATGACTAGATTACGTAGAAAAAAATTACAAGAAATGGCAAAGTTTGAAAAATTATACTAAAACTCAATAATTTTAATTCGATAATTTCACACTAGTACTCTCCAAATTAAAATGTTTTTCTAGTTCCTAAAATAGTTTGAGTTAAATTTTACAAAAAACCATAATTTTAAATCCATTGTAAAAAGTATATATGAAAACGTAGCAAACGTTGTATTTTAATTTCTCACGCTGTAATTTTAAAATATTTTTAGATTTTCCCAAGACTTCTTTTATTTAGAAAAGAACTAAAAAATATCTTTAGAAATTATATATGTTTAGTTTTAAATGTCAACATTTAAATTTTAGCTATTTTTTAAAATTCGTATAAAAATTTCATATATGTATCTGCAATACAAAGCTATTTAAGAACCGAAAACCCGCTCATTCAAACTGGTTTTTAGTTGAAAAACCCAAAATCCGATTTTTAAAAAATGCTGTTTTAAAAACCGATAACCGGGTTTTCAAATAGGTCGACTATTTGATAACTCTAGACTACATTTTAGCTTTAAAGCTGAAATACAATTTAAGTTTTTGCAATAATAAAGTAAAATATTCAAAACTTATACATTTTTCAAACAAAATTATTTTAGTGTAAACATGTCGTCGTATGTATATTGGTGAGACCTATAGACCATTTCTGGCAAAATTGAGTTAGGAATTGATTATATATGATTAAAGTGTCCTCTTTCTAAATATTTATACCGTTTTTATATACCTCGTATCAATTAGGAGATATCCAGCCCCATATGTGCTGCGTATCTCTATTTTTACAAATTTCTTAACATTGGTATGGTGTATTGACCACTTTTTGGCCAATGAGTCAAACTTTCTATAGAAAAATAAAAACATTATTCGTCAATCTTGGTTTGACACATTTGAAATAAGCAACGCATATAAACAAAAACAATAAAAAGTTTAAGCATTGGTTTGCACTATGACAACTTTTGACCTACTTGAAAGAAAACAATAAAATTGTGATAAAAACGGCTTATAGGGCATATAATAAAAAAATCTTTTTTTAAAAAATTGTTAATAACTCTGGATACTCAGTGCAAAAATGCGTAAAAATAAACCAATATTGTTTATAATAAATGCAGCTATAGATATAGCAAACAAAAAAAGAAAACCTATCTTGTAGAAATTTAATAATTTTGTTGTAAACTTCTTTAACGTTTTTCTCGCAAAAATGTTTTTGGTCGGTGCGGCTCTCCAATAATCAATCGACGATGTGTTATTGATGCGGAATTTTATTTTCTTATTACGTCTTGTAAATTCGTAAATATTATTGTTCCGTATTTTGTAAATATAATTTAGGGCAACCGAAAAAAACACTCATGTTGCAAACCATGATCTAGCGCACTATATTCAATTTAACAAATTTATTTTCACTGGATTGTATAGTATCAAATTATCAAGGCTGGCCATCGATACCTTTTGAATACCGTTATCCGATTCAAAACAATTTCAAATTGATACCTGATAACTGATACCAATAACGAATCCCTTGATTTCAAAAACATCGTTATACCGTAACCGTTACCCTTAATACCGGTATCGTACTGGTATTGAACCGGTTTTTAAAAACAAAGTTTTTTCAATGTTTTTTTTACTAAAAACAGAAATTTGTTAATACAAAATATCGTAATTTTCAAAATGAAAATGAAAATTATTCAAGTTCGAGGCCATACTCTATATTTCTTCATTAGGATATTGTCCTAACAAATAATCTATAGAGTTTTTTGTTTTCAAATTTATTATTCGACCCTTTCAGCAATGTGTTGATAGATCTATTTCGGGAATTTTCTAGGTTCCCATCATCAGAACACTTTTTGAAAGCGGTAACAATCCCATGCCAAACATCAAACATTCATATGAACTAGTTTACTCACTACATGAGAACCGCTTGTTACCGCTTTCAAAACGTGTTCTGATGATGGGAACCTAGAAAATTCCCGAAATAGATCTATCAACACATTCCTGAAAGGGTCGAATAATAAATTTGAAAACAAAAAACTCTATAAATTATTTGTTAGGACAATATCCTAATGAAGAAATATAGAGTATGGCCTCGAACTTGAATAATTTTCATTTTCATTGCACAATTAAAGGTCGAAGAAAACATAATTTTTATTTTAATAAAAATTATAACAAACTTGTAATTTCAAAATAATTTAACTTTTTGTTAATATAATATCGTATTTCTAACTTAACTCATACATGAGACTAATTAATTGAATGGACTAATTAAATGATGATTTCATTACAATTTCATCGATATCAATTGTTATGAAATTATTTTTATTAGCATTTTTTTTAATTAATGGCAATAAAATTCAATGATTAAAGGTAATGATTTTAAATTTCATTACCATTAGCAATGAATTAATTAAAGGAAGCAAATTGCAATTGACTGAATGCAAATATGATAGATTTGGGAAAAGATTCCGATAGATTTTTATGAAAAAACCATAGGGTGTCTCAATTATTTGTTTATCCAAAAACGTACGTGAAAATAAAAATGTAATCACTCCGATAATAGAATGGAACATTGCTCCAAAATGAAATGAAACAGGGAACGATTGGAATCGGAACACTGTACACATTTGTTTTGTCGGAAGTGTGTGCGTTTATTATTGCTTAGTTTTCGAGACACAAGCCATTTTACAAAATGGCGATATTTTAAAATGTCCAGTATCTGCAAAACTAAGCGAGATAGAGCAAAACGGACAAAATTGTTGTTCCACAGGAGTATTAATATAAATAGACTAAGTCCGAGAGAGATCCCGAGTGATCAATTTTTAAAACCCAGTCACAGTGTGATTTCATTATTTTACTTATTTACTTGATAATACAAACATAAACATATGTTATCGGATAGTAGAAAGTTAGTTCCTCGTTCCATTTCGTTTCCCGTATTCAGTGTTACAATTTACACTCCATTTTTTTAACTAAACTAATGCATTAGCATAAGTTAACTAATGCTAATAAAATACCAATGCTAATGAAAAAATCCCAAGTAATTTATGCGGCAACACATAAATTAAAGTCATCTATTGTGAAATGTTGTTTTTCCATTATATCGGTATGTACCGGTATTGATGTTTTGGTATCGGTTATACCGATACCGACGCAAATAAAATACCGATACCAATACCGAAACAAACAAAAATACGATAAACAATACCGTTATTAGTTTCGGTGGCCATAATTGCAAATTATATAAAACTCAATGTAATATAATCCATTTATCCACAATTTTTCGGATCAAATTGTATTTGAATTAGATATAAGACTATATAAAATTTGATACATTTCTTTGTTGCATCATAGTAGTTTGTTTTAATAGGGGGACTGTATTTAATTTCAATTGAACAGAAAACTGAAATGTTTAAGACCCTGTTTCCAAATGACGTTTTGCATCACACGAACGAAAAAAGCAATAACAAAATACTTGCAAAAAAAAAAAAACAAAATACATGTATACTCTGTTTCTAGATGACGTTTTTCTTTACACGAACGAAGAAACAATAACACAATACAAAATACATGTAGTCACTCATTCGTGTAGCGGCGAACGTCTTCTAGAAACCAGTGTTAAGCAATAGCAAAATACTTCTAATACAAAAACAAAATACATATATAGCCTGTTTCTAAATGACGTTTTTCTTTACACGAACGAAGAAAACATAACACAATACAAAATACATGTAGTCACTCATTCGTGTAGCGACGAACGTCTTGTAGAAACCAGTGTTAAGTCAGTCGTACTGACAATGATCCCCATATTATTGGTTGCGTATGAGTGTTATATCATAAGTTGACATATTATCACTCATACGCAGTGTTGACTAACAGAATTTAATGCAACTTGGAAGAATCACTGAAGTGCAAATACCTTTTATTTTTTGACTTACAAAATAAAACACATTAGTATATTTATTTCACTTCATTCAAATTATGCCGGGGAATGTGCATTGTACTTTGAGTGAACCCGTAACATACACTCAGGGAACTTTTGCTGTACATATTTGTAGTTGTAAATCATTATTTTTAAGTGAAAAAACAGATATTTGTATTATATTTATATTTGATATTATTTTTTTATTTAAAAAAATAAAACAAATAAATATTAGTTTATTTTTTACTACATATGTGCTTAATTTTTACTACAATTGTGGTTCATTTTTGAACAGTAAAAAGAAAAATTTTCAATAAAAATGTTTTCTTCTTCTTCTTCCTGTAAATAGACTAACTAAAGTAATATTCTACAGTAATTAATTAAAAATTAATTACGATTGTCATTATCTGACGGTTGCAAAACACTTTCTAACAGAAAATGATAATGGTAGTTGTATTTACTAAACTGTTAGTCGTCCTTTTTTCAAGTGAAAATTTATTTGTTTGGTCTTTACATACATAGTATTCCCAGGTATACATGGGAATTTTTCATTTTCATTGAAATTTAATTCGCATTACTTGTGGTCAATGGCAATGCTAAAAAATTTCATTGCAATTCCAATGACAAGGAAATATTTTTAATTGGCTTTGATTAGATCTATGGTAATGACATGACACAACTGCTTTAAACAACAATTTAAAATTGTGGAAAAAATAATTGTTTATAAAAAGTATTTTGTACTGGAGAAAAGATAAAAATGTAAAATTTAAGTCAAGTTTTTTTTGAGACGAAAAAATTTAAAAATGACAGGCAAATAGTACGAAAAACCATTAAAAATGGCAATAACGGCAAAACAAAATGTGTAAAAAAAAGTTAAATATTAAATTTTCCTGTTTAAAATTTTTATTGCATAGTACAATATTGTGCTTTTTAAAGTTATCAAAAAGAAACGATGTACTATTGTCCCAAATTGCAAACAATCCATCAAAACCACTCATTACCGGATGATGGGTAAAGTAATGTATCGCCATAGGGCTCCACGCATTGCAATACACCTTACTTCGCTGATAAATTTTACAGGCGATGAGCCAAAAAGTAATGAATGGGCTCAATACCTAGTATGTTACTTATATGGTTACCGGGTTCGGAAAAGCAATGTGTCTATAAATATATTTTCATAACAAAAATTTATAAAAAATAAATTATTACAAATATTTGTTTTGATTAAATAAATAACGTGGTCTCGCTGATATTCGAACCTGGGGTGTCTCGTTGTTAGGCGAGCACTCTACCAACTGAGCTATCGTCACATATAATAATGGGTTGCTTAAAATGAAAATGAATTGTTGTGCTTCGAGTTATAGTTTGTGATGTTAAAAACAATCACAAAGCAATGGGTAAAAATCACAAAGTAATGTGTCTTAATATAGATTTTCAAACAAATATTTTAACTATTACTTTACGTGTATATCTCTTGCATTATGTAATTGATGATCGGTAAGTCATAACTTTATGTTTTTATATAATGTATCATTACAAGGCAACCCATGAGTGCTCATTACTTTATATTTTAAAATAATTATAAAATTAAGGAGTATTAATTACAAAGTAGTGCAGTAACCTATTATTGTTAACTCATTACTTTTCGTTGAAAATCCGTAAAAAAAGTAATGATATCCTAAAATCACATTTTTGGGACGAACTCTAATAAATAAGCGTTTACATTTAAGTCGCTGACTTCGTAATAACATTTGCACAAACAAAAGGAACAATACAATAGTATTAAATCATGTACGTACGACGAGTATAAAAATGCCAAAATAACATTCGAATTCTTTTTTTTAGCCATTGAAGCATAACACCGATTTACTTCAAGTAGTATTGAGTGATGATGCTTAACAACCCAAAATTTACATTCAACATCCTTGAAATGTCGCCACAATACAATATTGAAACGCACATACTCTCACAGACACACAATCACAGTTCCACCATAAAAATCTTAAATTGTGGGTGAATATGGATCGTAAATAGCAGGCACGTAGCTAGGGGGGGGCTTGGGGGCTAGAGCCCCCCCCGAAATGATTTGACAAATTTAAAAACTTAATACAATTCGTTAGAAAGTAACAATGTTATTGATAAATTTAATATGAAAATATTTATTTTTGACTTGGATCAAATAGGAAATAGTTTTATATGATTCGAATCTTAAAATTTCGTTAGAAAACATCGCCTGCAAATGGGCGGCTATCATTGTTTGCGTTGATTTTCGACAAAAAGCAATAAATAAAACCATTTCATAAGAGATTTCGAAGTCTTTGACTTAAAATATAATCAAAAAATTGTTTGAGACAATGCAAACTAAAAATTAAATATATCTACTCGGAAAAAACTTAAATTGAGTTTTAATTAAAATATTTGTTCATTCAGCAAAAGTTTAACTGAATTCGGTCGTGTTGATGCAATTGTAGTAACAACTAAAATTTAATTAATATTATTTCCAATTACATATAGTTCTATTCACATCTATTAAAAATTTAATTGAATATTGTTTACTATTGGGAAAAATTAAAAAAATTTTAAAAAAAATCGCCAAATTTAAAAAAAATCGAGACCATTTGAAAAAATTGCAAAACATGAAAAAAAATGCCAAAATTTAAAAACAATCCTCAAAATTGCAGAAATTTAAAAAACTCCCAAGATAAACGCCAAAATTCGAAAAATATTTAAAAAAAAATCACCAAAATTAAAGAAACGCGAATTTTCAACTTTAAAAGATTTTTTTAATTTTTGGCGACTTTTTAAAATTTTTGCATTTGTTTCAATGTTGTTATTATACGTTATAAAAACTGAAAATTTTTATATACCAAATTCATTTTCAACTAAACAGTTAATTGAATGCAAGTTTGAAATCGAACAAAAGTTTAATTGAAATTTTTTTGACAATGCTTTTTTATGTGTATTTTGACATTATCTTTTAAAATGGAGATACCACTTAGACTCAAAATTAAGTTTACTTATGCTGTAAAAGTCGTTACTTTAGTTACATTGCAATCTTTTTATTTAAATTTTATTTGCTACGCACGCATCTGGTAACATAGTTTTCAGTATTTTTTTTTACGATATTGCGATATCTCATATGTTTTTTTAATTTTTTGAAACAAATTTAAGCCTCAAACTTTGATCGATATGCATAATGTGTTAACGTGGTCCAATGTGATTTAAATTTTCTCAATTTTTTTCCCGATTTAAAAAGTTTGCATAAAATAATACATTATTTTATATACACTAATAAGGTTTTGTCTGCCAGTGCATTTAACCGGACATAATTATATAAATTCATATATAAAATTAATTTCGTAATTGTATATTGCATTTAGAATACGCTAAAACTAATCCAATTAATAATTACGTTATATTTATATACCTAGACATTGCAATATAATATATTATATGATATTATATTATATTTTAAAAAACACAATTTTATTTTAGATAAAATTGTATATTACCCCATGCAGAGTCACACTAGAAAAGTTGTCAATTGTATTTTGGATGTAAATAAGTATTACACAATAGTACAATTAATTGCATCAGTTTGTGTATAATTTTATACACAAAATTTACCGCAATTTTTGTCTTTTGAATTGATTTCTTTCTGGTTCTTAACCCTAAAAAAAGAATTTGTTTCATTTGTAACAGTATGAGTTCTTAATTGAGTCTAAGATTTTTTTCAATTTAAAACTCTAAATTTAGTTTCAACGTTTTTCCGTGTTTATTATTGAATGGTGTAAGTTAATAAATTCCACAAAATCTTCATTTTCATTATATTATTTTTTATTTTTGAATATAAAGTTGTAAACCTTTTGCAAGTGGCTAAAGTCTAAAAGAATTAATAGATATTTCGAATTTTCATGACATTTTAAAATCAATAACAGGATACAACTATAGCTTATTTTGTATATATCAGTATCAGTTCAGATATAAATTTATACCGCTATATAAAATCGTATTAATCATTATTCGGATGTTATTTAATTATTATGCCCATTTCTCGGACAAAACTGTATTAAGACTCTTATTAAATTTCGTATGATTTTATAAAGCATTATATTAATTTTAATCGGGTTATTAAAAGTTGAAACTTTTTACTTTTTTTACATTTATAAAGTTTTAGCTACCCTAGACGTATACTAGCACATAAAATATAAAGTAATTTTATTTTTCGCGGTTTTCAAAAAGTTTTCCGCATAATCCTTTTTTATTTAATTAAACTAAAAATTAATATTTAGCTAAAAATTTAACGTAATTAGACAATAACGATGCATATCCAAATTAAAGTACACAAACGTTTTCAAATTTGACGTGTTTCGCGGATTGTGATCAAACAGATTAAAGCGTTGTTTCGCAATATAGACATCAAAATTCGCAAAATAATGAACACAATAAGTAAAAAATGAAAAAAATGCATTTTAAAGAAATGCACTTTATGCGGGACGTGAGAAAGCGATTTCTATTATTAATACATGATTGCCCATTACTTGTAGGTAAAAATTTAGCAAACAAAAAAAAAAAAAAAAAAAAAACCTGTTACTATAGTGTGCAAAAAAAAATATATAATCAAAATAAAAAATCGAAAAGCCCCCCCCCCCCCCGAAACAAATTCCTAGCTACGTGCCTGGTAAATAGGGTTGCCATATTGAAATATGCTAAATGCTTGCCATTTCCCAAAACAAATCTTGATTTTGAAAAAAAAAATTGACAATTAAAAAAAAATCTTGACAATAAAAAACACCAATACGTTAGTATACTCAAACAAATAAGTTAGTAGAAAAGTTAGTAAAACGTCTTGAAAATCAAGTACATTATTTATCAGCAAATTTTTTTCTAAAGTTTTGGTCTCAGATAAAATTTTAATTATACTTATTTAGCACTTAACTGTTTATTTTTATTTTTTATTTTTATTTATTTATTTAGCTTACCAGTGCAACAAGATCTCGTCTTTTAACAGCACTGGAAAAATAATGTTACATAATAATTATAACAAAATTAAAAAAAATTAAAAATATAAAATAATATAATAATATAATAATAATATATAATAAAAAAAAATTAATAATAATTATTTTTATTTAATCTATATAATGTAATTTATCACAAAAAAAAAGGAAAATGAAACCGAAACAATTTCATAAAAAATGTTCGTTATAAAAAATATATATAAATTTAAAATTAACAAAATTTAATACGACAGAATTTAATCTTAAACAAATTTAATTTAACAAGGATTAAAAGAAAAATTTATTTTAAATATATTTAGCTACATTAATAATTTTATGAGAAATGTTTAAATATTTCGCGTTTGAATTGCTTTGCATTGCCGGTCGTTTGAATGCTATGAGGTATATGGTTCCAAAGACTTATAGAGCAATTCCATATGAAAGCGATCACCTTTTGGACGACCCCTCTCCGATTTTAAAATAAATAGTCTCAATCGATTGCCCAGCAAAAAATAATGTACCTACATATTTTTTTTTTTTTATAGTGACTGGTTTAGTGGTGGTGTGCACCACTGTCATGTGACAAAATTGAAGAATTCTTCATAAGGGACCTCATTGAAAGTGATACCTCGTTGGAAAGGTATTGAATCAGGCTTTAATTGAAAAATAAAATTTTCCGAATTTTCCTTGTTAAATAATTAAAAATAATTCAATTATAAAAAATATAAAAACAATGAGAACAAGGTGGTCTCTTAAATGCTCTTCTCCTGTCCAAACAAGGAGTCGGGGGCCCATTTTTTATTTTGTCACATGACAGTGGTGCACACCACCACTAAACCAGTCACTATAAAAAAAAAAAAAAATATGTAGGTACATTATTTTTTGCTGGGCAATCGATTGAGACTATTTATTTTAAAATCGGAGAGGGGTCGTCCAAAAATTTGCCAATTTTGATCGTTTTCATATGGAATTGCTCTATAGTGTTAATATAGAAGTGTTTCTTTGATAATTCACTACGATATTGAATGCCAATTATCTTTTTGCCTCTATTTGATCTGAAGAAATTGAGTCTTCGATACAAGTAACAAGGTTGTTTTGTGTATATTATTTTGTGTAAAAAGATAAGTGAACGGCATTTCAACAAAGTATCAAAGGAGATATTATAAATTTGCTTAGAGTAGCTTGAAATTCTGGCAAAACGTTTTAGTCCAAACACGTATCTGGCAATATTGTTAAAAGTAACGTTTAGTTTCCTTTTACTTACGGAATCGCAGTTTGAGTAAAGTTCACAACCAAACAATAATGTTGGCAGCAAATATGTTTTCGCTAATAACATACGAATATTTAAGGGAGTGTAATATTGAGTCATCCACGAATTACGTAACATTCCAATTGTCTTACCACAGATTGTGTTAATGTGATCTGACCAATCTAGTTTTTTATTTATTTTGAACTAATGTTTTACTTATATTTTACTAATGTTTTACTAATTTATTTTGCTCAAAAAAAATGATCTGATAACCACATTAATATTGTGGACGACAAGAAGATTGAAAAATATACGCAGAATGAAGTAGATGTCGCGGCATGTCAAGATGTAGCAGAGAAGAGAAAAATAGTACTAAGAAGTACAACTCTTAAAACTTGGAAAATTTTTGTATCCGGTTTTCATACATAGAACAAAATTGTAGATTAAAACAACTTAAATTTTGTGTTGTCACCGGCTTGTGAAAATAATTGTCTATTAATAAAATTAAAGACAAAATAAAGTATTTTAATTTAATAAGATAAAATGTGTATTTGTAAACTAAATATTTAAAATGCTTATTAATGAAGTGATGACAAATTTGCAATTTTAAATTGCAATCAAATATATGCACAGATAGACAGACTAAAGAAAAAACAAGGACACACATCTTAGGTAATTTTTTATGTGTCCTCTTTCTTACTGCAAAAAATTGTTGTTTATGACATATTTTGTTATTTTTTCGTTTCGCGTCTAGAATTATCTAAGGCTTCCTGTGAAAGACACCATCATTAAGACAACCTTTGATGTAAGTAAATATTTCTATATATTTACAGTTATTTCATTAATCGATGTCGTCAATGTGGGAGTATGAACATTTTTATATTTTGTAATTTATAACTTATTGTAAATTGTTTTAAAAGAATCACAAAAAATTGTTTAGGATTTTCAGCAAACAAATTAATTAAAATATAATTTTTCTTCTTATATTCAGCAAAAATTTTGTTAACTTTTAGCAAGAATTTTTTTAATTTTTAACCAACTAAGTGTTATCAAAACGTTTGCTGAATCTATTAATTTTAAAGCTAAAAATCGCTGATTTTCAGCAAACAATTTTGCTGACATTAGCAAGTTTTTTCAAGCACCCTCCTGTCTAAAATTTTGCTGACTCTGCAATATTTTTTGCTGTCTTTACTAACTTTTTTTTGAGTGTAGCTGTATTGCAATTTAATTTATTTTTTTTTAATATATACATATATTTTTTTTTTAAAAAGTATAAAAAAAATTTATAAAAATAATCAGTTGAAATAATCCGATCCACTATTCAACCTATTCAAATAAGCTGGATATCTTGCCTTTTATGTTGGACCAACATCCTCGTTGGAACAAAATCCTCTGTGTAACTTCCGTATATTTTCACGAATGTTTTTAATTACACTGTGAAAGAAGAAATTCTGTCCCTAACGAGGCCAGCGGGAAATAAAACTAGACTATCAGTAGATTAGAAACCCCAAAGGGTTTCGAAAATTTAGCTCTTATTTACATTAGGTTATTTTCAACTGTTTTTTTCATTATGGGTGAAAATTAAAATTTAAAAAGGCTAATGTAATGCAGACAAAAACTAGTTCTTTTTAAAAAAGCTTTCAAATTTTAAATCATATATAATTTTTATTTTCAAAAAAAAAATGCTAAGTGGGCATCTACACTTGTTTTCTAAATTTTAAATGTTAAAAAGAAAAAAAAATTGTTAAAATAACATTACTGGCTGTTTCATCCTTAAGGAACGCTAAGTATGTAAAATTAAAAAACACACTCACAATAATCTATAGGTAAAATACACGAAAACCGTTGTTCATTTTACGAAAGTTTTGGTTATTTTGACATTACGAAAAAATTTGTAGAATATACAAATCACATTTCGTAAAATTTTGTAAAAACTTTTTATAAATAACAAGTGGAAGCATTAAAGTCCGATGTGCCGAATTTGGTATAAAAAGGATTAAATTCGGCTGTGACGAATTTTTGGATACCCTCCATCTCGGTGTTTTCATAAACCAGGGAAAGTGCAAACAATATTAATATCTATATTCTTTGTAAAAATAACAAAAATAATGTTGTTTTTATAAGTAAAACAAAATATGACTGATTGATTAATGTATTTGGGATGTTACAAAAGAAAAAATGTTTAATTAAAGTTTACTAAAATGAATCTGAAATTCTGCATGCTTATATATACTAACATTATATATACTAACTATTATAACAGTGGGTATTCAAAGGTTATTCTGATTATCGTGTAGTGAAAAATATATATATTTTTATATTTCCTTATGATGTTAAAAAAACTGCTGTAAAATTCGCCTGTTGTTTGTCTCTTTGCCCATATAAAAATGAAAGAAAGTTACTAAAATATATTTTTGGATCGTTAGAAGAGATGCAATGAATACAAACGCATAAAAACAGTTTCGAATAATCAGAATTTTAGATAAATTTAAGGGAACAAAAATACGCTTGCGGAGACATACATAATGAAATAATTATGAAATGCCAGTTTACATTACAATAGTAAAACGGAAAGTGTGATGAAACTAAGTTTGTCAAAAATTGTAAAAGAAAATCTTTCGAGTGTTTAGGGTGTTTTCGAGACACAAAAAATTAAAGAAACTGGTATTTCAAATTATTGTTTTTCAGCTCAGTTGCTTGTGCAATTCTCGTTTACGTCTCCTAGAATAAGAACCCTAAGAAATTTTCCCAAAATTCGATTGGTTTTTACACATCAATACTTTAGTTTAGATTATTTTTGTATGTATCAAATAAAAATTAGGGTTTTTAAGGAAAAAAACAATGCATATAATCAAAAGATTTTAAGATGAAGTATGCACCTTATATGTCTTAAATAAAAAAGTTCTGAAAGTGAATGTCCTTTAAATTTAATGGGGTTTTTAATAAATGTAATTAGAGTGTAAGAGTTTCCTTGCAAATTTATTAAAGGTTGAGAATGAGAATAAGTAAAAATAGTGTACGAAAAAAAGTTATGAATTTACATTGTTGAATTCGGGGAGTTTATTCCTGGATATTTTTTTGATCTGATAACGATTAATGTGTTATGGCAACTCCGGTTAATGCAGTCAAATAAATAAAGAATTTTAACTCAACTATTTTGTTCTACCTTTTTTCTAATTGGTGATTTTTTGATTTGTTGGGGTTAACAAAAAAGGTATATGGCAAGCCTGGTATCTGGAAAACAAAAGAATGCTTTATAAATTAGCTTAACAATTTTTCGAGGGCTTCTCACATTTGCACTCATAACCAGTGTTGCCAGGTTTGCAGAGCATAAAAATGTCAAATTTTCTAAAAAAAAAACGGCAAAATCGCCATCATATTTGGAAAAATCGTCAAAATAAAATATATTTGTTAGAAGAGGGATAAAGTTTTAATAAAAAATAAAATACAATAATGTTATTCACATTTCTAATGTTAACGTGTTATCGTTGTAATATAACACGATTTTTGACACTTCTCTTTGGTTTAAACTTCGAAAATCATTATATTTTACAACGATATTCATTTTATAAAATGTTGAAACTGTGTGCCCCAGTAGGCTAGTTGGTAGCGTGCTGGCTTTCAGTAGCACAACTTTTTAAATCTTAAATTCTTTTACAAAATTTGGAAATTATTTAACAATAAGTCTGTTCGATTACTTTTTCTGTAAAGTTCAGTAAAAACTACTCAGTAACAAAATTACAAAAAGTAAGACAAATTTACAAAAAAAGTAAACGAACAGAAAATTTGTAGGAATTATTAAATTAGATAAAACAGCTTGTTTTAAATATTTAAAAAAAAATCAACTGATCATTATGGAAAAGGAAAAAGTTAATTGAAATTATCGACCAAAAATAATTTAAATGTTTTTCAACTTCTTCCATAGTTAATTATTTAATATTTTTCACTTTCAATCCATAAACAATTAAAATTTAATTTTTGTTTTTGTTTACTAAAAATACAAGCATATTTCTTTAGTCATATCTTTTTTTCATCTTACAAATTCTTACTGGCAAAAATGTATCCATTAAAAATTTGTAAGTTCTTTGGCATCAAACTGTCACTTTACTATCCCTTTTTACCAGTTTTTACTGAGTATTTGTCTAAAGGAAAACCTTTCAGTAAACACTTGTACAAGTTTTTGTGTTGTAGAACAAACTTAATGGTATATTTTTTATTTATTAAATTTTGGCACTTTATTTATATTATTAGGCCTGTTTTTTAAGCACCGGATTTATTTTTTGATTTATTTTTTTTCATCTAAACTTGTATATATATCATCTTTAAACATGAAATATATTCGGGCTAGAGATCTGTTTGTTTCGCAAAAAAAGTCCATGCCTTGTGTTTTAACATGAACATTTTTTTTATTTTTATTTAAATCTAACTCCAATTAAATTTTATAAAAATTTAAAAAATGTTCTAACAATATACACACAGAAACTAAATTAAGCTAAACCCGTAATGAATTTATAAAAAAATAAATGCGGTTTGGATTAAATTTTATTCAATTCTAGGATTTGCATTTTTGCAAAATTGTATTTCACATCATATTAGCATATAAAAGCTAGCTATCGATCAAAAAACAAGGTTTTTGCTTTCAATTATTAACGAAATAATATAAATTTAATAATCGAGCCGGCGATTTTATGAGAATGATAAATAATTAGATCTTGCTGACATATTAAATTATTGTCAAAAAATCGTCATTTTGGAAGCAAAAGTCGTCAAATAGTCATTTAGTTATTTTGGGTATTAAATATCATCAAAATGACGACAAATCGTCAAACCTGGCAACTCTGCATGCGATTGCTACTAATTCATACGTACATACATACTTTATACAAAACAAAACAAAAAAAACAACAACAATATTTTGTGGGTTTTTTTTTGTTTTTAAGTGTTGATCATGACCATGGATGGTATGTGGTTATTGGTCGTAGTAACGCTATTTTCTTTTATTTCGGTAACGGTATTTTAGGGGAAACTATACTTCAGTTTTTTCGGTAACGGGATTTTAGCGTTAACGGTATTTTAGCGTTATCGGTATTTTATTTATTTCGCTAACGGTATTTTAGCGGTAACGATATTTTAGATATTTCGGTAACTTTATTTTAGGGAAAAGTTTTTCAATTATTTTGGTAACGGCATTTTAAGGATAACGTTATTTTAGTTATTCAGGTAATATTAATGCACACCACAATTTTTAACCGCATTATGCCCTAGTTTAAATGACTGTCTAGTTTATGATCATACTTTGGGTAAATATATCTATTTACAGAAGTTTTTTTGTTCAGATCTTGATAGATTATTTCGGTAACGGTATTTTAAGGTAACGGTATTTTACGGATAACGGTATTTCAAGAATATCGGTAACGGTATTTAAGCGATAACGATAGTCAGCTGAAAGGTGTTAGAATCGGGGACGGTATTTCAGCGATATTGACAGCCATCCCTGCTTGCGTATATTCTTGTGTATAAGCATTGAATGTACGTATGTATGTATGTATGATGAAATAAAAAAAAAAAAAAATTTTAGAGGTCTTCCCACATTTTCACTCATAACTTTTGAACGCGTTAACCGATTTTGACCATTTTCACTAGAAAACTGCTCATGATATCAACAAACAATTTGACTGAAAATTAGCAGTACCTCTTCTGTATTGTCGGAGTATTTTGTGTTTCCACAGACAGACGGACGGACAGACGGACATGGCTATATCGACTTCTCTATTCATGTTGATCAAGAATATATATAGTTTATGGGGTCCCAGAATTTTTTTAAAAGAATTACAAACATTTGACAAAGTGAATATACCCTCCTGCACTATGGGATGGAGGGTATAAAAATGTGGGTTTATTTTAAAATAAAAAAAAAAGTGTAATGGTGCCACACCAGAATCGAACTCACGATTTCAGTGACGTCCTGCTGTGTTGAAGTAGACCCCTCTACCATTTGCACCAAAGTAGCTGATGCAATACAACAAACTTAAAAGGAACTTAAGTCGAAAATATTATGAAATTTTTATGAAAACTAGAAAAATATGCTACAAATATTTAATAAAAAAGGTAAAATGGCAACTAAATATTTTTATTATGTTTATTGAACTAAATAAAATAATATAATTTTTTTATAAATATATCAAATAATATATTAAAAAACAAAATAAAAAAATAAAAAAATAATACTAATAAAAAACTTAAATAACAATTTCAAACTAATTGCATTTTATTATTAAATATTTTATCTTTTTAAATATTTGTTTTATTGAATTTCATACTAAACCCGGCAAATAAAGTGGAAGTAGTGTTTTCGGGTCCTCTTTAACTTGTTTTAGGATCCTCTTTATTAAACAAAATACAAAATATCCATTTATATTAAAACACAAAAATAGTAATAATGAAATAAAAAAATAAAACATAGAAATTTAAAAAACATTAATAAACAAAAAAAAATATATAAAAACTAAAAAAAAAAAAAAAATTGTCCTGGCCAGGAGTTGAACTCGCAACCTTCTGATTGCAAATCCGACTTCTAACCACATCAACATCCATATGTAATATTTGTAACATTACAAATTTTTGTACAATGTACTAAAAAAATATTACGAAATCATGTTTGTATTTTTTACGAAATTTGTAAATTTATATAATTTGTTTTATACAAAAGTTTTGTAATATAAGCAAAATGTTTGTACATTCTACGAAAAAAAATTTACGAAAAATAGCTATATTTGTATTTTTAAGCATGGATTATTATGAGTGCACCCAGCTGAAGGAGTGATATATAAATATTTAGTATTGCGTAGACGACGAGCGTTAGTGGTCCAAACAAAATTGTTTATTGCATACTTTCGAGAAACATCCCAGCCAGAAAAAAGACAAACGGACCACCGCTGGCAAGGTATATAACAAGTGGTACAAGTACTGGCAACAAGTGCTTCCTAAACCCCAAAATGATAACGTCATTATTTACAAGCTACGTCTGTTCAAAAACTGTCGGCAAGCACTCGGAAAACAAAATTTTCAACGTTGACCAAATTTTGGTAAAACCATGAAGTTGGTGGTGTAAAAATAGATTTTCCAAAATAAAATTTATAAAAAGTTTAATTATTTTCGTCCCGCCGGGATTTGATCCCTGAACAGCTCTAACCACTGAGCTAACGAGACATATAATACTTGATAGTTTAAAACGTACACACAGAGAAATAAAGTGCCAACCGAATCGAAAAGTGTATTTTAATGGCAACAACTTATAAATTCACTTAGTACAACGATATTTACATTCGGTCTCAGAATATTTTTGGTGTTGGAACAAAAATTCAGTTGAATTAACCGAACTTTGTTGTAAAAACTTTTGTTCAGTTGTACCAAACGACTGATATTCGTTATAACCGAATTTGAGTCCTAGAACCCAATTTTCAGTTGGCAAATAGCTAAACTTTTCTCTGCTGGGTAACAGTTGACTTATCAAATGTGTCTGCACTGGCATAATGTTTGCTGGAAACAACTTGTCATCCTTGGGAAAACAAAAATCAAAAACTTGGTCTTAAAAGGCCTTTTCCAGAAACATAAAAATCGATTTTATATTAAAAAAATATTTACAAGTATAAAAACAAAAAAAAAAATATATGCCTAGAACCGGGAACGAACTAGAAATTTTTTAAACAAAGCATCATAATTTTTATAAAATAAATGCTTTACCAATTGGTAAACTTTTGAGCCGTTGGTAATTTCTGTCTGGATAGCACTGGGTTGCCCCAGTGGTCTCAGCCAATTCTTTGCCAATGTTTTTTTTTTGTGGACCATTGAAATTATTTTAAAGCAAATACTGTCAAATACTTGGAAACGCTGGTAAACCGTCTTGAACAAGGGTTCAGCCAGTAATATTTTTACAATTTCTCACTGACAGTTTCTGACTGGGATAAAATGAAAACAAAGGGGCCAAGACGGATGAGTGATATTCAAGTTTTAATAAAAATAAATTCTACAATTGTATGTGTTGCATTTTTTAAACTTGCTATTGCATACATTAGGGGGCCTTGAGAGGAATGATTTATAATTTTTATAATTTATAAACAGAGAAGACAAAAAGTAGCAAAATCCATTGTATTTAAAAAATATTGGAAAAAGCAAAAAAAAATAGCGAAACTTACAATAATTACACTTTGTAAAAGAAGAATTAAAAAATTTTGGGGGAAAAAACACAAAAATTAAAAATCAAGAAAAAAAAAAAAATAAATATGAATAAAAATGTCAAAAAAAAAATATTTGTCTTCTCCTTTTATAAAGTACTAGCTGACCAGGCAAACGTTGTTTTGCCTTCAAATTTTAATTGTAATTAATTCTTTAAATCAAGAAATTTCTTAATAATAATATATTTTTTATGTTAAGTGTACCTGTTAAACATGAATTGTAACTTAAAACCATATCATAAAATGTATTCTTTACTTCTTTACCTTTTTTATTTATTCTAGGACTATGAGGAACGCTAAAACAATTTTTGAACAACATTATTAAATAAGCTTGCAAAAAGTCTTGAATGTGATAATTTATTTTAATGCTTATTTGTTTTTTGCTTTTGGTACCACGCCCATTTATCCCATTCCGCCCATTTTCAGTTCGACTACTAATATTTGTAATCACTTTATATGGGAGCTGCCACGCCCACTGGTATGATCCCGCCCAATTTTCCCATGACTATTCATAATATAATCAACGTGCACAAATTTCTAAGACTCTGGCTATTATAGAACTGTAGATATATGATATTAAATATTTACTTTGTATAGGAGCTGACACGCCCACTGGTCCGATCACGCCCATTTTCCCATGACTATTCACATTAACAAATCATCAACGTGCACAAATTTCTAAGACTATGGCTATTATAGTACTGTAGATATATGATATTAAATATTTACTTTGTATGGGAGCTGCCACTCCCACCGGCCCGATCCCGCCCATGTTTTTCCTGATTATTCAAATCAGTAACATATGGGATACTGCAATGTTTCAAAACTCTTGCTATCACAATAGTCAAGATATATAATGTTATTCAATTTATGTGGGAGGTGCCACGCCCACTTGAAATATATATAGCCGAAAACCTAACTTGGACTATAACCTTTCAAATGAAACCGGTTTGGGCCAAATCGGTTGGATAGTTTTAGAGTCTATAGAGGACAAACATACAAACATTGTATTTTATATAAATAGATTATTTTTATGTTTCCGCTCATAACTTTAAAAAAAAAAAAAAATCGGAACGATATATAGCCTATGTCCATCCTGGAGGACCAAATTAAATATTGGTAAAAAAAAATTAGAAATCGTATGATTAGTTACGGAGATTACTTTCTACAAACAAACAAACATACAAACATTACCTCTTTATAATATTAGTATAGATAATTCTATTTTTTTCAACAATGAATTTTGTTAAAAAAAACTAATTTTCTGCATATAAAATAAGTTTCATAAACAATTTATTTTCAAAATATACACTCAGAGTAATATGCAGTTTACTGTATGTAGTTTAATCAAAATATATATGATGTTTATATCAAAGTATATTAACATAGTATATGACGTTAATATAACACTGTACTAAAATACATTATAAAATTTGCCCTGTGGCGATGTCTCAACCTAAAACACAGTTGTCAACCCTAAACGTAAAAACCATACGTCAATCTGGTAACATTGTGAAATAGAGACGGAGGAGATTAGAAAAATAAACAAAAATCTAAAAATAGAATAGTTGTTTTGTTATTGTTGTCACTTCTGAGTATAATATACAAATAACAGAAAAAGCTAATAGGAAAGAAAACTGCAATTTAGCTGCATTAGATTCGAGACCATACTTGGGTGTGATCGCTAAACGGTCATGACTTGGTATTGTTACGTTTGTTATGTACGATGAGCGCAGGTTTGATTCTTACAGCCGCAGGTTGTTGAAATATTTATCATATAGAGACAATCTGACAATTATAGGACACAAATAATAAAATAATACAATTTAAATGGAAAATCACTGATGAGCCTGTCCATAAAAAAAAGGCAGAAACTAGTCTAGTCAGATTTAAAAATTAATAGTGTTTATAATTTTTAGAGATAAACGTTTATTCTTCTTCTTAACCTCAACATTTCTAAATTAAATTTGTCAAATGCATATTAATTAAAAATTAATTGCGACTGTCTATATGACGTTAATATAACACTGTACTAAAATACAAAAAGTTTTCAGTTGAGGTAAAAATAAATGATCATGCATTTATTTCACAAATAAATGTTTTTTCAACTTTTTTAAACTTTTGTTCAAAATAATTTACTATCATTTACCGATTTTTTTAGTTTCATTTATTTAAAGTATCATAAAAATTTACTCACAAAAACGAAATATGGCAGTTTTTTGTTTCCGTTACAGTTATTATTTTTGTCATAAGAATATTCAAAAAATACATTCATATTAATTTATATTAAAATGAAAAATATCCTTATTAATATTATAAAATGACTGTTGGTTTGTTTGTTTGTTTGTTTATTTGTTTGTTTGTTTGTGTGAGCATCACGTCCAAACGCCTGAACCGATTTTATTCAAATTTGACACATAGATAGTGGGCGGCCTGGAAGGAACTATAGGCTATATGAAATTTTTATATGATGGGCGTGGCACTTTTACGCCCACTTTTTCACTATTTTCGATATGGCTTTACCGATGCAATTGATATTTGGTACCCAGAAAGAGATGTCACAGATAAGCACTTTAAGTTATATCAAATTTAGATATTGTGGGCGTGGCACTTTTACGCCCACATCTTCACTATCTTCTATATGGCTGAACCGATTTTATTCCAATTTGACACATAGATAGTGGGCGGTCTGAAAGGAACTATAGCATATATGAAATTTTTATATGATGGGCGTGGCACTTTTACGCCCACTTTTTCACTATTTTCGATATGGCTTTACCGATGCAATTGATATTTGGTACCCAGAAAGAGATGTCACAGATAAGCACTTTAAGTTATATCAAATTTAGATATTGTGGGCGTGGCACTTTTACGCCCACATCTTCACTATCTTCTATATGGCTGAACAGATTTTATTGAAATTTGGTACACAGATATTGGGATGACTCATAAGCACTATTTGTTATAATAGATTAAGACATGGTGGGCGTGGCAGTTTTACGCCCACTTTTTGTTATCTTTTATATGGCTTAAAGGATTTTATTAAATTTTGGTACACAGATAGTGGGCAAACTGAAAAGTTATCCATCATCCCAAAAACTAGGTCTAAGGCACGCTAACAACGTAGCGGGCAACGCCCGCTAGTAATAAATAAAAAGGGAAATATAAATAAATAAAAAGGGCCAAAAACAGAAACGTGAATTGAATATTGATCAAAGGTAGACATACACACAAAAAACAAGTTTTCAATTTATTTTTTGATCAATGGTGATAATCTTTAACTTCGAGCTCATATATATATTAGTTCTCATGTAGTGAGTAAACTAGTTTATATGAATGTTTGATGTTTGGCATTGGATTGTTACCTCTTTTAAAACGTGTTCTGATGATGGGAACCTAGAAAATTCCCGAAATAGATCTCGCAACACATTCCTGAAAGGGTCAAATAATAAATTTGACAACAAAATCTCTATAGATTATTTGTTAGTACAATATTCTAATAAAGAAATACAGAGTATTTCTTGAATAATTTTCATTTTCATTGCATAATTAAAGGTCGAAAAACATAATTTTTATTTTTAATAAAAATTATATCAAACTTGTTTAAAATGATTTGTTTATATACAAAATTATTTCAATTCAAATTACAAGAAATTGAAAAAGTTAACACAAAGAGATACAAAAAACTGAAATAA
Organism: Delia radicum; assembly: GCA_021234595.1. NCBI lineage: Eukaryota > Metazoa > Arthropoda > Insecta > Diptera > Anthomyiidae > Delia > Delia radicum. Next base: position 159,471,790 of record CM037854.1, read on the forward strand.
TTTCAAATAACTGAATATAACTTTTGTTTTTACTGATCTGTAGTTAGAAGTTGAACATTTATTTTTAACTTACTATTCTTTTGTTCTTATGGATTTGTTTGTTATTTAAACGACATTTAAAAATAAATAACAAGAAAAATTTGTTTTTAATTTTTAATTTATAACGAGCTTTCAACCTCCGTATATTTACAAAAATAAAGCAAATCAAACGTATTACCTAGGTTGATACTAGTATTTCGATCTGGCTAAAGATCTCATCAGAACCCGAAGTGTTAGAAAATCTAGAGCCTATATAATAGGCAGAACTTTAACAAAAAACCTATTAATAATCAATTTTGCTCCATTCTTGTCTTCTTAGTAACCAACCACGTGGTTAGGTCTTTTCCTAACAAACTTTGAAGAGCAAAAATGTTCTATTTATATAAAAAAAATTTAGTGTGTACTCTGGCTCAAGTAATATTTTTTACAGTTATATTAGTTTTTTGTTTTTATATACATACATCGAGATTATTTTTATGTTATTTTTAATTTATAACGAGCTTTCAACCTCCGTATATTTCAAAAATAAAGCAAATCAAACATATTAGCTAGGTTGATACTAGTATTTCGATCTGGCTAAAGATCTCATCAGAACCCGAAGTTTTAGAAAAGCTAGAGCCTATATAATAGGCAGAACTTTAACAAAAAACCTATTAATAATAATAATA
>CM037854.1:159472596-159787221 GCA_021234595.1 Delia radicum
CTCGTGCGGTTCAATGAAATTTTAGTTATGTACATTACAAATGCACGTTCAAAATCGACGAAAAGTAAATAAAGAGGGGTGTTATACTCAGCGGACTGTTCAATTATAATGCGCAAGGTATTAATGTGGTCAGCACACGAACGACCTTGTCTAAAAACAGCCTGGTCACCACGCAATATCTGATCCACAATAGGGGAGATTCTATGAAGAATGAGGGTTGCCATTACTTTACCAATGGCGTTTAGAATGGTTATACCGCGCCAATTTTAGCATTGCGTTAAATCCCCTTTCTTGGGTAGTGTGACCACTATACCTTCCTTCCATTCATCTGGTATATAGTCCGATGCCCATGTTTCTTGAATGATAGGAGTGAGAAACTGCGCTAAAGACCTAGCTCCATATTTTAAAAGTTCAGCAGGAATGTTGTCCGTGCCAGATGCTTTGTTGTTTTTCATCCTATTTAAAGCATCTTCAACTTCTGAGCATGACGGTGGCTCTGTAGATATGTCCCTTCTTGGGTTACGACGAGTTGTAAGAAAAAGAGTATCATCTTCCTGATGATCATTGTGATTTGTGGAAGCTTGCAAGGAAAAGAAATCGCGCCATCGCTCAAGTTGTTGTTCGGGTGATGTTAATTCAGTTCCATTGCGGCTTGTTCCGCCTGTTCAGCAATGCTATTATAATATTTTTCACGATCAGCGCGTACCAACTTTCGAACTCGACGAGAAGACTGTCGATATTGCGATCTTGCTTGTTCTTTTTGTGCTTGAGTTTTAGCGTTTATACGTTCGCTGTGCAGTCGTTTGCGGTTTTGGATCTCAATCCAAGATTCATCGCTGATCCACGGCTTAACCTTGCAGTTTTGTGTTCCAAGCACCGATCTGGCAGTTTCCTTGCAAACAGACGAAACGTCTGCCCATGTGTTCTGATGTTGGTTTTCGAGCAAGGCTGTCCTTAACTTTTCGTTATACATATGTGCAATATTACGATCAAGAAGTCGTGTTGTGTTAAATTTGTCGGGCCTATCCCTAGTTTTAATTGCAGCAGGTCTAAAACGAAACGTTGCCACGAGTAAACGGTGGTCACTATCAATATCCGCTCGCCGACGGGTTTTGACATCAATTAAGGATCCCAAAAACAATTTACTCATCAGGACGTGGTCAATTTGGTTGTGTGTGCGGCCAGAAGGACACACCCATGTATACTTGTGTATGTCCTTGTGGGGGAATTTCGTACCACCGATAAATAATCGGTTTCGAGCACAAAAGTCAACCAGCCTGTCGCCGTTGTTGTTCTTCACCGTTCCCAGACCATGTCTACCCATAACGGACTACAGGTTGTTGTTATTATTACCAACTTTCGCGTTAAAGTCCCCAATGAAAACCTTTATATCCCCAGTAGGAATCTTACTAATAGCTGAATCTAATTGATCATAAAAAGTATCTTTTACACTGTCGTCATCAGGTTCTGTTGGAGCGTAGCATTGAACAATGGAAATCTTGCGAAACTTAGAGTTTATCCTAGCAGTGATAATACGGTCAGAGATAGCATTGTATTCCAATAAAGCGCAGCTAGCTTTTGGAGAAAGTAGTATTCCAACTCCATTTTTTCTATGCGTTTCGTGACCTGCATAAATAAAACGATAGCCAGAAGGTAAAAAAGTTTAACCGTTGTTGAGCCATCGTACCTCACTAAGTCCTAAGACATCCAAGCTATGTGCAGCCATTAACCGACGTACTTGCTCGATTCGAGATGTTTCCGAAAGAGTCCTAACGTTCCAAGTACCAATCATAAACCGTTGTTTAAAGCCATAAGTCGTCATCGAGGGGGGATCATTATTTAAATTTATTGACGTTTCTGTAATCGTAGTAGTTTAAGAGTGAGGGCTGATTGGACCACTGCACTCCGATCCTAGTGTTGGGGCTGCCAACTACCTCTAGGCAGGCAAAAAAAAAGAAAAATACAGCTGAGTTTCAGAGGTAAAAATGTAGTCTGGATTACCACCTAATTACCTGAGACGCACCGGTGTTAACATGCCATTCAGGTTACTCATAGCTGTACGCCTTCTCACTCTAGCTGACATCAGACGGGCGTCAGAACGTCATTACCAGGGGATACTTGGCCAAAGGACCGGAAGTAGTGAGCTGCTTGGGAAATCCATCAGAGGAATTGCTTCTTGCTATTCCCAAGTGAATAGCAGGCAGATAGCGTTCCACACCGAAGTGCACCTCTGTGAAAACCCCCATTAATAAAATACTTGACAGCAAACACTAGGTTTTTGATTATTGTTGAATAAAATTTTCAAAAATGCAGAAAAGTCACTTTGAGGTACACCCAAAATATTTATTAATTTTTTTGACACAAAGTTAGGGTAAGTTAGCGATTTTCTGTGAAAGTAATATTTTTTATCTGAGTAGTTATGATTAAACCCAACACAAAATTAGTTTATATTTTTTTTTTAATTTTGAAGAAAAAAAAATTTGTATTTTTTTTTAAATTATGCCCATTTTTCCAAGGGTCCCGATTTTCAAGGGCGACGCGGGACATCTTCCCGTTATGCTAGAACTCTAATTTTTTGCATGGTGAGTTTTTGTACCCAAACAAATATTTTAATGGGGGACCACCCTAATGTAGCCCCATATTAATGTATACGGAAGTTGGTGGATATAATTATATATGATTATTATTATAGCTAGATAAAATTATATCCGAAAAATGGGTATATCTAATTTTATATAGTTATATATAATTATATACAATTTTATATATTTATATAAAAAAAGCCCTAAAAGAATTTTAAGATTTTGCTGAATTTTTGAGTTTTTTAATTGCTGAATAAATTTAATTTGCTTTTTAATTGAATCTATAAATTGTAAAAAAGTTTGCAATAGATATATTAAATTAACAAAATATGAAAAATTTTGATACACTGTGGTGCAAAAGTGAGCCAATGTTTTAATATTAAAAATCAAGATGAATTTATTCTCCAAATCTTTTTTGAAAAATAAATCTAATTGGGTATAAGGTTGTATTGAGGTGTCCTCTTCATTATCTTAGAGGTCCATCCTGTTGCTCGCACGACCACCTACCAATATAATTTCTACAATCTCAAATTAATCATTGGCTCACTTTTGCACCAAGACTCCGATTAACTAAAATCTGTACTGTTATTAAAGAACTAAGAACTTTTTTATTATTTAATAAATGTATGGGGCAATAAAAATCAAGTACATTTTCAGCAAAAAAAAAGTAACTAAATTAAGCATTTCTACCGATCAGGGTAATTGTTAAAAATTATTTTATTACATTCTTTATTTTATTATTAATTTTTTCAATCTATGTTCTACTTAAAATATATAAATCTTATGTTGTTTATTGTGTGTTTAAATGTTCATTGGAAATGATCTAAGTTGCCCTGTATATTTGTTATATAAAAAAACTTAATAGTTCTGTAACAAAAGTACAGTTTACATTTAATCGGAGTCTTGGTGCAATTGCCTTTGCTTATACAATTTGAGATTGTAGAAGGTATAGAGGGCCAAAAGATTGGACCTCTATGATTGTGAAGAGGACACATTATCATACCTAATTAGAATATTTTTTCTAAAATTATTTGGAATAAATACATCTTGAGTATTAATTTCGAAACATTGGCTCACTTTTTCACCACAGTGTATTTACATATGACATGATTTTTGTAGGCTTTGCGCTCGTTTTCTAAAGCTGAAGTGATTAAACTTATTCTGCAATAGATTTCATCAAGTATTAAGTTTTTATTCGGAAGCAATAAACAGCGTTCTAGTCCCACCAAAAGTCACCATTTCTCTTAATTATTATTTCTGTACTTAAACAAAACTAATCCCAAAATAAAACTTATATGTATGATCGATATCCTTATACGAGAAGACGTTTTGGGAAACTGTTGGTAAAAAATACCATAGCCTTTAGAAAAGCATTATCACTATATGGACTTTGAACAGAAGAAAAGGTGTAATCTTCAAAGAGAGTATGTCGATAATTAATGAGATTTTGATTACTTACAATGACCAGTCCCAGCCCAATTCATTTATTTCCACATTTTTTGCTAATTTTAAGGTTTTCATGCTAATTATTCCAAAAATATAGTTATTCCAAATATATTTATGTATGTATTTAGATTTTAAATAAAAAAAATTTGAAATAAAAATATTTATTTTGAAGTTTTAAATTTAAATAAATCATTAATTACTGATACTTGGAAACGTGACCTAAGGAATAAGTTTATTGATGAAAATAAAAGTGATTAAAACATTTACTTTGTAAAGTAAAGTTGTCATGATCGACTGATTGCATGGAGGAATTAGTAAGGAGTGATGGCCGCAAAGTGTTTGTCGCCATTAGAACTTTTTTTTGACAAATATCAGAACAATAATATCTACAAACTTTCAAAAGAAAATAAGAAATCTTTTTTTTTTGCCATCTATAAATTAATTTGTACACTTATAGAAATAAACCTGTAAAAATAGCAAAAAAAAGATGCTAAAAATTAATTTTCAGAAAAAACTGTTAAAATTAGCAAATTTTTTTCGCTTGATATTAATAAAATAAGAATAAAAATAAAATAAAACTGTTAACATTACAATTAACTTTAACTTTATCTTAGTTATATTGGAGTTGAATTTTAGTTAAAAATAGCAATTTGCTCTGCTAAAATTACCAAAAACTCTTACTTAATATTTGTAGACCAAGGGCAGATTTTCATTCGCTTTAAAAAAATCTTAAACATACTTTACAAATCTCACATTTTTTTATAATTTTTTTTTCTAATATTTAGCAAATTTTTTGCTGATTTTAGCAGATTAATTAGCTTTTTTCAATTAACTAAAATTGAACTTATATAACTAAATATTTGTAGATTCAACAGATTTATTTTTACTATACTTATCTTACTAATATTTAGAGAAAAATCTGGTGATTATAACCGGTTTTTTGACAATGTAATTTTAAACTAATTTTTAGTAGTTTAAGCAAACATTTTTACGCCGGCCAATCAGTGAACTTTAACTTTAACTTTTTCCTTAAATTTTATACTCAAAAGCAAAATAAATCGGCTCAACGAACATGTTTCCAATATAAAAATTATTCAAAAAAATTGTTTTATTGATCTAAGTAATTATTTTTGGTACTCAATATATAATTATATGTAACGGCATATAAGAAATTTTTATAAAACTCACTTTATATATAATTATATATATCGTCATATATAATTATATCAAATCACATATAATTATATATAATTATATCAAATCATATAAAATTATATGTAAACTTTTGTACTCGGGTATTTATAACGAGCTTTCAACCTCCGTATGTTTACAAAAATAAAACAAATTAAATATATTACCGAGGTTGATGCATGTATTTCGATCTGGTTAAAGATCTCATCAGAACCAAAAGGCATGCAAAAGTAATTTATAATTATATAAAGTTATATTTTTTTTTAATATATTCTAAAACTACATTCATACTGAACAACAAAATACGTGTTTTCGTTTTTTCAAGTTTTTGACTTTTAAATTCAATACAAATTTTAAATAAAAGACTTAAAAATAAATTCAAATGCTTATTTGGGGTTTAGTATGAACATAGTATAATAAAATTTGATTTAAAAAAACCAACTTCTAATTTCCTACTGACACACACGCGCAATCACGATTGATTCACGTGAATCGCGAACAAAAGTCACTTACCCTTTTAATGTGGTATTCTCCATCTCGAAACATAATTTGCAAAATCGAAATTTCTGGAGCGTTGGCTTCTCTCGATGAGTTAGGGTTCCAAAATACTCCCAAAGAAGTGAACCTTGTCCTTTTCGTTCGGTTAATGCAATTTTTGAAAACGATTTCACAATTTTTTTTTTTTAATTGCTTCGTAATCTATTAAGTTATAAGTTACGTCATTTTTGAAAAAAGTGGTTTCATCAAAACCTTCCGAGCCAGAGGATTCACTCACATTGGCTTCAATATCCACTTCCTCCGGATCTTCCACTTCCTCCGAATTCCGCGATGGTAAAAAATAATTCGCGATTGTTTTTTTTCGTATTATTTCTTTTTTCCATATTTTAACTTTTTACTTTTCACCTTTAGCTTGTATCACATCAAAATTAATTTGTAAAATGATAGCGGCACTAATGATGTTAAAGTGATAGTTACTTGAGTAAATATGTTTTAAACTTAAACTTTTATTCACTAAAAACAAAAAAAAAATGGTTGACAAAAGTCTACATACGATATGTGCACTACCATAAAGAACTTTGTTCCAGTATAAAAAGGTATTACCTTTCATTGAAATTAATATTTCCTTGGGCCACCACGGGCATCTAACACTGCCTGTAATCGTCTGGGCATCGAAGCAACTAAATTTTCCAGCTCTACTGAGGTAATGTTTTGCCATTCTTCTTGAAGCTTCTCTTTCAGCACTGGGGAAGTAGTAATATGATTTTTTCGGATTTTTCGTTCTAGAATCTCCCACACGTGCTCAATTACGTTTAAGTCCGGTCTTTGAGGTGGTGTGTACAGTTGTCGTGTGGCATGGTAGAGCAGCCAATCTTTGACAATTTGAGGCGTGTGCTTTGGATCGATGGTCTTGCTGAAAAATCCAACTCTGGCCAAGATTTAAAATGTCAACCGATGGTTTAAAATTTTGTTTCAAAATGGATTTGTACAAATAACGATTCATATTACCCTCAATAAATACTAACTTTCATACTCCAGAAGTAGCGACAGCACCCCACACCATCACGCTGCCTCCACCATGCTTAACAGTGGCGACTAAGTTGTTCTTTCTTTTTTTTCGGCATATTCTATCTCTACCATCACTTTCAACTATGTTATAATTCGACTCGTCTGTGAACGAAACTCTCTTCCAGAAATCCATGTCCTTTTCAATATGGTTTTTGGCGAATTCCAATCGGAGTTTTCCATTTTTGTCGCTAATTAAAGGCTTTTTGCGAGGAGTTCTGCTATGGTAACCAATATTATTTAAAGTTCTTTGTATAGTTCGTAGATGTACAATTACTTCCGATCTTGTTGCGAGGTCTTGGGCCAATATTGTGGCATTTACTTTTGTATCTTTGTCCACTTCTTTTAAAAGGAAGCTAACGTCTCTACGACTTAGTTTTTTTTTGCTTTCAAAGTTTCTAAATATTGTTTGAACTATAGACTTGCTTAAATTTAAAAACTGTGATATTTCACCAAACTTTGATATTTCGGCATTTTACAACTAAATTTCGGACATCAATTGAAATTTCTTTACGAGAAGGCATTACTACAATTAAATATTAATTGAATCTGCATAAACTTCAACTGAATACTATTTTAAGCAAACATTTAACACAACAAGTAAAAAAAAAACAACGGAATTTTGTCATTAGTAATAAATAACGGCTTTTTTCGGTTAATATTCAATAACAAAAGCCAATGCATGCTGGTCGTATGTAGACTTTTGTCAATGCTTTTTTTAATGTTTTTCATGAATAATTTTTTAAGTTTACATTGCAATAAATATATTTTTTTTATTAAAATAGATTTCAAAAAAAACTGCTTCACTACTTTTTTGTTTAACGCTTTTCATCCCATAAAATGGCCAAAATTATGGTCGTACATAGACTTTTGTCGGCCACTGTATATAAAAAATATACAATATTTAAAACACAACGTTGCCTTTTTCCACTCTAAGCCACTTTTCATAGGAGGACTAGCAACATTTAGCTCTTCTGTAAGAGAACTCCAAAAATCAGTCTCCACGTCTTTGGATAGCTTAACAAAACCACATGCAATTGGTCTGTTATTTTGCATTATGTTGAGTCACTTTATTCACTGATCTTGACTAAAAAAATTTTATTTATCTGAATATCCAATTATAAAGAAAATCTAATTAATTAATTAGAGACGGAGGAGATTAGAAAAATAAACAAAAATCTAAAAATAGAATATTTGTGTTGTTAGTGTTGTCACTTCTGAGTATAATATACAATAACAGAAAAAGCTAATAGGAAAGAAAACTGCAATTTAGCTGCATTAGATTCGAGGCCATACTTGGGTGTGATCGCTAAACGGTCATGACTTGGTATTGTTACGTTTGTAATGTACGATGAGCGCAGGTTTGATTCTTACAGCCGCAGGTTGTTGAAATATTTATCATATAGAGGCAATCTGACAATTATAAGACACAAATAACAAATGATAATACAATTTAAATGGAAAATCACTGATGAGCCTGTCCATAAAAAAAGGCAGAAACTAGTCTAGTCAGATTTAAAAATTAATAGTGTTTATAATTTTTAGAGATAAACGTTTATTCTTCTTCTTAACCTCAACATTTCTAAATTAAATTTGTCAAATGCATATTAATTAAAAATTAATTGCGACTGTCTATATGACTACTAAAATACAAAAAGTTTTCAGTTGAGGTAAAAATAAATGATCATGCATTTATTTCACAAATAAATGTTTTTTCAACTTTTTTAAACTTTTGTTCACAATAATTTACTACCATTTACCGATTTTTTAGTTTCATTTATTTAAAGTATCATAAAAATTTACCCACAAAAACGAAATAAGGCAGTTTTTTGCTTCCGTTACAGTTATTATTTTTGTCATAAGAATATTCAAAAAATACATTCATATTAATTTATATTAAAATGAAAAATATAATAAATAAAAAGGGATATATAAATAAATAAAAAGGGAAAGAAACACAAACGTGAATTGAATATTTATCAAAGGTAGACATACACACAAAAAACCAGTTTTCAATTTATTTTTTGATCAATGGTGATAATCTTTAACTTCGAGCTCATATATATATTAGTTCTCATGTAGTGAGTAAACTAGTTTATATGAATGTTTGATGTTTGGCATTGGATTGTTACCTCTTTCAAAACGTGTTCTGATGATGGGAACCTAGAAAATTCCCGAAATAGATCTCGCAACACATTCCTGAAAGGGTCAAATAATAAATTTGACAACAAAATCTCTATAGATTATTTGTTAGTACAATATCCTAATAAAGAAATACAGAGTATTTCTTGAATAATTTTCATTTTCATTGCATAATTAAAGGTCGAAAAAACATAATTTTTATTTTTAATAAAAATTATATCAATCTTGTTTAAAATGATTTGTTTATATACAAAATTATTTCAATTCAAATTACAAGAAATTGAAAAAGTTAACACAAAGAGATACAAAAAACTGAAATAATTTCAAATAACTGAATATAACCTTTGTCTTTACTGATCTGTAGTTAGAAGTTGAACATTTATTTTTAACTTACTATTCTTTTGTTCTTATGGATTTGTTTGTTATTTAAACGACATTTAAAAATAAATAACAAGAAAATATTGATTTAAATGAAAAGTAAGTCGACCGGAATTTAAATGATTTATCATTTATGTTAAATTACACTTTCAGTTAATATAAACTACAAACTACAAACTATTTCGAGTGTATAGACGTAAAACAATAAAAACAAACTTTAAAAGCTGGCAATGGATATTTTGGTATTTTTCGATGTCTAGAATCATAATGTCTGCATCAAAACAAAAATAAAATTTTTTATCGACCGGTCTAATAGACTCCTAAAACATTACTACATGAAGTTCCTGTCCCTGATGATCATATATGTTTAAAAACGATCCCATTTTCAACTTGGTATTTATTTTATTCAAACAAATAAAATAAATCAAAAAATTTGCCTACAAAAAGCGCGATTTCAATGAAATATTTTTTGCTCTTTACAAAATTGTGTTTAAGGAAAACTTTGAAAAAAATTTAACACCTTAGTGTTGGACTTTAAAAATCTTGACAAAACTTGTCTTTTCTTGACGAGCATTAAAAATACTTGTGAATCAAGGCTGTCTGGCAACCCTAATCGTAATTGATGACACAGAATTATAAATATTTTTGTATACGACCTGACCTCCATTGAATGTGTAACCCAATAAGTACTCTTAATCGGTCATTCATTTGATATGCAGTCACGTTTATTATTTTAACAGTTGGTCTCTTAATTCATTTATGTACTTTTCAAAAAGTATTTTAAATTGTTTATTTATGTATGCGTGCATCTTTGGGTGGATTGTTGATACAAGTGGTTAAGCTTTACTTGTACATTAGAGCGGCATTTTTTTGTAAAAATTTATTCTGCAGATTATTGTAGTACTATTTATGCCTAAAAGTTATTTGTTAAAAATTTGAGAATAATCAGAAAGCTTTAACCTGATTTTTAAATTTTTTCTGAAACCGTTTTATTAAAAATATGTCTGGCGACACATAATTTACTATTAATTTTGTCAAGCTGAACACGAATATTTTAAAAATTTTAAAATCGTACTAACAGGTTTCGAGATATTGCGATTTGATTTTCACTAAAAATAGCTTCTTTTGCCACTATTTTAGAAATTTTTTAAAAATTATCTTAGAATTGTATGTTTTTGCACTCAAATATTACACAAAACATGATTTCATTTGATAATAATTATGTTTTAAATTAGATATGATGCATCACAAAATACATTTTTTTTAAATTAATATTAACTTTGTGCGCAGCTCACCAATAGTTAAGTAATCCGATTTTTTTTTTAATTTCGCACCAGAAAACTCTTGGCTCTAGTTCTAGAACAATCAAAACATTAATTAATGAAAATCAAAAGTAAAGAAAATATTCCTTCAATAACCATGTCTAGGCAACCAAAAATAAGCTGGAGCTTGTTTTTTTATTTGTAAGGATAGAACTATTGAACGCAAATTCTTATCTTGAAATTATGAACATTACTTTTTGATAGTTGCTTTTTTTAGCTTATTTTGTAAATAAGAGCTTGTATTTGACTTGTTTATTAAACAATTAAGCTTATTTTGTCTTTTTTCTTACAACTTACAAAAAATATTTTTCTTTTCTCGAGCAATTGGTATTTTGAAGTTTTTTTTTTTAATTGAAATTTAAAAATTTAATGTTACTTGTGTAGAGGGCAACAAATTGATTTATCAAAATATTTTATTAAATCAGTTTTAAATTTTAAAGCTTAAGAAAAACAATTCATCTATTGCGACTTTGTTTGACTGAGGAAATTCCAATGAATAATTTACGTACACATTTTGTTTTTGTAATAATGAAAAATAATGAAATTTTTAAATTTTACGGCTTATTTCTAGATTTCTATGGCTTATTTAACCGTTTTTCGATCGCTTAAGCACTAAAAAAAATATGGTTCATTTTTAAAAAAATTTTAGAATGGAGAAAAAACTTCATTTTTAGTAGAAATCATGTCGCAATATCTCGAAAACCGTTAGTCCGATTTAAAAAATTTCAAAATGCATGTGTCGAAGCATGCATGTATCGAAATTTAAGAAAAATTATAAAAAAAAATTGGTTCATGCTATCCGATTTTTCCATAGCAATCGCAACAATAATTAATAAAAATCAAAGTAGAAAAAAATGCCTGCCTATTGTACGTGTCAATCCACTAATACACTAATAAATTTTCAAAAAATGTTTAAATCGTTATTTTTTTTAGAAATAAACTGTAATAAAACTTTACAAACTAAAAATGACAACAATAAAAATAGTTTATCCATCTAACGGACTTGCACTTCTTGTTGTTTCACAAATTATGTAATTGTGCATGAAAGTACACAATTATTTGGTATTATTGGTTTATGACAAATTTTGAGACTTCAAATATTATAAAACAAATGTAAATTTTACATCATGAAATTGAACGATGAAAGATTGCCATACTGATGTCCATATTGTTTTAATTTCAAGTAATGGGTCAATGTTGAGCAAACGTTTAGCAAAGCTAATATATCCCAGTAAAAACTTGTTTTTTTACTTTATTATTACAATCTATCTGCATTACTTAGAAGCATTAATTACTAGAGATGTCACGAATATGCACTTACTATTTGGCATTCGGCATATTCGGCGTATTTTGACTATTCGACCAAATACCGAATATCAGCACTCTTCGGCAAAATTATTCACTCAAATGTAAATTGCTTAAAAGACAATATTGTTAGACACTGTTGTTTATAGCGATTTCAAATGATGTTTCTACCTAAAAAAGAATTATTGTTTAGTTTAATTTCGGCAATATTTTAAATACTGTGTATTCTTGTATGAAATTTATATGAAAATTAATGAAAGAACTATTCGACAAATATTCGGTATTCGGCTTAAACCGAATATTCGGGTTTCGCTAAAGTGCAGAACATCTCTGTTAATTACACATTGTATATTAAGATCGTTTTCTGTAAGAGAATGTTTTCTAATATGGGCCTACATCTGGCTTTTGGGCTATACGCTAGTAGAATTATCTTCATTTCAGTAATGAATTTCTTCATAACTGTAATGAAAATTGTCACTGGAACTCGTCCATTGAGACTTTTCATAGAATTAATAAAACATGTTTTATTGAAGTCAATGTTTAGAATTAATGAAAATATTCATAAAACTAATGAATCATTCCGACAATGAAACGTTCATAGAATTTTTAAAACAGTTTCATAAAATTTTTTAATACAAAGAAGTTCCTTGAATTAATGAAACTCTTCATGAATGAACATTTTTAAACAATTTCATAGAAGTCCAAATTTAATACCAGGCTACATTGAAATAATAAAGTTCTTATGGGTCGATTATGGATAGCAACCGAACTTCAGTTGCGTTGCCAGTTGCCAAATACATATTACGTATGGCAACTGGCAACTGAAGCTGGCAACTTCAGTTGCCAAATATTGATTATATTGGCAACCGAAAAGTTCTGGTTGCTGTAGAATTTTTAGCAACAAAAAAGGCGGGAACATTAAAAATTAAGTATATTTTATTGTTAAATTATTTGTAATATAGATATAAATAATATTTTATACATATTTTACATCATATATTTCATATAACATATATTTAAAATAATTTTATTTGTACCTGTAGATTTTAAAATGGTGAAAATCACAACCCGAAAACAATTTGAGCTGTTGGTCCAACAACTCGAAAAATACTCATTTACATACAACATTTTTAATTAAATAATTTTTTTACACAACACTTTTATTAATATATCTTTTATACAAATTCACATTTGTCAACCCTTTTTTTATTTGTTTACATTTTTTCAGTTGCTGAACTGTCAAAATAAGATTATCGACAACTTTTTGGCAACTGGCGAAGGATGCCGTACATAATACCAATTTTCATTTCAGTTGCGTTGCCAGTTGACAACGCAACTGAAGTTCGGTTGCTATCCATAATCGACCCATTAATAAAACATGTTAAACACTTGATAATTAAATCTTAAAACTTAAGTCTTAAATGTATGAAACTTAATGAAATTTTATGATTAAATAAATATAATAAGTCTTTGAAATAATTTCGTAGCTCTAAAGAAAATGTTCATTAAATTTGTGAAGAGATAATTTATAAAATCGAATGAATTTTTTTTTTATGACTATTTTTGTTTTTATAACTATGAAAGTTTATGAAAAAAAGTTTATGATAAATTTCTTAATATTAATGCAATTTCTTGGATATAATATAATGAAATCTATGAAAAAAATTCTATAAAATTGTTTCATTAATATCATGAAGGATAATTCTTTCATTGTATAGAAAAACTAAGTGGAATATTCCAAATGCATCAACATATAGGCCAACTCTTAGGGCATTTTTTTTTTTTTGTTATAAATCATGTTCGTGAGGCAACTATCTAATATAAACAAGTGGAAGCATTAAAGTCCGATGTGCCGAATTTGGTATAAAAAAAGATTAAATTCGGCTGTGACGAATTTTTGGATACTCTCCATCTCGGTGTTTTCATAAACCAGGGAAAGTGCAAGCAATATTAATATCTATATTCTTTGTAAAAATAACAAAAATAATGTTGTTTTTATAAGTAAAACAAAATATGACTGATTGATTAATGTATTTGGGATGTTACAAAAGAAAAAATGTTTAATTAAAGTTTACTCAAATGAATCTGAAATTCTGCAGTGGGTATTCAAAGGTTATTCTGATTACCTAAAGAAGAACGTGTAGTAAAAAATATATATATTTGTATAGTTCCTTATGATGTTAAAAAAACTGTTGTCAAATTCGCCTGTTGTTTGTCTCTTTGCCTATATAATAATGAAAGAAATAAGGGTTACTAAAATATATTTTTGGATCGTTAGAAGAGATGCAATGAATACAAACGCATAAAAACAGTTTCGAATAATCAAGAATTTTAGATAAATTTAAGGGAACAAAAATATGCTTGCGGAGACATAAATAAAGAAATAATTATGAAATGCCAGTTTACATTACAACACATGTGTTTATACTATACATCACATAAGTAAAACGGAAAGTGTGATGAAACTAAGTTTGTCAAAAATTATAAAAGAAAATCTTTCGAGTGTTTTCGAGATACAAAAAATTAAAGAAACTGGTATTTCAAATTATTGTTTTTCAGCTCAGTTGCTTGTGCAATTCTCGTTTACGACTCCTAGAATAAGAACCTTAAGAAATTTTCCCAAAATTCGATTGGTTTTTTACACATCAATACTTTAATTTAGATTATTTTTGTATGTGACAAATAAAAATTAGGGCTTTTAAGGAAAAAAAATGCATATAATCAAAAGATTTTAAGATGAAGTATGCACCTTATATGTCTTAAATAAAAAAGTTCTGAAAGTGAATGTCCTTTAAATTTAATGGGGTTTTTAATAAATGTAATTAGAGTGTAAGAGTTTCCTTGCAAATTTATTTAAGGTTGAGAATGAAAATAAGTAAAAATAGTGTACGAAAAAAAGTTATGAATTTACATTGTTGGATTCGGGGATTTTGTTCCTGGATATTTTTTTGATCTGATAACGATTAATGTGTCTGGCAACTCCGGTTAATGCAGTCAAATAAATAAAGAATTTTAACTAAACTATTTTGTTCTACCTTTTTTCTAATTGGTGATTTTTTGATTTGCTGGGGTTAACAAAAAAAGATATATGGCAAGCCTGGTATCTGGAAAACAAAAGAATACTTTATAAATTAGCTTAACAATTTTTCGAGGGCTTCTCACATTTGCACTCATAACCAGTGTTGCCAGGTTTGCAGAGCATAAAAACGACAAATTTTCTAGAAAAAATCGTCAAAATCGTCATCATATTTTGAAAAATCGTCAAAATAAAATATATTTGTTAGAAAAGGGATAAAGTTTTAATAAAAAATAAAATACGATAATGTTATTCACATTTCAAATGTTAACGTGTTATCGTTGTAATATAACACGATTTGGTTTAAACTTCGAAAATCATTATATTTTACAACGATATTCATATTTATAAAATGTTGAAACAGTGTGACCCAGTAGGCTAGTTGGTAGCGTGCTGGCTTATCAGTGCGGGGGTCGTGGGCTCGATTCCCACCAAAGGCACTGATCTGTTTTCGCTACAACGCGCCGAAGGCCATAGTAGCTAGTGCTCGGTTAGGGTAATAGTAAATAAAGATCAAATAAATGCAACTTTAAATCAAACAAATTTTACCACTTGAACTGTTAATCACTTATATCTGCATAATTCTGTGAACAACATTTCAGTGGCACAACTTTTTAAATATTAAATTCTTTTACAAAATTTGGAAATTCTTTAACAATAAGTCTGTTCGATTACTTTTCCTGTAAAGTTCAGTAAAAACTACTCAGTAACAAAATTACAAATAGTAAGACAAATTTACAAAAAAGTAAACGAACAGAAAATTTGTAGGAATGATTAAATTAGATAAAATAGCTTGTTTTAAATATTAAAAAAAAATCAACTGGTCATTATGGAAAAGGAAAAAGTTAATTGAAATTATCTACCAAAAATAATTAAAATGTTTTTTAACTTCTTCCATAGTTAATTATTTAATAATTTTCACTTTCAATCCATAAACAATTAAAATTTAATTTAATTTTTGTTTTTGTTTACTAAAAATACAAGCATATTTTTTTAGTCATATGTTTTCTTCATCTTACAAATTCTTACTGGCAAAAATGTATCCAGTAAAAACTTGTAAGTTCTTTGGCATCAAACTGTCACTTTACTCTCTCTTGTTACCAGTTTTTACTGCGTATTTGTCTAAACGAACACCTTCCAGTAAAAACTTGTACAAATTTTTGTGTTGTTTCATTTAAAGTTGTATATATATCATCTTTCAACATGAAATATATTCGGGCTAGAGATCTGTTTGTTTCGCAAAAAAAAAATCCATGCCTTGTGTTTTAACATGAAAATTTTTTAATTTTTATTTAAATCTAACTCCAATTAAGTTTTATAAAAATTTAAAAAAATGTTCTAAACATATAAACACAGAAACTAAATTAAGCTAAACCCGTTATGAATTTATAAAAAAATAAATGCGGTTTGGATTAAGTTTTATTCAATTCTAGGATTTGCATTTTGGCAAAATTGTATTTCACATCATATTATCATATAAAAGCTAGCTATCGATCAAAAAACAATGTTTTTGCTTTCAATTTTTAACGAAATAATATAAATTTAATAATCGAGCCGGCGATTTTATGAGAATGATAAATAAGTAGATCTTGCTGACATATTAAATTATTGTCAAAAAATCGTCATTTGGAAGCAAAAGTCGTCAAATAGTCATTTAGTTATTTTGGGTATTAAATATCATCAAAATGACGACAAATCGTCAAACCTGGCAACTCTGCATGCGATTGCTACTAATTCATACGTACATACATACTGCATACAAAACAAAAAAACAACAATATTTAGTGGGTTTTTTTTTTGTTTTTAAATGTTGATCATGACCATGGATGGTAACCGATTCTATGTGGTTATTGGTCGTAGTAACGCTATTTTCTTTTATTTCGGTAACGGTATTTTAGGGGAAACTATACTTCAGTTATTTCGGTAACGGGATTTTAGCGTTAACGGTATTGTAGCGTTAACGGTATTTTAGCGGTAACGATATTTTAGATATTTCGGTAACTTTATTTTAGGGAAAAAGATTTTTCAATTATTTTGGTAACGGCATTTTAAGGATAACGTTATTTTAGTTATTCAGGTAATGTTAATGCACACCACAATTTTTAACCGCATTATGTCTGAGTTTAAATGACTGTCTAGTTTATGATCATACTTTGGGAAACTATATATATTTACAGAAGTTTTTTTGTTCAGATCTTGTTAGATTATTTCGGTAACGGTATTTTAAGGTAACGGTATTTTACGGATAACGGTATTTCAAGAATATCGGCAACGGTATTTAAGCGATAACGATAGTCAGTTGAAAGGTGTTAGAATCGGGGACGGTATTTCAGCGATATTGACAGCCATCCCTGCTTGCGTATATTCTTGTGTATAAGCATTGAATGTACGTATGTATGTATGTATGATGAAATAAATAGTATAATTTAAAATTTGCTTTAAAATTTTTAGAGGTCTTCCCACATTTTCACTCATAACTTTTGAACGCGTTAACCGATTTTGATCATTTTCACTAGAAAACTGCTCATGATATCAACAAACAATTTGACTTAAAATTAGCAGTACCTCTTCTGTATTGTCGGAGTATTTTGTGTTTCCACAGACAGACGGACGGACAGACGGACATGGCTATATCGACTTCTCTATTCATGCTGATCAAGAATATATATAGTTTATGGGGTCCCAGAATTTTTTTAAAAGAATTACAAACATTTGACAAAGTGAATATACCCTCCTGCACTATGGGATGGAGTGCATAAAAAGTGATAATACACTTTTTAAAAGTACTCAACAACAGAACAACTCACAAGGGTGTCTAACGATGGGTTCTCTCCAACCTTAATGAAATTTGTATTTTTGTTATTAAATAAATGTGATATTTAAACTGGGGCATTGTTAAATAATTATAGTTAGAAACAGAGTTCGAATTTAAACACTATCAAACGTTTTTCTATCTTTCTGTTTTGCTTTTTGCTGAAACTCAACACAATCATTTTGTTGTGCACAGTAAACATAAACAGAACATTTCTTTATTTTCATTTTGATTTGTAAACAGAACACAAACACTTTCACAAACTAGTTTTCGATGAGAGACCGAACTAAACGATTTTGTTCTGTTTGGCCAATATTTCAAACAGTTTGATTTTGTTGTGTTTATGGAATGGAACAAAACTATTCGTAAACCGTTCTTAGTCTTTATGTCATATTACAAGTGAAAAAAATTTCCTTTAATTTTATGAATAATTGCATTAGCTGAATAAAAAGTTTCAACGGAGGAGTTCTAGTGAAATTTTTATAAAACTAATGCAAAAAAAACATTGATAACATGCAGAAAAATCATTTCTTTATTCTGCCAACCACAACGTTAAAAACGCGTTTTAATGTTTAAGTTGAAAGAACACTAAAAAATAACCACTACGAAATAATAATGTTTGACGAAAGAAACATTTTCGTTTTGTTCCGTTTGTTATATTACAAAAAACGATTTCAGCACTTGTGTTGTGTTTATAAATACAAACGAAACAATAGAGATCGTTGTATTGGTTTTTTTTGATAGCAACGTTATGTTAGCGGTACATACATTTTCGAACTCTGGTTAGAAATGTGTATAATAATGCCTATTAAATTTAACCGAGGGGGTTTCTGAGCTTTTTCCGCCATTTGTAATTGTTCGGCATTTATGCGGCTTTTTCCGAAGAGCTTTTTAACTTACACATATTTAAAATATTATAAATAAATGGCAACTCTAACACACTATATAGGCAATATTTGTATCAAAATTTTGGTTTTCTCGAGTATATTAAAACTGCGTTCAAAAAAATCTGAATTTTATTAGTTTCAGGCATGTTTCCATACAAAAATATATTAACTTTGGTACCACCTTTTAACCCTTAAACGTGAGATTGGGCCGTGTCCCCTATCTTATGTTTGCCTTCATCACATATCCAAATTTCGTTAAGATCAGAGAGAACCCATCGGTAGACTCAACTTGTTAGCAATTAAAAAATACTAAAAAAATAAGAAAATATGTATATCAAGGTCGACTTTGTTATTTATTATATTTTTTGTGAAATAAATTAGGGATATTAAAATTGTGAATAAAACTCTTACTGAAATTGTTCCTTTTAACAAAGTAGAACAATGGAAGTTTATATGAAGCCAATACATGCAAATTTTACAAAGTTTTTAAAGTTGTTTTTTTAAAGAACTTTTTACCAAAGTTGTTTGTATAACTTGTCGAAAAACTTTTAAAGTTGTATTCTATACAATAAACTTATTTAACTTATACGCTTTTTTACTTGATTTTACAAATTTTATTTTTTACGTGTATCGATCATGAAGCACACAAACTGTTTAAAATATGACGTATTTTGCGAATTTTGTCAAAAAAAAAGATTATGGCGTTGTTTCGCGATATGGATACTAAACAATTAGCAAAACAATGAGCACATTACATAAAAAGTAATTTAAAATTTTTCTGCATTAATTTGTTCTGGTAATAGTTTTGGGTTATCAAAGTGTTTGCTGGGAAAACTACCAATTAAAATTTATATTTACAATTGAATTTTTTTAAATACATTTTTTTTTGGGAAGCTTAATTTTGAAAATTTGAACAGAAAATTTTTGGGTATTCTTGTGTAAAAATTTGAAAAGGAAGCTTTTTAATTAATTTACTAGCTTTAGAAATCAATAAAAACGGCAATGTTTAAGCAATTATAAAAATTAAAAAAAACACAAAAAAAATCGGTGTTTATTTAAAAAAAAAAAAATGCTAGGCAAAAATTTCAAAATGTCTCTACGTTAGGGGCTTTATTCCTCTACAGTACAAAAAAAAAACAAATTTAAAATCGGTCCACCCCTTAGGTTGCACAGTGGCACCCGATTTTCAATAACTCGTTTTGAGAAAAACGCATTTAAAATAAATATTGCTAATGTAAAATATAGGACAATGAGTTTATTTAATAAGCTGTAACTTTTAATTTCTACGATTTTTTTACACAGAGAGAAATCAGCTGATGAATCTAAAATCCTGGTAAATGAGAAAAAGAGTAAAATGAAATGTTAACCCATTAATGCCTGCTCATAGATCGGCTCGTACGATCTTAATCAAATTTGGATATATGTGTCCGGGAGAATACAGAAGTTGATAGGAACAAAAAAAAATGTTTACCTGTACACACACCTGAGATATGACATGGGTATTTAAATACCCAACAGGCATTGGTGTAATAGTTTTACTTTCACTTTGCCATCTCTGCCAAAAAATCAACATGCTATTGTTATGACATTTTGTATACTGTTTTCATTCGCTTAGTGTCATTTTTATGCATTATCATCCCACATGTAAAAAAAAATTCACAGTAATAAGAAAAAGGTGTAATATAATAGAAAAAGGTTATAAGCTTGCTGCCTATAAACAGCTGTAAGTACAATAATTTTTTATATTATACAAGGTGGCGCAAAAGTAATCCTCCTATCAGAAAATGCTATAAATTTTGCGATTGGCTCCTAATGTCAGTTCTGTTTTGACATTTGTGTAGTAAACACATGCGAAATACACGTTAATAAACAATGTTACGATACACTGCTACAGAACGCGGAATATTGGTGACTATTTATTTGACCAATAATCGGTCTGTGACTTAGGCACAACGTGAATTTCGTCGCAGATTTCCTGGCCGTCCAACGTCTACTGGTGAAACACTGCGACGTTTAGCCGCTCGCCTCGAAGAGACTGGCATAATACGAGATGCTGCCAGGCGTGGCAGACCCCGGAGTAGCCGTTCTGCCGAGGATGTCATGGAAGCCCCGTCGACATCGACCAGACGACGTGCCACGCAAATGGGTATCAGTCGACGGTCTTTACAGCGAATTTTGGTACAAGATTTGAAGATGTTTCCGTACAAAGTCCAGACGGTGCATCAGCTATTAGCTGCTGACCGCCAATCGCGTGTAACATACGCTCAAGCCATCCTTAATCACCACCAAGAGGAAGGTGATTTTTCATCAAAAATAATCATGAGTGATGAGGCCCATTTCCATCTTAGCGGTTACGTAAATAAGCAAAATTTACGCTTCTGGGGCACTAAAAATCCGCGTGTAACCCACGAAGAGCCATTACACCCGCTCAAAGTCACTGTATGGTGTGCTGTTTTCGCTGGAGGAGTCATCGGACCTTTTTTCTTCGAAGACGTCGCGGGCCAAACGGTTACTGTGAATGGTGAGGGCTACAGAGCAATGATCAACGAGTTATTTTTGCCGCAACTTGATGAATTGGGATTGGAAAACATGTGGTTCCAACAGGACGGTGCAACGGCACACACTACACGTGCCACAACCGATATGCTGAAGGATGCATTTCCCGGGCGCCTAATCTCCCGTTTTGGCGATTTACACTGGCCAGCAAGATCGCCTGATTTGACCGCTCCAGACTTCTTTTTGTGGGGTATTTTGAAGTCGCGGGTTTATGTCAACAAGCCTCAGACTCTTGCAGCTCTTAAAGACAATATCCGTCAAGAATGTGAGGACCTATCGCCGGAAGTTTTGGCCAAAGTGATGGAAAATGCCATAAAAAGGGCTCAAATGACAATCAACTGTGGAATATGACATCATATTCTCGACTTGATGTAAAAAAAATGAAAATACCAAATAAAAATAATCCACAAGAAGAATCAAAGTTTTTCATTTTTTTTTTTAAATTACAGCCAAAAAACATCGGAAGGTTATTTTTGCGCCACCTTGTATTTGACAAATATTTTCATCGTTTAATTATAAATATATATTCCTCCATTTTCAGATTGTCGTTATCTAAAACGGAATATTTGGATTTAAAATGATTCGTCGACAGAAAGTTCTGACCGCTATCGAAATGCAAGCTATTTTTGATAGTTGGTCTGATGGCTGAATTTCAGTTTATGGGGGACACCCCTAGAGAAAAAATCTGAATATGCCATCCCCTTCAGAATGTTCCCAGGAGTACGAAAATCATAATGAATAAGGGGGCTCACGCCCCCTATGGGCGTGGCAGTCGAAAAACGACCCGGCCCACCTACGTAGACAATATGGGTATCAAATGAAAGCTAATGTCTTCACGATTCCAAAAATAGCCATAGTTGCCAGATCGGGCGGTTTTTGCAGCCGATACGGCCATTTTTGTTAAATAGGGGCGGTGGTGAAAAACGACCCATGCCACCTACTTAGGCAATATTGGTATCAAATGAAAGGAAATGTCTTCACGATTCCAAAAATACCCGTAGTTGCCAGATCGTCCAGAATTTGAGGAAGATATGTTAATTTTTATAAAATGGGGGAAGGACTTTTTTTTGTTTATTTCTTTTTAGCTCGGCCAGAGGCCGAGCACTCGAGATCCCCGCCGTCTAGAATTAAGACATACTGGAGTTAAAAACCCCTAAGCCCGGCCGTAGGCCGGTCACGCAGAAAAACTTTACTAAGCGAAGCCAGTATAACAAATTTTGGCTGAATTTCAGTTTATGGGGGACACCCCTAGAGAAAAAATCTGAATATGCCATCCCCTTCAGAATGTTGGCCGAGCTAAAAGAAATAAACAAAAAAAAATCCTTCCCCATTTTATAAAAATTAACATATCTTCCTCAAATTCTGGACGATCTGGCAACTACGGGTATTTTTGGAATCGTGAAGACATTTCCTTTCATTTGATACCAATATTGCCTAAGTAGGTGGCATGGGTCGTTTTTCACCCCCGCCCCTATTTAACAAAAATGGCCATATCGGCTACAAAAATCGCCCGATCTGGCAACTACGGCTATTTTTGGAATCGTGAAGACATTAGCTTTCATTTGATACCCATATTGTCTACGTAGGTGGGCCGGGTCGTTTTTCGACTGCCACGCCCATAAGGGGCGTGAGCCCCCTTATTCATTATGATTTTCGCACTCCTGGGGTCATTTAAGGGGGCGTGGCATTTTTTTTTTTCCAGGGGTGTCCCCCATAAACTGAAATTTTGCCGGTCTGATGAAGATAGTGATGGAGGAGAGAATTTTGTAGAACACGCAGACACCGTTGACGTCATAATAACGCCACCCGATGTTGTCGACAATCTTAGTGATTATGAGGAATTGGACGACAATGTTCAATTGTTGCGCGATGAACAGCAGTTGCCTCGGGAGATTGCCGGACAGTTTGAAATTGAATGTGTTTACGATGACAGCAGTGAGCACATGTCATCGGGTGGTGATAATGATATAACGTAAATGAACCCGAAATTTAAGAAGAAAATGATGCGCCCTTGGCCTCAACATCTAGTGGCCGTGGTCGTAAATAAACTCTGAAATCAAGAAAGCGACCCAGAATTGCTCAAGAAATGAAACCAAGATGGTCTCGGTCGCAAAATTATCAATTCGATAAAATTTCATTTGATGATACGGCAACTTCATACAAAGCGTTGTATGAACAAATTGAAGCTTTGAATCCTGTGCAGATTTGGAAAAAATTCATTGATGAGGAGGTCTTGATCCTCTTGGTCACTTCCACCAACCAATATGCTGTGACCAACAATTGCCCATCATTTATTACATCAAGTAGTGAAATGAAAACGTTTTTGGGCGTATTGTATATCACTGGTTACCATACCTTGCCACAAATACATAGTTATTGGTCAAATCGAGAATCTTTGGGTCCAATTTCTCGAGCCATACACCAATGGTCCGTGCCAAACGGTACGATCGAAAGCAACCTAAAATTGTGACGATTGAACAACCGCATTTGGTCAACCAATACAATAATTTCATGGGAGGCGTGGACCTTTTTGACAATGCAATGAACAATTACCGAATTCGGATTCGGGGAAAAAAGTAGTACTGGCCATAAATCACAAATGCGTTTGATGAGGCTATGGGAAATACATGAAAACTTCATTGTTTTTGTCGCAAGTACGAAAAGAAAACACCCATGTCTCAATACGAATTCCGAGTAGAGGTGTGCGAATCGATTATGATAAAGTCAAATTGTCGTCATACGGGTAGAACGTCCGCTTTCGGGGCACAACAGGTAATTCGTTATGATTCGTATGATCACTTCATTGGAAAACTTAATTCTCGTCATCGTTGCTCTCAATGTGGTGGCAAAACTGAATATGGTTGCTTGAAGTGCCAGGTGAACTTGCATTCTGCTCCCTGCTTCCTGGATTACCACAATGGTGTTGAGCCAGATGAGAAAAAAATTGCTAAAGCTAAATAATTTATTTTTAACAAATATCACGTTTTCTAAATAAAAACACAAACTTTTTGATTAAAATGTGAGTTTTATTCAAAATAAAATATATATTTCCTTATTGCAAAAAATTTTTATTTTTAGTACACACCATTTACTGTTGGGTATTTAAATACCCAATTTCGTTTCAACTGAACTCACGGCCAGGTGTGTAAACTTATTTCTGTTCGGCTTTCTCTATTAAATAGAGGATACCAATAGCTATCCGGTAAGGGTACACGTTTTTCGTAATTGCCATTTTTCTATGTTTGGAGGCACTTTTCATCTCCATTTTCCGACAGTGGAAAAAACCGCTATTTTGACCTGTAAAAATATAAAGTTAAGCCCCAAAAAAATATTCGGTTACATTTTTTTTATTTAAAGCCCATCTTTCTTCTTTGTTATAAAAAAAAATACCGTGATATCTCTCACCTGGTCCGCTCTAGAATTTTTTTAATGTCAGCACTTTCTTGGGTATTTAAATACCCATTAGGGAGGAATGGGTTAAAATTATAGTGATATACAGAAAGAGATAGATATACACAAAAAATGGTCCGTACAATTTATATGGGGAATGTTATTTCTGTCTCACTTTTTTGGGATATGTCATTGGTAACCTATTTAAAAATTGATTATTTAAAACAGAATATTTTAGTAAACTCTTTTATCTTTCACGTACTGCAAAAACTTTAAATATTAAATGTATAGTTTTTAAAACAGAGACTTTTAAAGAGGCGCCTTAAACAGTACATTTTAAAATTCGTTTTTTTATGTCAAAATGCTATGAAGTTTTTTTTAAAAAATAATTAAAAATAGTTAAACCCCGGGACCCAAAAAACTAAAGATTTATCTTTTTGGCAAAAATTACATATTTTGCAAATATGGGTTCATTTTTTAAATCGAGGGTGGCTTAGGGTTATACAAATCGACTTCCGGCTAATGGACTTTTTGGAAGTCGAGTTTTTTCTGCTGAAAAACGAAAAGTCGACTTTCTTCTACTTAAAAAATCGAAAAGCCGGCTTTTGCTTTCCACTTTCGACTTTATTTGTCAAATATTTATAGATTAAATGTAAATTAAGTTTATGTCGATAACATAATAGACAAACATAAAGTCATTGTTTGCACAAAATCGTTAAATATGACATAAAACCGCTAAGGTAAAATCGTATAAAAAGTTACGATTTGTATATAAATAAATTGTGTAGTCCTCCCATTTCATTACATTAGTACTAAGGCTCCTTTTATATGTCTCTCTTTTAAAACCTATACATCTAATTTTTAAGAATAAAGAAATTTACTACAATATTGTGTTTTGAAAATTTAATTTTATACCCTTCCAACTCCATGGTTCTTTCGATAAAAAATCTTTTATTTTATAGCAAACATTTTCTGGAAAGGGTTAAAAATAAAATTTTTTTTAAACAAAATATTTTAGTAAATTCTTTTATATTTCACGTAAAGAAAAAATTTTAAAAATGAGGTGTATAGTTTTTAAAACAGAGGCGTTTAAGGGGGCGCCTCAACACTACATTCTAGATTAGATTAGATTATATGGCACTATGCACCGCGACCAACTTAGGTCTTTGTGCTGCCTAAAGTTACCCTAAAGATTCAAGCTACCTATAAAGCCAATAATCCTATTAGGCAAAATCTTCATAATGTCCGAAGGGGAGACAAAGCGATTGCCAAGAAACTTGGCACGCCTTTCACATAGCCTCGGACATTCGCAAAGAACATGCTCTGATGTCTCAGCTACCAGTTCGCAAAACCTACACTCATCCGTGTCCGAAAGACCCCTTTTGCGCAGGTGGTATCTGAGATTGCAGTGTCCAGTCAGGTAAGATACCAGGGTTCTCAAGTCACCCCTCCCGAGGGACAAGAGTCTCCTCGATCCTGCACTGGAAAAAGAAATTAATCTCTTAGCCTGTCGTTGGCCAAGAGAGTTTTCCCAATAGAGAGAGAATTCTGACTCCCTCCACGACCCGAGCTTCTCCCTAACATACCCCAAAGGTATACCACAGAATGGTTCAGGGCCAATAAAGGGCCTTCGGGCCCCGCAATTAGCAAGACAATCTGCCCTCTCGTTGCCCTCATGCCCCTCGTGACCAGGAACCCACCCTAAGGTAAGCGAGTTGCGCCTGCCAAGTCGGTTAAGAGCCAGAATGCATTCCATGACCAGACCAGATGTCACCTCATAGGACATTAAAGCCCTTAATGCCGCCTGACTGTCGGAAAGAATGTAGATGCGAGATCTAATAGTGCCCCTTCGTAGACACTCCTCCGCGCAGACACAGATAGCAAAAATCTCTGCCTGAAAAATGGAGGGGTATCTACCCATGGGTAAGGCCCGTTGGAAACCTGCTCCATAGACACCCGCACCAGTGTCACCATTCGCATGCTTTGAGCCATCTGTGAACCATATCTGAGAACCCCGCTCTGGCTCCCAGGATCTGTTGGTCCACATGGCCCTGTCGAACAGCATCACTTTAAAGTTCCTATCAAAGATGTACTCCGGTGACCTCCTATCCGTAACCTTTGTAACCGGGTCATCAATTAGAATTCTAGCGATCCTCATGTGACCCCTTAGATCACCTCCCCTCATGTCACCGAATTCTCTAAGTCTGGAGGATCCTATGCAGGCAGCCTCCATTACAGAAATATGCAATGGTGGTATCCCCAGCATAACCCCCATGGCATCCGCCGGGCAGGTTCCGCCTGCCCCCGTTATGCCAATACACATAAGACGGTAGATCCTCTTGAGAGCATCCCTTGCCCCTACCTGTTCAACCTTTGGCCACCATGCCAGGGCAGCATAGGTGATCATAGGTTTAACAATGGTGTTAAACGACCAGTAGACCATCTGCGGCCTTAGACCCCATGTCTTACCAAAAAGCCTTTGGCAGGCATAATATGCCCTTGTGGCCTTCTTGGAGACATAGTCAAGATGTTCATTCCAGGTAAGGGATCTGTCAAGAGTCACGCCGAGGTACTTAACACTACTGGAAAAGACCACCGTGGCCCCATCAAGGACAGGCATTGTCAGGTTAAGTTTCCTCCTATTCGTAAATGGTACCAGGATTGTCTTCGACGGGTTGACAGACAAGCCCTTTTCCCGGCACCAAGAAAGAGTATAGTTCAGAGCCTGCTGCATACTACATTCTAAAATTTAATGCTAATAAATCTGAAAAAAAAATATCAAGTTGTTGGTTTTTTCTATGTAAAAATAATACATGCTTTTTTAAAAAAAATCATTAAAAATAGTTAAACCCCGGGACCCAAAAAGTAACAGCGTAACTTTTTGACAAAACATACATATTAAGCAATTTTGCACTGTTTTTTTAAATCCAAGGTGGTCAAAATGGAAAATGCAGTTTAAAAAGAAATTGCATAAAAAATGTATATCTTTTTCAAGCTGGAAAAAAAATAGTGATCCGATATATATTAAAGAAACTGCAAATGTTCAAACTTACACACTTTTTGCATATTTTGTGTTTTTCAGAAAAAGAAAAAAAAAAACCGCAAGGCTCAAAATAGGTAAATTTCCCATAATAATAGCAGTCATTAAGTAGTCAGTACAGATTTTTTTTTTTTCTTATGGTGTTTTCTTTTCTGACAAAAATGTAAAATTTTTGCCTTAACGAGGGAAATTATGTTCTTTTCCAAAAAGATAGCTTTGTGAAACGGTACCCTTTAACAAAGCTACCTTTTTTTGGTAAAGAACATAATTTCCCTCGTTAAGGGCAAAAATTTTCCATTTTTGTTAGAAAATATTGTTACATCTTCAAAGTGCAAAAATGAAAGCATCTACGGCATTTTTTTGTGCTACAAAGGTTTATGAGGATTTAATGGATTCATCTTTATCATCTGATATGAAATTTCATCCGTATTCGTGAAACGAAATAATCAACCGCGAGTCAAAAACATTGTGGAAAACGTAATCAATTTCTACTGTAGTTATTTATTTATTAGTTTAAGAAGAACCTACATATAAGTCGCGAAAGTACTTTGCATCTGATGGAGCGATATTCTTCATATTACTGGAAAATATCGTACCAAGGAGGTCGAATACAATCCACAGTGGAGAAGCACATCCTATAATTTTTATGGTAAGCTTTTAAAAATTCAATTCAATACGAATTTTATCAAAAATTGTTGCTGCTTATTGGTTTTGCGGGAACAAAACAACTTTCAGGGAAGTAGGTAATCTCTTTGACTTGAGTTTCTCAAGCTTTCACTCGTCTTTCAACAAGTTTGTGAAATTCCTTTTGGAAGATTTGTCTCCGGAAACAAAAAAAGAGTCCCCAAACAAACGAAGAAAAGGAAGTCGTCGCCAAAGATTTTAAAAAAGTATAAAAAAACTTACATATACATATGCCCAACATTAGTTATGATTATTTCCTTCCAGATTTCCGGATTTCCAAATGTTTTGGGATGTGTTGATGGCAGCTATATTTCAGCCAAAAAAATAAAACACAAAATACGTTCCATATATACCAACTGGCATGATATGGTACGTATATACGAATAGCAAAATATACAACTATAGGATATTAAAACTTTCCCTCATAGGAAAAGACTTACCAAGTCTATGCTCTCCTAAATATCATATACACTAGGAGATTCTGCATACCCCATAAGAGAACATATTATGACACCATTTCGAGATTATGGATATCTAAGCGCATCGGAAAGAAACTGCAATTTAATATTTAGTTGAAGACATGCAAAAATAGAAAACGCCTTTGGTGTCTTAAAATGTCGTTTCCGACAGTTAATGCGTTTAGATTTCCATACGGTTAAATCAATAGTTGAATTCATAATTGCATGTTGTATACTTAAACTAATAATTTTCAATTTATAAAATTTGTATTAGCTTTTTTCTCTTCTTCTTTTTTTCATTTGTTTACCTAAAACAGCTGTTCAAAAAACAGTCTGGCATATTTGTGTTCTATTCTGGGCATAAAAAAACGCATTTTTTCGGGGGTTTTGGCAAAATTAATTAAATTAAAATTTTAAAAATGCGACATTTCAGTCACGCCGATAGTTGCCGAAGAGATAAGTTATCTCGTCACTCGCATTAATTTTTAATGGGTAATAACGGTTAATTGTGTTCTTTTTTGCAATACTATAAAGCGTGTCTCAGCATGCCGTTAGACTGTTGAGTCTAGCCATATGCAAACCGTTCGGATTCCTTTGGAGACATCGTTTACTCCTCCATTCCAAATTCAATGATTGTTTTGTGCGCATGTTGGTCTGATGGAATTCGTTCTTTTTCTGGCGAATTGGGGCCTCATCTCGCTGAGCCTCCATTGCGAAGGCAATGGTTGTGTATGTATGTGTTGCTGATGTTCCTGCTCGTCTGATTTTAATCATCATATATATATTACGTGTGGTACATCCTGGCATGCTGTGTGTTCTTTATTTAGACGCCGAACATTTTTTATTTACACTCAGTCAAAAACAAAACAAAATGCGACATTTTTTTATCAGAAAAGAAAACACCATTACAGCCATACCTAAACAAGAGCGGCAAGCGTTTTCTAGCTGTCAAAAGTTCTCATGCCCATACAATTTGTATGTAGCATCCCGAAATAACGCGGCGGCAACGCGGCGGCAACTCTTTGCAATTGGAAAATCCAATTTTGACAGCGCGTTTAATAGTGAAGTTAGCTGCAGAAGACAACAAATGTAAACAAATAAAGAAAAAAAAAAAAGAAATAATAAGCAAGAAAAACACATATTTTTATTAGAAAATGGAGGTAAGTAAATCTTTAAAATTATATGTAGTATATATTTTTGTTTTATATATCTTTTTTAATTTATAATTCAACCGAAGAAATGATAGAGATAATTCATCAGAATCCATGCCTGTACGATAAAAGAGATGGGAAGTATAAGGACGTGAAACATAAGGAAAAGATTTGGGAGGATATCGGAAGGCACACAAATTTGTCAGGTAGTAAAATAAAAGATTTGTTGTCTTAAAAATTACTTATATGTTCTATCTCAAATTTATTTAGTCAAAGATTGCAAAGTGAAGTGGAAAAGCTTACGCGATAGATACAGGAAGCAAAAAATGGCCGAAGATCTTCCTTCTGGTTCGTCACAAAAACGAGGAGCTCCGTGGAAGTACATGGAAAGTCTAAATTTTTTGGCGGAATCTATAGAGCCTGCAAGGTAAACATTTATTTAATACTTTTTCAAGTTAAAATTGTACTGAAATGTCGTTCTCTTAATTTCAGTACAATCGGTAATATATCCGAAGACTTGGACACAAGTGTGGATTGGCTAGTCGATGATAGCAGCAACCAAACAACGTGTTCTAATACACAACCAACCCGAAAAAGAAAAAGTGATGATCTTTTTACGGATGTGCTAATGGCCATGAAGAAAAAATACGAGGAGCCACGAAAAACATCAAACAAAGAAAATTACAGCCTCTTTTTTGAAATGCTAAAAGAAAAGTTGGACAAATTAGAAGAAAGTGAAGTTGATAGTGTTCAAATTGAAATTTTAAAGCTAGTTAATGAAAAAATTATTTATAAAAAGTAAAAACGTATAACTTACAAATTGATTGACCTTGATTTGAAATTACATATTTGTAAAAATGCGTTTGTTACTTGAAAAAAAAAACAAATATACAATTGCAAATCAATGTCAATCATTTCGTAGATTTCCAAGTTAGTTTTTTAAATATTTATTTATTTGTACCTTAAATGATTATAAATTTACCTGAATTCATTATTTTCCCTTGTTTGTTATTAAAATAAATTTAATTTATATCTGTTATTAAAATTTATTGTAATACATATACATAGATGTTTTCTGTGAAAATTTCATTTAATAAACGTTTGTTAAATTAAATAATCGTTTTTAAATACAGGGGATATAATTTTTTTTTTTACAAAGAATTTAAATAGTAGCAAAGTTCATTTCTTAAGTTAAGGGCTGTTTGGCTTGACGTGTTTGCAGTATGCAAATCATTTCTATTCACACTATTCAAATATGAGCTGTCGCTTTCCTCTGCTACAGTTGAATTTATTATGTCAAACCTTAGGAAATTATGAAGCACTACTGTTGCTAATACGATCTAATAAAGTAAAAAAATGGTTTTGTGTTTTATGTTGTATTTAGTAAAAATATGTATATTAATACCTTTTTTGCGTTTTCCGGTGAAAACGATATGCTCGTCATTAAAACTCTCCAACGAGAAGTAAGTATTCCTTAAAATAAAAAATGTAACAAAAAATTATTTTCATATGCATTCGTATAGTAGAAGTTTTTCTTACCAAAAGCAATCTCAATGCGTATTCTTGAACTACTTATTCGTTTGTTGAAAATCTCTTTAGTTCCATCAGTAATTTTTGAATAGGGCTTCATAATATTTTCCCTTAAAGGAAATGCTGCATCAGCTACAAAATAGTATGGGAATATAACATTAGACCCAGGCAAGTTTGTTGCTGAAGGTACACTTAAAGTTTTATTTAATATCATTTTCCCAAATTGGGAATTTCTAAAAACTCCACCATCGCTCTGGCTACCATATGCACCGACGTCTACCAATGTAAACGTGTAATTACTATCACACGCAGCCAGTAAAACCTTCAAAAACAAAATTGTAATTAATTTTTCCAATTTATGAATCTAAAATAATTACTTACGATGCTGTTAAATTTTTTATAATTAAAAAATTGTGAACCAGAATTCGGTGGACATGTTATTCTTACATGTTTTCCATCTAATGCCCCCAAGCAATGGGGTAAGTTAGTGGTTCGATAAAAATCATCAGCAATTTTGACCCACTCTTCAGTATTAGGTGGACTTACGTAATTACTTTGTAATACACGCCACAAAACCTCGCACGTCTGTATAATAACGCTTCTAGCTGTCTCCAGACCTATTCGGAACTTCATGGATATAACATGCAGAGCGCTTCCGTGAGCTAAAAAAACTGTATTACATAAAAGATTAGAATGAAAATTAACCAATAATTAAGTTCATTGTACTTACTGTAAGGTTATGTACAGCCTTTGCTCTGGTTCAATTGGTTTCCTGTGGGAGTATTTCCTAAGCCAAGGTTCAACTAAATTCAACAGAACATTGAACTGTTCATGATTTAGCCTGGTGGATTTGAAAAATAGCTCTGGGTTTTTTTCAATTAAAATATTAACTCCCGTAGAATAAAATCCGTATGATGCACGACTTTTAAAAATCTCTCGGTTTCCTTGACGTCTATTTGCCATCATCCTTAAAACTAGTAAGTTTTCTAAATACTCCAATTCATCCATATAACTCATTTTTTTAACTTTAATATTTTGTTTTTTTTTATAAGTTTTTAATTTACAAATTACAAAACACAAAACACAAACACCAATATTGTAATGTACTTTATTGTCAAAATAATCAGGGTTGTTATATTTTTTATTTTGATAGCCCTGTTTTTGTCGATTTGACGTAGCGTTGCCGCTCTTGTTTAGGGATGACATTTCAGCGTTAACGCTAGGCGTTAAAAAACGCTCCGCTTGCCGCTCTTGTTTAGGTATGGCTGTTAGTGTAGTGTGTCTTATAGCAGCCTTATTCGATATTTATTGCAACATTGTATAACAACGAAGCTTCTTTTAAACTTCGAATTCATGTTTGCCCATTTGTGGCTTTTCGATGTTGTTTGCATTTAAACATTGTCCAGTTAATGTTATACGCGTGACGAAACAGATTCGTATGTTATAATTTTCATTTCTTCAACAATGACAATAAATACAACATCACCATTGTCCATACATATATTTTTTTATATTTTTTACTGATTCGTTTTCTTTACTCTATGCTTTATACATATTTTAAGGATTCCCATTTTATGGCACTCTATAAAAATGAACAATTCAACAAACTTACAAGTGCCACTCAAGTACATTTAAATCACACTTAGCGGCCATTTGTGGTAATTTGCGTTCAAATATTTTGGGCCAAACACTAAAGGGGCGTTAATCCCTTTTTATTTAATGGTTGGCCTGTCGTCATTTCAATTCAAATTGTATCATTTTATAGTGTTACACATACAACAACAGAATAGCACACACATTAAACTCGTCAAATACTTTAAGTACAGTTAAGTGAATTTAAATAGTAGTAGTGAAGTTTCTATTGTGCAATTATACCTACAATGAGATTTTTATGCCATTGATAAGGTAATTCTTACATATATTTTAAAGAGTCGATATTCCTTCTTTTGCTTAGTCGTGCTTTTTTCGTGATGAACTTAAATAATAAATCAACGAAAGGTTGATTGAGAAACCCTACAACAACTAATAAGGAGAGTATCCCGATGGATTCTTTACGATCTTAAAGAAATTTGGATGTGTGATACAAGAAAAAAAATATAAACGACCCGTATTTTTCTTTAGCGGCCCAATCTCACTTTTAAGAGTTAAAAGGTGCGGCCAAAGTAACTAAATTTGTGTATGAAAACATGTCTGAAATTCATAAAATTCAGATGTTTCGAACGCAGCTTTAATGTATACATATTTATATGTTAAATAGCTCATTGGAAAAAGCCGCATAAAAGCCGAACAATAACAAATGTCGGAAAAAGCTTAGACACCCCCTAGATTAAATTTGGCAGGCATTAATATACATATTTTTTTCAGCTTAATCCAACTAAAATTCTTTAACAAAACTCCAGTTTTAATATCGCTACAAACTAAACAAAATATAAAAAGGAGAGAAAAAACAAAAAACGTGTATTGAAAATCCACCAGAGGTGGACCTTGCACTTCAAACAAGTTTTCAATTTATTTTTTGATCAATGGTTATAATCTTTAACTTCAAACTTATATGTATATTAGTTCTCATGTAGTGAGTAAACTAGTTCATATGAATGTTTGATGTTTGGCATGGGATTGTTACCGCTTTCAAAACGTGTTCTGATGATGGGAACCTAGAAAATTCCCGAAATAGATCTATCAACACATTCCTGAAAGGGTCAAATAATAAATTTGAAAACAAAAACTCTATAGATTATTTGTTAGGACAATATCCTAATAAAGAAATATAGAGTATGGCCTCGAACTTGAATAATTTTCATTTTCATTGCATCGCTTAAAACAAATATTTTGAATAACATAAATACTTGAAAGTTGTCTGGCATGTTTTGAATACAATTTTTAGCGTCTCCAAATGCTCTTTCATTTTGGCAATAATTTGTCTAAAAGTTCTCTAAAACTCTTGGGTACATTTTTAGTCCCACTTTTTTTTAACCCCTAAACATGAGTAAGGCATGTCCAAATATCATTAAGATCGGAGAGAGCCCATATGGAGACTCCCCTTGTAAGCTTTGACAGGGGCCCCCGAGTAAAAATAATATTATACAATATTATATCATGTGATGCAGTTTCGTAAAATTTAATATATGTAGTTAAATATGACATCATGTATAGTATGATACAATTTTACTTGCCACTGTAGTTTTTTTTTGTTAAACGTCATATTTAACTGTGTCTTCCAATATGTTATACCATACGTTATTAGACGGGCACTATATAATTGGAATGTCAGAATTAACTTAACGTATTGCCCCATGTAAAAATATATAATTTTTTTTAAGTTGCACCCAGAGAAAACCAGCAATAAGTTTCATAAATTTTCGTCCAATGTAACAATTTCATTAATATTTCGGAAACATTTCATACACAACAAGAATTATAATGGTCTCTATGAACTTTCTTCTACACAAAAATTATGAAATCCTTACTAACACAAAATATCCTTTATTTACATATATAGTAAAACATAAATATGATGACTTTGATTTTATTTTTTATGAAATGTTTCATAAATACTATGAAACGTTACATTATACTAAAATCTATGAAACATGACATAGATATGATGAAGCTTTTCGCTTGTGTTTGTTTTGAAATCCATAACCATTATACTCAAAGTTTTAATATCAAATCGAACATTTTCATTGAAAATATTTACCCGAGCAAAAAAAAAAATATATGCTCTTGTATTATTTCCTTAAATATGATGCCACGTAAAACCATATATTGTTATATGTTTCTTATATGGTAACATATGTAACGATATATTTTTATATATTGACCAACATCAAATTAGATATTATACATATATGCTATACAAAATGAGATATGGTAGATCTATTGTCATATATAATAATACTTTCTCATATACATATAACATATATAATACAAATTAGTTTGAGATATATGTAATTATATATGGTTCAACATCATTAATACTTCCTATGCGTATTAGATATAATTATATATTGTTATATATAACCGCATTTCTTCAATTTTTTTTTAATTTTACTAAAAATTATGTATGTCATGGGCTTTAAGTAAATCAAATTTAATCTCAAAATATCTTATTCGATTCACCAAAAATTATTTATCGTTTTGGATCCAATTAGATCCAAATTAATCCCATTGGATACTTTGGGATCTATCAGGATCTTAAATTAGATAAATTTTGATATAATTTAATCCAGTAATACGAGTATACTTGGGGGATCTAATTTTGAGATAAAGTTAGTTAAAGTTAAATATCGATCTATGTATATCAATAGAGATATGATATTATATTTGAGAAATACATTTTTTTATCAGGTATAGAAATTATCGTAAATGAACATCAAAATTTAAAATGTTATATTCTTAATTTTTAGTTTGTGGGCGTTGTGGTGTAATGGTTAGCGCGTTGGACTTTTACACAGAAGGTCCCGGGTTCGATCCCCGGTGCCGGCAACATCAAATTAATATGTATGAGTTTTTTCTATCCCTCATACGTATCGCAATGTCCACCTTCGGTGTTCCCATAGCAATTAACCCCACTGAAGTAAAATAATGAATCAGGGCTATGAACCAAAAGCTTCAATAAGTTCGCCAACTCCCCATCAGGTGGCGAGCAACAACTGTTCTAAGACTTATCATCTCGCGCAATTACAGTGTTGCCATGTCTGAAGCCCTTCATCTTTCCCCACCTTTCATCTCTGTACTATCCCTTTCCAAAGAAAGCAACACACTAAATATAGGAAGTATTTCCTGAGTGTTGCCCCTCTTAAAAAAAAAAAAAAAAAAAAAATTCTGCCGCATTTCGTTAAGATATTCCCACGGGATTGATAAGTGGTATAAAATGGGTCAAATTAACAATTTGTGGGCAAAGGTTATGATAATATTTTTAAAAAACGCAAGGGAATTTGCACCATTTTTTTGGCAAACATACCCAGCAATTTGGTTTTATGTAAATTTGAATCGGAACCAATAGGCTTGTCATAGGATGGAAGGTCTCTTTTATGATCCTTATTTATTGCATCTTAAGCAATGCTTATGATGTTCACAAGGAAACTCTTGCTCTGGAATTGCATTATTTTTTTAACTTTTCGGAAAGTATTTTTTCAGCTAATTGTTAGGAACGCTGTCTGCAAAAGCAGATGCAAAATGGATATCAAAAAATTTCTTTTCTCATAATTTCTCATATTTAATATAAGATATGGTCCTTTACAAAAAAATTTAGACATATATTTTTGCCATCCCTTTTATCACCAAAATTTGAGATTAAATTGTGTTCAAAATCATATTTTTGGAAGTTGAGAAAAAAAACTTCTTTAGATGCGGGAAATCAGGAATCAATGAAAATTTTAATCTTTAAGACTCACTTTCATTTTTATTTTTGTTTAAAAATTCTAAAAAAAATTAAAAATGTTACGACATGTCTATGTTTAATGGTTGCTGGCTTATTTTAATGGCCTTGTACTCTCGTTTTTCTTAATGTGTAAATAGCTTGCCATTTTTTAATGATTTTTATTTTAATTTTTAATTCTCGTTTGTATTTTTCGCCATTTTCGACCCTCACCTAAAATAAAAGTAATATATTAGCATCTACACACGCTTCTACTAAACACTGAAATTTTCAGTGGGACGGCGATGGCTTGTATTTTTTTAAGATTTTTTTTTTTAAATAAGAATACGTCTGCCAAATTTCAAAGCAAATTAAAAATCGTAATGTCACAAATCATTCGGTTTGACATAGAATGACTCATGTCGAGCCCTGAACGCCAAAATGACGTAAGCGCCAATATCATAATTTGGCCGGAGAAGCTTATTTGGTTTTTTTTTTATTTTTCCGATTGCAATGAAATTTAAATAGTTATGGTATAAAAGGTCGAAATAACGGAAATGAATTGAAAAATCTCACTTTTAGGGATTAAATAATTGGATATAATCTGACCCATGTTTGTTTTTTGAGTTATTTCTTGAATGGTCCAACGAAATGCGTATTGCATTTCAATAAAAGTGTTTTGAACTGTTAATCCAACGATGTATAATAAATGCTTTAGCGTGTCCAAGATTTTGAGTTATTCATTTAAGAAAAAACGACATTAGCGGCACTTTGCTGGCACGAAATATCTATACAAACTGTAGGAATTGACACTAAGGTCTGGTTTGTTTTTGCTGAAATAGAGTTCTGCAATTTTGAGGCATGATGAAAATTATCATCAAAATCCGATAATCGTGGCGCTTTCGTCTTATTGGCGAATAGGGTTCGATATAACTATAAGATCATAATTTATAGCAATGTGTTTTGAATATACTTACTTACTTATCCATTATTTTAGCCCAACTGTACAATCTTAACGAAATACAACATTTCCTTTCCTTTTTGATATTTTTCTAGCTCGTAAATATTCTATATGGTTGGGGTTTGTGAGTGCTTTTGAATTGTGTTCAAAGTTTTGTTTTGTGGATAAAAACTATAAAAATTTTAACAACTGTTAAAAGAAAGAAGTATCATAAAAATTATTCTTATTTGTTTTGAGAATTAACTTTGAAGGCTATTTAATAATAAATTTGCATTAAAAGTAATGGTCATAATAATAAAACAAAAAACTACTTACATAAAGTGTCAACTATAAAGCAAATGTACTCTCGTACCGCTCATTAAGAGGGCGTACACTCATAAAAAAGTTAGTTGAAAATGTTGTTAAAATATTTAACTAACTTACTGCAATTTTTATTTTTTTATTTTAAATCGTTATACTAAAAAACTAATTTTGAACAAATGTTTAACTAGTTTTTGATGCTGCCGAATTTGTGCTGATAAACACATTCCTAGCACGGATGTGTCGCAGCTTGTCTAGACGAAATAGAGAGAAATGAAAAGATACAGACTTATCGGATTGCCACGAACTGATTTTCAGAAAAACACATTTGCAGATATTGTTCTACCAGGATCCTTCCAGAAAAAATTTTCTGACTCAAATAACTTCTTTGCTAACTTCACGGGCTTTTTTTGAGTGTAGTTATAACAAAATGATTTTAATTTGAAATTCAGATCTTTTTTATTATTGCAGCAACAATACTGTGCCACAAAAAAAATATGCACGCGTTCTTATATAGCATTTCTGCTTTGTTAGAGTCCATAGAGTACGAAAATACATTTAGTTTTTCTCGATGACTTTGTTAATTATCTTTTTTATCAGCAAATGTACACTTATCAATAAAGTCAGCAACATTTTTTCAGGGAGGATCCTTGCTGAAAATTACTAACACCAGCAAAAAAAAAAAATTGCTAAATTCAGCAAGATTTTTGCTGAATTTACAAATTTATTTGGTGATATTAGCTAATTTTTTCAAAGATCTCCTCAGCAAACATGTTGTTGACTTTACTGACTTTTTTTTTGAGTGTAGTGAAATAACGGTATTCTTAAAGTTACAAGTTCAACATAACATAAGTTTGCTTACAAAAGCAGAATTGCTACATGAGAACCCCTGCATATTTTTTCATTTACTTTTGTAGCACTGTGTTATTATGAATTTGGTTTAAATTTGCTCATTTTTAGTTTTCTACTTATTTTCAATATTAACGGCAACAAAATAGTCGACCAACATTAATTGATAAACCAACTACCCGACGAAAAAAGTTCATACATAGTCATATATAGCTTAAGGTGGTCCTTAAAGTTATATTTTCGAGTTTTGTGTGAGGTTAGGATAAAAAAAATCTGTAAAAAAGTTTAGCTCGATCGGTTAAAAATTGGCGTGCCGCACGAGGGCTAAAGTTCGTGAGAACGAAATTGGGGCAAAATGGATAGAAAATTACTCGTAACTACTCAGGAGTCGCACCTATGGAGGTAAAAAGTATGAGCAACCCCCATTATTTTTGTATCCCCAATATTTCTTTAGAACAAACTAACCCTCTATCTCCAACCCTTCATGGGATTCTTATACAAAAAAAAATTAATATTCACGAAAATTTACGACAATAAAAAACAATGGAATTACGCAAAGTATAATAGCTACGAATGTGAATCGATGTAAATTTATATTATTACACCCTCCATCCCATAGTGCAGGAGGGTATATATCACTTTGTCAAATGTTTGTAATTCTTTTAAAAAAAATCTGGGACCCCATAAACTATATATATTCTTGATCAGCATGAATAGAGAAGTCGATATAGCCATGTCCGTCTGTCTGTGTTAACTCAAAATACTCCGCCAATACAGAAGAGGTGTTGCTAATTTTTAGTCAAATTGTTTGTTGATATCATGAGCAGTTTTCTAGTGAAAATGATCAAAATCGGTTAACGCGTTTAAAAGTTATGAGTGAAAATGTGGGAAGACCTCTAAAAATTTGGAAGCAAATTTTAAATTATTCTATTTATTTCATCATACATACATACGTACATTCAATGCTTATACACAAGAATATACGCAATCAGGGATGGCAGTCAATATCGCTAAAATACCGTTCCCGATTCAACTGACTATCGTTATAACTAAAATATTATTACCGATATAATTGAAATAAATACCGTTATCCGTAAAATACCGTTACCGAAATAATTAAAATATCGATACCTTAAAATTACCGTTACCGAAATAATCTAACAAGATCTGAAAAAAAAACTTCTGTAAATAGATATATTTTCATAAACTAGCCAGTCATTAAAACTCGGGCATAATGGGGCTAAAAATTGTTGTGTGCATTAATATTAACTGAATAACTAAAATAACGTTACCCGTAAAATACCGTTACCAAAATAATTGAAAAATATTATTCCCTAAAATAAAGTTACCGAAATATCTAAAATAACGTTGCAGCTAAAATACCGTTAGCGAAATAAATAAAATACCGTTAACGCTAAAATACCGTTAACGCTAAAATACCGTTAACGCTAAAATCCCGTTACCGAAATAACTGAAGTATAGTTTCCCCTAAAATACCGTTACCGAAATAAAAGAAAATAGCGTTACTACGACCAATAACCACATAGAATCGGTTACCATTCATGGTCATGATCAACACTTAAAAACAAAAAAAAACTCACAAAATATTGTTGTTGTTTTTTTTGTTTTGTTTTGTATACAGTATGTATGTACGTATGAATTAGTAGCAATCGCATGCAGAGTTGCCAGGTTTGACGATTTGTCGTCATTTTGATGATATTTAATACCCAAAATAACTAAATGACTATTTGACGACTTTTGCTTCCAAAATGACGATTTTTTGACAATAATTTAATATGTCAGCAAGATCTACTTATTTATCATTCTCATAAAATCGCCGGATCTTTTATTAAATTTATATTATTTCGTTAAAAATTAAAAAAAAACATTGTTTTTTTTTATCGAAAGCTATCCTTTATTTGCTAATATGATGTGAAATACAATTTTGCAAAAATGCAAATCCTAGAATTAAATAAAACTTAATCCAAACCGCATTTATTTTTTTATAAATTCATTACGGGTTTAGCTTAATTTAGTTTCTGTTTAGAACATTTTTTTAAATTTTTATAAAATTTAATTGGAGTTAGATTTAAATAAATATGAAAAAATGTTCATGCTAAAAAAACAATGCATGGACTTTTTTTGCGATACAAACAGATTTCTAGCCCGAATATATTTCATGTTGAAAGATGATATATATACAACTTTAAATGAAACAAAATAAATCCAAAAATAAATCCGGTGCTTAAAAAACAGATTGTTTGATAACACAAAAATTTGAAGGTGTTCGTTTACACAAATACTCAGTAAAAATTGGTAAAAAGAGAAATAAAGTGACAGTTTGATGAGAAAGAACTTACAAGTTTTCACTGGATACATTTTTGCCAGTAAAAATTTGTGAGAAGAAAAAAACATATGATTGAAAAAATATGCTTATATTGTAAATAAACAAAAGAAAATATTAAATTAAATTATAATTGTTTATGGATTTAAATTAAAAAATATTAAATAATTAACTATGGAAGAAGTTAAAAAACATTTAATTTTAATTAATTTTTATCTTTTTCATAATGACCAGTTGATTTTTTTTTAAATATTTAAAACGAGCTGTTTTATCTAATTTAATAATTCCTTCACATTTTCCGTTCGTTTACTTTTTTGTAAGTTTATCTTACTCTTTGTAGTTTTGTTACTGAGTAATTATTACTGAACTTTATTGGAAAAATAATCGAACGGACTTATTGTTAAAGAATTTCCAAATGTTGTATAAGAATTTAAGATTTTAAAAGTTGTGCTACTGAAATGTTGTTCAGAGAATTTTGTAGATATAAGTGATTAACAGTAAAAGTGGTAAAATTTGTTGTATTTATTTGATCTTTCAAAATTTTATAAATATGAATATCGTTATAAAATATAATGATTTTGGTAGTTTAACCAAAGAGAAGTGTCAAAAATCGTGTTAAATTACAACGATAACACGTTAAAATTTGAAATGTCAATTACATTATTGTATTTTATTTTTTATTAAAACTTTATTCCTCTTCTAACAAATATATTTTATTTTGACGATTTTTCAATAATGATGACGATTTTTTCTGAAATCTGGCAGCACTGGTTATGAGTGCAAATGTGAGAAGACCTCGAAACATTTTTAACCCTAAAAAGATAACGTTATTTTTTTGTACTGAAAAGATAACGATACGTCTGGGAGACGTATGCTTGTTTAAATCCTTGTAAGGACACTAAATAGTCAAATATTGATACATTTATTTTTAAAAATAATTTTTTTATTAAATTTCTTTTCATTTTTAATTATAGTTAAAGAAAACTTAAATATAAAATTAAAATAAAATATAAAATTGAAATAAAAAATAAAATAAACTATGTATTAAAAATAATGAGAACATTTGAAGTCTTATTTGAAGAAATTTAGTTTTGTTTAAAAACTACAAAAAAAAAAAAAATTGTACTCCAATTAAAAAACAAGTGGAAGCATTAAAGTCCGATGTGCCGAATTTGGTATTAAAAAAGATTAAATTCGGCTGTGACGAATTTTTGGATACCCTCCATCTCGGTGTTTTCATAAACCAGGGAAAGTGCAAACAATATTAATATCTATATTCTTTGTAAAAATAACAAAAATAATGTTGTTTTTATATGTAAAACAAAATATGACTGATTGATTAATGTCTTTGGGATGTTTCAGAAGAAAAAAA
Source organism: Delia radicum (assembly GCA_021234595.1). NCBI lineage: Eukaryota > Metazoa > Arthropoda > Insecta > Diptera > Anthomyiidae > Delia > Delia radicum. The sequence continues at coordinate 159,515,295 of CM037854.1, forward strand.
ATGTTTAATTAAAGTTTACTAAAATGAATCTGAAATTCTGCAGTGGGTATTCAAAGGTTATTCTGATTACCTAAAGAAGAACGTGTAGTGAAAAATATATATATTTGTATAGTTCCTTATGATGTTAAAAAAACTGTAAAATTCGCCTGTTGTTTGTCTCTTTGCCTATATAATAATGAAAGAAAGTTACTAAAATATATTTTTGGATCGTTAGAAGAGATGCAATGAATACAAACGCATAAAAACAGTTTCGAATAATCAGAATTTTAGATAAATTTAAGGGAACAAAAATACACTTGCGGAGACATACATAATGAAATAATTATGAAATGCCAGTTTACATTACAACACATGTGTTTATACTATACATCACATAAGTAAAACGGAAAGTGTGATGAAACTATGTTTGTCAAAAATTATAAAAGAAAATCTTTCGAGTGTTTTCGAGATACAAAAAATTAAAGAAACTGGTATTTCAAATTATTGTTTTTCAGCTCAGTTGCTTGTGCAATTCTCGTTTACGACTCCTAGAATAAGAACCCTAAGAAATTTTCCCAAAATTCGATTCGTTTTTACACATCAATACTTTAATTTAGATTATTTTTGTATGTATCAAATAAAAATTAGGGCTTTTAAGGAAAACAAATGCATATAATCAAAAGATTTTAAGATGAAGTATGCACCTTATATGTCTTAAATAAAAAAGTTCTGAAAGTGAATGTCTTTTAAATTGAATGGGGTTTTTAATAAATGTAATTAGAATGTAAGAGTTTCCTTGCAAATTTATTAAAGGTTGAGAATGAAAATAAGTAAAAATAGTGTACGAAAAAAAGTTATGAATTTACATTGTTGGATTCGGGGATTTTGTTCCTGGATATTTTTTTGATCTGATAACGATTAATGTGTCTGGCAACTCCGGTTAATGCAGTCAAATAAATAAATAATTTTAACTCAACTATTTTGTTCTACCTTTTTTCCAATTGGTGATTTTTTGATTTATTGGGGTTAACAAAAAAATGTATATGGCAAGCCTGGTATCTGGAAAACAAAAGAATACTTTTTAAATTAGCTTAACAATTTTTCGAGGGCTTCTCACATTTGCAATCATATCCAGTGTTGCCAGGTTTGCAAAGCATAAAAACGACAAATTTTCTAGAAAAAATCGTCAAAATCGTCATCATATTTTGAAAAATCGTCAAAATAAAATATATTTGTTAGAAGAGGGATAAAGTTTTAATAAAAAATAAAATACAATAATGTTATTCACTTTTTAAATGTTAACGTGTTATCGTTGTAATATAACACGATTTTTGACACTTCTCTTTGGTTTAAACTTCGAAAATCATTATATTTTACAACGATATTCATATTTATAAAATGTTGAAACAGTGTGCCCCAGTAGGCTAGTTAGCTGGCTTATCAGTGCGGGGGTCGTGGGTTCGATTCCCACCAGAGGCACTGATCTCTTTTCGCTACAACGCGCCGAAGACCATAGTAGCTAGTGCTCGGTTAGGGTAATAGTATATAACTTGTAATTATATGATTATTAATTAATAAAATAACAAAAATATAATGTTGAAAGATCAAATAAATACAACTTTAAATCAAACAAATTTTACCACTTGAACTGTTAATCACTTATATCTGCATAATTCTGTGAACAACAATTCAGTGGCACAACTTTTTAAATATTAAATTCTTTTACAAAATTTGGAAATTCTTTAACAATAAGTCTGTTCGATTACTTTTCCTGTAAAGTTCAGTAAAAACTACTCAGTAACAAAATTACAAATAGTAAGACAAATTTACAAAAAAGTAAACGAACAGAAAATTTGTAGGAATTATTAAATTAGATAAAATAGCTTGTTTTAAATATTAAAAAAAAAAATCAACTGGTCATTGTGGAAAAGGAAAAAGTTAATTGAAATTATCGACCAAAAATAATTTAAATGTTTTTTAACTTCTTCCATAGTTAATTATTTAATCATTTCACTTTCAATCCATAAACAATTAAAATTTAATTTAATTTTTGTTTACTAAAAATACAAGCATATTTTTTTATTTTTTAGTCATATGTTTTTTTCATCTTACAAATTCTTACTGGCAAAAATGTATCCAGTAAAAACTTGTAAGTTCTTTGGCATCAAACTGTTACTTTACTCTCTCTTTTTACCAGTTTTTACTGCGTATTTGTCTAAACGAACACCTTCCAGTAAAAACTTGTACAAATTTTTGTGTTATCGAACAAACTTAATGTTATATTTTTTAATTATTAAATTTTGGCACTTTATTTATATTATTAGGCCTGTTTTTTAAGCACCGGACTTATTTTTGGATTTATTTTGTTTCATTTAAAGTTGTATATATATCATCTTTCAACATGAAATATATTCGGGCTAGAGATCTGTTTGTTTCGCAAAAAAAAGTCCATGCCTTGTGTTTTAACATGAAAATTTTTTTATTTTTATTTAAATCTAACTCCAATTAAATTTTATAAAAATTTAAAGAAATGTTCTAAACACAGAAACTAAATTAAGCTAAACCCGTAATGAATTTATAAAAAAATAAATGCGGTTTGGATTAAGTTTTATTCAATTCTAGGATTTGCATTTTTGCAAAATTGTATTTTACATCATATTAGCATATAAAAGCTAGCTATCGATCAAAAAACAATGTTTTTGCTTTCAATTTTTAACGAAATAAAATAAATTTAATAATCGAGCCGGCGATTTTATGAGAATGATAAATAAGTAGATCTTGCTGACATATTAAATTATTGTCAAAAAATCGTCATTTTGGAAGCCAAAGTCGTCAAATAGTCATTTAGTTATTTTGGGTATTAAATATCATCAAAATGACGACAAATAGTCAAACCTGGCAACTCTGCATGCGATTGCTACTAATTCATACGTACATACATATAAATATATATTCCCGTCGTTCCTATAAGGAGCATAGGGCCGTACATACATACTGTATTACAAAACAAAACAAAAAAACAACAACAATATTTTGTGGGTTTTTTTTTGTTTTAAGTGTTGATCATGACCATGGATGGTAACCGATTCTATGTGGTTATTGGTCGTAGTAACGCTATTTTCTTTTATTTCGGTAACGGTATTTTAGGGGAAACTATACTTCAGTTATTTCGGTAACGGGATTTTAGCGTTAACGGTATTTTAGCGTTAACGGTATTTTATTTATTTCGCTAACGGTATTTTAGCGGTAACGATATTTTAGATATTTCGGTAACTTTATTTTAGGGAAAAAGATTTTTCAATTATTTTGCTAACGGCATTTTAAGGATAACGTTATTTTAATTATTCAGGTAATGTTAATGCACACCACAATTTTTAACCGCATTATGCCCGAGTTTAAATGACTGTCTAGTTTATGATCACACTTTGGGAAAATATATCTATTTACAGAAGTTTTTTTGTTCAGATCTTGTTAGATTATTTCGGTAACGGTATTTTAAGGTAACGGTATTTTACGGATAACGGTATTTCAAGAATATCGGTAACGGTATTTAAGCGATAACGATAGTCAGTTGAAAGGTGTTAGAATCGTGGACGGTAATTCAGCGATATTGACAGCCATCCCTGCTTGCGTATATTCTTGTGTATAAGCATTGAATGTACGTATGTATGTATGTATGATGAAATAAAAAAAAAAAAATTTTAGAGGTCTTCCCACATTTTCACTCATAACTTTTGAACGCGTTAACCGATTTTGATCATTTTCACTAGAAAACTGCTCATGATATCAACAAACAATTTGACTGAAAATTAGCAGTACCTCTTCTGTATTGGAGGAGTATTTTGTGTTTCCACAGACAGACGGACGGACAGACGGACAGACGGACAGACGGACATGGCTATATCGACTTCTCTATCCATGCTGATCAAGAATATATATAGTTTATGGGGTCCCAGAATTTTTTTAAAAGAATTACAAACATTTGACAAAGTGAATATACCCTCCTGCACTATGGGATGGAGGGTATAATAATAAAAGTATTGAACTAAACAAACAAACAAAAATTAAATTCAAAGTGCATTATATGCAAGAATCGCAAATTAAATTTTTGTGTTCTCCACATACAGGTGTATCACATTTGACACATGACATTTTGGACATGCGTCGTATTTTTGATGGACAAAAGCCACAGATCTTTTTTTTGGCTACAGGCTGATCTTCGACGCTAACACGATTATTATCGACTTCATCGGATATGATATTTTGAGCGTTGCTGATACCACAATTATTGCTGGATTCATTGGATATGGCATCTTTAGTATTCCTGCGTAATGTTTGCGACAAAGTGGGAATTTCGACTCTTTCTTCCATCCACGGGGTTGATAACGACTTAGCCTTGCGACTTGCGTTTATATGCCATCGTTTTCAACGAAATTGACTATAATTTTACCTCAAATCTCCTCTGTAATTTAAATAAAATACATAAGTTAACAAGTCCAAAAGTTACTCAAAAGATAACGATACGTCTCTCAGACGTATGCTATGCTCATTTCTCAGAAAATAAACAACTTACCGCTGCAAAACAACCACCACCGTCAAGCTACTGCTAACGACTGAGATTAATAAACGTGAGAACTTTATATGTTAACGATTGAGAGAGAGCATAAAACGCAAAACCCATACGTCTCGCAGACGTACGTTATCTTTCTAGGGTTAAGCAAATTTATAAAGTGTTCTTTTGTTTTCCAGATACCAGGCTTGCCAGATACCCTTTTTCGGTAACCCCAACAAATCACTAATTAGAAAAAAGTGTGAACAAAATAGTTGAGTTATAAATTCTTTATTTATTTGACTGCATTAACCGGAGTTGCCAGTCACTTTAATCGTTATCAGATCAAAAAAATATCTAGAAACAAAATCCCCGAATTCAACAATGTAAATTCATAACTTTTTTTCGTACACTATTTTTACTTATTCTCATTCTCAACCTTTAATAAATTGGCAAGGAAACTCTTACACTGTTATTATATTTATTAAAAAACCCATTAAATTTAAAGGACATTCACTTTCGGAACTTTTATTTAAAACATATAAGGTACATACTTCATCTTAAAATCTTTTGATTATATGCATTTTTTCCTTAAAAACCCTAATCTTTATTTGATACATACAAAAATAATCTAAATTAAAGTATTGATGTGTAAAAACCAATCGAATTTTGGGAAAATTTCTAGGGTTCTTATTCTAGGAGCCGTAAACGAGAATTGCACAAGCAACTAAGCTGAAAAACAATAATTTTAAATACCAGTTTCTTTAATTTTTTGTGTCTCGAAAACACCCTAAACACTCGAACGATTTTCTGTTATAATTTTTGACAAACTTAATTTTATCACACTTTCCGTTTTACTTATGTGATGTATACACCTTTTACAATTGTAATTCAAAACATATCAATTGAAATTCAAAATTTCCATTTGAAATTCAAAAAACTCCATTTAAAATTCAAAAATTCCATTTGAAATTCAAAAAACATCAATTGAAATTCAAAATTTCTATTTGAAATTCAAAAAATATCAATTGAAATTCAAAATTTCCATTTGAAATTCAAAAAATATCAATTGAAATTCAAAATACATCAATTGAAATTCAAAATACATCAATTGAAATTCAAAAATTTCTATTTGAAATTCAAAAGTTTCTATTTGAAATTCAAAAATTATTCCATTTGGAATTCAAAACATATCAATTGAAATTCAAAAATTTCCATTTGAAATTCAAAAGTTTCCATTTGAAATTCAAAAATTTCCATTTGAAATTCAAAAATTTCTATTTGAAATTCAAAATTTTCTATTTGAAATTCAAAAATTTCCAAATAGAAATTTTTGAATTTCAAATGGAAATTTTTGAATTTCAAATGGAAACTTTTGAATTTCAAATGGAAATTTTTGAGTTTCAATTGATATGTTTTGAATTCCAAATGGAATAATTTTTGAATTTCAAATAGAAACTTTTGAATTTCAAATTGAAATTTTTGAATTTCAATTGATGTATTTTGAATTTCAATTGATGTATTTTGAATTTCAATTGATATTTTTTGAATTTCAATTGATATTTTTTTAATTTCAAATGGAAATTTTGAATTTCAATTGATATTTTTTGAATTACAAATGGAATTTTTGAATTTCAATTGATATTTTTGAATTTCAAATGGAAATTTTGAATTTCAAATGGAAATTTTGAATTTCAAATGGAAATTTTGAATTTCAATTGATATTTTTTGAATTACAGTTGTAAAAGGTGTAGTATAAACACATGTGTTGTAATGTAAACTGGTATTTCATAATTATTTCATTATGTATGTCTCCGCAAGCGTATTTTTGTTCCCTTAAATTTATCTAAAATTCGGATTATTCGAAACTGTTTTGATGCATCTCCTTTAACGATCCAAAAATATATTTTAATAATCCTTATTTCTTTCATTATTATATAGGCAAAGAGACGATTCTTTTATACAAAACAACAGGCGAATTTTACAACAGTTTTTTTTTAATCATAAGGGAACTTTAATAATATATCTATTTGTCACGATACGTTCTTCTTTAGGTAATCAGAATAACCATTTCACCTTTGAAGACCCACTGTTATAAGCATGCACAATTTCAGATTCATTTAGTAAACTTTAATTAAACATGTTTTTCTTCTGAAACATCCCAAATACATTAATCAATCAGTCATATTTTGTTTTACTTATAAAAACAACATTATTTTTGTTATTTTTACAAAGAATATAGATATTTATATTGTTTGCACTTTCCCTGGTTAATGCAAACACCGAGATGGAGGGTATCCAAAAATTCGGCACAGCCGAATTTAATCTTTTTAATACCAAATTTGGCACATCGGACTTTAATGCTTCCACTTGTTTTTATTTACCTTTACCGTTTATTTATCTTTCACTTTCCCTGTCCACTCCGGATTAACCCAACCTAAATTAACGTGCTGTGCATCATATGTGATGCACAGGACAGGGAAAGGGTTAAAAACATTTAAACAAAATAATACTCAAGTTCGCTTTCCCACTTTATATTCCACATTTCGTGAAATAGCCTAACAATAATAAAATTTGCGTATGCTAGGTGTAGCTATTTTATTCAACAGTGCGATCAAACTGCACAAAGTGAGTAAAAGAAAAAAAAAAACATTTTAAACTAAAATATAAAAACTATATTTTTAAAAAAACTGGTGAGCATTTGATTTTCAATGGCATCATCTATGACAAAAATTAATTTGAGATCGCAACATTTATTTGATTGAAAATGTTATTCAATACCAAATTTGATGACGGCCAAGCCCTTCAGCTACTGCAGTTATCAAATGCATTGCATTTCGGTCTAATATCATGCATTTATCCAATGCAGAAACGATCTGTTCATTGATAAATGACTGTGTTCCTCTTTTTACAACTTTCGAAGTAGACTGTAGATCTTCCATTCCACCATTGTCTGACGATTCGGTCGATGATGTGAATTGTACTGTAGTTGAATAAATATTTAGTAGAAATAATAAAATTGTGCGTCTTCTGCATTATGCAATACTAACCCGTCGATGAGGTATTAATTTCATTAGTTGCTCGTAATCGCAGTTGTTCTTCTGCATCTTCTCGTTCAAATTTTCTGCCAACCAGAGCCATGTCAATGCCAATCATGCTGCATGGGCGGCCTTTTTTCCACTGCGCAAGCAAAAACTCTCTATCCTCCTGCATTGTAATCGTTGTCAGTGCATTAACATGGGCAATATCGAAGAGGTCGTCTAATTCTTCGACAAACTTTTCTTCGTTTACCTTATGAGACGGTCCTCCTTTTAAAATTGGGAATAGGTGGTGGCACAACAGTGGTTAATTTAATAAGGTTTAACTTCAAAAATAAATTAAATATTAATATAAAACGTAACTTAGTTAACGGTGCTACAATACCTATAAATTTTTTACAAAGTTCTATTTTTTTTTAAATATTAAAGGTATTCACAAGTTGTACTAAGTGTTGCATGGTCCTAAATCAAAATAGATATGGTAAAATGTTTATTTACACTTTCTGAAAAAAAACACTAAAAATGCATACAAATTTGTATCAATTTATCTATTGTTTTATATTTAAAAAAAAACTTTACCATCTCTTTTTTCGATAAGAATAGAGTAAAAATAGAGAAATGAAATTTTCATAGTTTGAGATATTTGATTAGGATATAAAATGTTGAAGATATAATAAAACTGGATTACTGAACTAATTTGTTCGATTACGTATAATTTTTCATCACACAAAAGTTTCTTTCCGCAAATATGTAAATCTTCTCTAGGAATTCATTTTCTATAAAAAAAGAAAAATAAATTATTTACAGAATTAAACAATCATAAGTCCTTATTTTAACTTAAAATTTGTAAGGCATATTGAGATTAAGGCCTCAGAACTTTATAAATAACTTAACACAAACTCACAGGTGAATGTCCTACATACGAGGGCGGGCCAATAAATCCGTGACTTTTCGAACTTCCCTAGTAGTTATATCAAATGCAACATTGCTCCTATCAAGAACCACCTGTTAGTAGACTACTGTCAAATTTTGAGAAAGTTCCGTCATTTATTTTGGGTTTAACAGCTGCTCAAAGCATAAAACCTCGTGGATTTTTTTAAAAATGCAAAAGTGAATTTCGAGTGCTCATTAAACATAATTTTTTGTGAAAAAAAAACACCAATCAAACCAAGGAAAGGCTTGATAAATACTATGGGGACACTGCACCATCGATTTCAATGGTAAAAAGTGGTTTACTAACTTTCGTTGTGCTAGCACAAGTTCAAATGACGCTGAACGTTCTGGACTGCCAATTGAATACGAAGGAGATTATGCTGAAAAATAAATTTGTGTTTGCAAAAAAAAAAAATTGTGTTTCCTTCAAAAAGTCATGGTCTTATTGATCCGCCCTCGTATAATTAAACTGTTTTACCCTGTAACCGGCAGTCCCGCCTCCAGGCGTAGTGCTATTTAAAAATAAATTAAACTATTTTGATATAAAATAAAATAAGCTTAATTTTTTGTTAATGAAACTTTTTCATTAGGCGTATCAAAAAGTCTTAATAAAATTTTATGAAAAATTAAATTAATTTAATGAAAAGTTTCAATGAACGAATTCCAATTAAATTTCATAGATATAATGCAAAAATTCTTTGATATCATGCAGATAATTATCTCAATGTATTTGTTTAAAATATTCAAAAATTGTATTTCTTTCTTCAAAACTAAATAACGTTTTCTCAATTTAACTTTTGAACGAAGTATGTGGCATGTCTGAATAATTTCTTTTAATATATAGAGAACAAATTGAAATCTGTTAAAAAGTCTTTATCTTTTAAAGGAGCTCGACAGTCAGATGTTGACATATACATACAATAGTAACTATTTTTTTATAATTTTTGAAACAAAAAAATTCCACGCAAAACGTTTGAATTCAAACGGGGTAATTCATTAAGAAATTTTTAAATCAAAAGAGTTTGTTTCACAACTGCGATTTCTATATAATAGCATTAACATTAGAGGCAATAAAGGGAGCTTTTGTTGAGATTTCCACCTTGATATCGTACAATGTTTTTCCAAACTGTAGGAACAAATAAAGGGTGTTTTTATAGAGGTAGAGAACTTTGAAATGGATAAAGCAAAGATGAATTTTTTAAATTGACATAAAATTTACTTTATTCGAAAGATAATCTTCTGGCATTATAATTAAAATATTACTTTTGCCATATGACCGACACGGCTGGCTCGGACGTAGTCTAATCTGGAGGTCCAATTTTCAAACATAAACCACCTGACAGCTGACAAAATGGAAGTTCTATACCTGTATATAAAACACCCTTCAGAAATATATTGTATGCATTAATATGCTACAGAGTCTTTCAGAGAATAGATAGGTACCATAATCTTGGAAAGATTCCTCCTACTTTTTCAAATATCTCAATTATGAGTATCGTCCATTCGAAAAAAGTCGCCCTAAAATAAGTTAAAAATTAATTAACGGCAAATATATTGATACATATCGCACTTGATCAACAAGAGGGTATTAACTCAAAATCTTTAAAATCTCACTTTTTTTAAGAAATCAACTAACAACATCAATATCTATCTATTGTAAAAATTTCAACGTATTCCGATTACTCTTTCATCTCAAAAACCACTTTTGAGACCATTTTCATGATAATGTAGTGATTACCTTTATTTCAACAAAAGGTATTATTTCGAGTTAATACAAAAGTTCAAATAGAAATGAATCGTATATTTTCATAAAAAAGGTATTATTTTGATTTGAGCCTTTAGATATTTTAGATAGATAGTATTTCATTTTGCATTTTTTTAAAAATTTTACATATCATTACTAAGTATAGGATACATTTAAGTTTGAATACAAAATAAAAATTAACATTAATTAATGACAATGACAATTATGTCGTCTGTCATATATAATAATTTAAAATTATATAAATTCATTTAGTATATTACTTCGATATTTTAACGCACTAGTAACATAATAAAAAAGTTTATTCCAACCATCACAAAAATTTCCATTTAAAATATTTATCAACTCATTCTCTTCAATGATCGCTTTTCCAAAATGTCTGATTCTAAATTCCTTAAAAATTGGGCATATTGAAATAAAATGTTGCAGGGTTTCATCTTCCCTCATATTACACAGGGTACAGGTTTTGTTACCTGCATTTCTATAATTATTTGCATTTAAAGGCAGTATATCGCACCTTGTTTTGAAAATTACAGATATTTTGTTTTGGTTCCATTTAAGGTTTATATATTCTCCACCAATGTCATGATTTAGCAGTCTATAAAAACGCGTTTCACTGGATAATGCTTTTCCTTTCATTTCACAATAACTTCTATATTTTAGAATTTGCAGCAAGGCCGATCCTCTTCTGATCCATTCTTGTCTTGGCATGTTTACGTAATCAAATGATATATTATAATCTGATCCTAAATCGTTAAGTTCCTTAGCCCAAAATATTTGTTTGTTAAGTATCATGAGCGTAAGTTTATGTGGTAGTCACTGTTGCCAGGTTTGACGATTTATCGTCATTTTGACGATTTTTAGTACCTAAATTACTAAATGACGATTTGACGATTTTTGCTTCCAAAATGACGATTTTTGACAAACTTTTAATATGTCAGCAAAACATGTTTATTTACTATTATTAAAAAATCACCGGATCTATTTTTGGATTTTTATTATTTCGTTAAAATTAAAAACTATTTTTAATTGAAAGTTTAGCAAAAAGTTATTTTGTGGATTCATGTTAGGTTTATTTTAATTTATTTTCTGCACTTAATAACGGTAAAGACCACTGCAAATGCAGCTAAAAACAAATGAAATTTCACCTGAAAAAAACGACTTACATTTTAGTAAATTCAACTAACATAGTCATTTGTTTTTTACTGTTCAAAAAATTAACTACAATTGTATTATTAATGAGTGGTTCAGTCAGTGCAGTAAAAAATAAACAAACATTAATTTGTTTTATTTTTTTAAATAAAAAAAAAAAATACTGTATAAAATGAATGTAAAATCATAATACTGTAATTTAATGTGGTTTGTTTTTTAAATGAACTACAATTGTAGTCAAAAATGAAATTTCTTCTACAAATGACTGTTTTTTCACTTAAAAATAAAGATACTGTATTACAACTGAAACAACGACAAATATTTACAGTAGAAGTTCCCTGAGTATGTACTTACTTTTTTCATGGTTGCCAAACACTACCTTTTCATTACAATGGGAGTTGCCTGCCACGACCACACCAATGCCGTTATAAACGTTTTAAAGCTACGATTCCAATAGTGGCATGTGTCTTTACAGGGTTTATTTCAAAATTATACCCATTAAATTGTGTTACATCAACAAAATAACGTTATAAAGCGTCGTTTCGGTATTTTAACGTTATTTTGACTTGAACTAGTTCAAGATGATTCAAAATCAAACAGGTTAAATAGAAAACTAAAACCGTTTACATAAGAAGAAACATGTCTTTAATGGAATCGCTTTTTTAAATTTCCATTCCGCTATTAGTGTTACTGTGATAGCCAATCGTTATTATGAAAAGTTATTGAATGCCAACCCTGCTTTTTTTAATATTTATATATTTATAAAGTTTAATTAGTGTAAGATTGAGATAAAAATAAAATATTTTTTAAATTAAAAAAAAAACATCCAAGTTTTTGCGAAACAAACATCGAGTTTGAATATTATATAAATCCAATATAAATCCAAAAATAAATCCGGTGCTTAAAAACAGGTCTAATAATAATATAAATAAAGTGTTCCAAAGTAAAACTTCAGATATTCACAATTTATATTTGAAAATGGAAAAACATGCAGTAATAAACAATATTTAAATAAAAATAATATAAATAATAATTCAAATAACACTACTCAACAAAATGAAAAAAATTTCATGTACTCCGGATGCGATAATTTTTTCTGTGTAGATAACCTTGACATGAGCTCGAAAAACGCAATAAAAAATTTTTTTCGTTTGGTTTTTGTTTTATTTTTTTTTTTTTAATTTTAAAAATTTTTTTTTGGTTAATTTGTTTCGTCCGGCATAACTCAGGAACCACTAGCCCGATTTAATTGAATTAAATTTTAAAAAATTTAGAATTACAATTCCCTTAATCTGTTTATATATTGTTTTCCTATACAAGCAACACTTTCCAAGTTAAAAATGAATATATAAAGGAAAAAACTTATTTTTTGCCTAAAGATTTAATTTTTTTTTTTTTTAAAAATCCATAAAAAATCCCAAATGAAAAAAAATGTCAAATCTTATTACTTTTACGTAAAGTCACATAACCTATGAGCAAAATGAGACAAAGATCATGAATATCGATGCACGCGTTTCGCTTTTATTCGCAATTGAGTAAAGGTATGAATTTCAAAAATTTGCTCGACATATGCACAACTTTGTCTATGGTAAGGTTTTTTCTTTTTTATTACAAAAAAAATTAAAATTTGTTGGGTGACAAAAATATATGACTTTAAATTAAAAAACAATTCGATATATGTACAAGAAATTATCCTAAGGATATCAACATTAATTAATTATAAAAAAGTTTTAAAAAAAAATATCTAAACACAAAAATAAAAACCTTCAAATTAAAAATAATTATGTGCTTTTGTCTTTCTTTTATATTGTTGTGGGTTTGTTTCTCTTATCAGGAAACCAGATATAGTCCCCCATCATAGCTTCGTTCCAAAATCCTTGGTATCGGTGCTCAATTTCTTTCATTTGCTGATGAAAACGCTCACCATGCTCGTCACTCACATCGCCCAGGTTGTCCGGAAAGAAGTCCAAGTGCGAGTGTAGAAAATGTATCTTAAGCGACATATTTGCTCCAATTTTTTTATAATTTTGGAGTAGTTGTTCGACGATCTCTCTGTAATTTGAGCTTTTGTTGTTTCCAAGAAATCCGGAAACAATTTGCCGAAATGAGTTCCAAGCTGCAGCTTCATTTGGTGATAAAATGTGCTCAAACTGTTGGTCTTGCAACAACTTTTTAATTTGCGGACCGTCGAAAACGCCTTCCTTAATCTTTGCCGATGAAAGGTGAGGAAAAATGTTTTTTAAATAGGCGAACGCTTCGCCATCTTTGTTGATAGCTTTCACGAAGTTTTTTATGAGTCCGAGCTTTATGTGAAGAGGTGGGAGAAAAACATTTTCCTTTTTTATGAGTGGTGTATATTTCACGTTGTCGCTGCCGGGGATGAAGTTAACTCTTTCTGTCCAACTCCTCCTGGTGTAATGATGTTGACGATCGCGGCTGTCCCAAAGGCAGAGAAAACAACAGTACTTTGTGAATCCACCTTGTAATCCACAAAGGATACCGATAACCTTAAGGTCGGCACAAACTTTCCAATCGTGTTTCTCATAGTTAAGGCACTTTAGTAGATTGTCCATGACTTCGTATGTTTCCTTGGTGTCAACGGCATGAGCAATTGGAATCGAAGGTTTCTTGTTGCCGTTGTGCAGTAAAATTGCTTTAAGGCTCTGCTTGTTGCTGTCGATGAAAAGACGCCACTCTCCTGGATCGTAAGAGTACCCGAGTTCACCAAATAATCCGGGAATGTCCTTACAAAAACAGATGTTGTCTTTTTTTGTGTAGTACCTTGCGTATGGTTCATGACGCTTCCTGTAGATTGTTGTCACCACACCAGGAGCCAAGAAACCGAACTGTTTCATGCGCGATGCATGCAACTCTGCATCTTCCTTGGAGAGTTTCAATTCTCTAACCCAATCGTTCAGTTCTGCTTGGGAACATAAGCGTTGACCTCCATACAATGTATATGTTGACTCGCATTCTGATGTGGTTTCTACTGTCTCCGGATCTGATGTTGGATGTATCGCCTCATTATTAGATGCCCATCTTGAAACGGACGGTTGCGGGTCCACTGGTTCTTCGGAAAATGGCACTGGAAAATTCACTGTTGAAACAGCAGCGTAAGTCCATCGTATATTTTTTCCCACGCCTGTTTTTTTGCTAAGACAGAAGTAGCAATCTGTTACATGGCAAAGCGGAGCTCTCCAAAGCATTGGCATGATGATTCTCGGCTGTCGTCTGAAAGAATTTCAATAATAAGTTATATATGTTCTTGAATTTCGTAATCTACACTTACCTTGAGTCACTTAGCTGTACGTAGCACCTTGGACATAGAGCACTTGGTGTCCACCGCTCATCTATGTTTGAGACCTTTAAATTGAAGCTCTCTTCAAATGAATCTCTCAATTTAGGTGAAAAACAGCGCTTGTTTTTTCAGAAACGTATTCTCCGCACATGTAACAAAAATTACTTGGATTGGTATTGCATTCAAATACTCGCGAACGTTTGCTCATTTTAACTATCGCGTTCGTCGACACTTGTTGAATGAGTAAAATCGATCAATGAAGACCTATTTATACTGTGTATTGTTTAGTATTTTACTGACAGGTACTTATAAATGGGTGTATATTTTTTTTACGGTGGCTACATACCTGTTTCACCATGTGTGAGTCTTAAATTTTCCGAATAATGACCACCCTTAAATGTGGGTTGCATTTCTGTAAAAAAATCATACAGGTAGTCACCGGAAAACCCAATAATTAAAAAAGTCCCCTTTCCTTTTTTCCTTTTAATTGTTCACGCACATTTATTAGCGTTTATTACTTTGCTTACGCAATCATAAAAATTAAATAACCCTTTGTTTATTCCGTTTTGTTAATTCTGAGAATCAAAAAAAAAAAAAGAAAAAACCTTACCATAGACAAAGTTGTGCATATGTCGAGCAAATTTTTGAAATTCATACCTTTACTCAATTGCGAATAAAGCGAAACGCGTGCATCGATTTTCATGATCTTTGTCTCATTTTGCTCATAGGTTATGTGACTTTACGTAAAAGTAATAAGATTTGACATTTTTTTCATTTGGGATTTTTTATGGATTTTTTAAAAAAAAAAAATTTAAATCTTTAGGCAAAAAATAAGTTTTTTCCTTTATATATTCATTTTTAACTTGGAAACTCTTGCTTGTATAGGAAAACAATATATAAACAGATTAAGGGAATTGTAATTTTAAATTTTTAAAATTTAATTCAATTAAATCGGGCTAGTGGTTCCCGAGTTATGCCGGACGAAACAAATTAACCAAAAAAAAAATTTTTAAAATTTAAAAAAAAAAAAAATAAAACAAAAACCAAACGAAAAAAAAATTTTTATTGTGTTTTTCGAGCTCATGTCAAGGTTATCTACACAGAAAAAATTATCGCATCCCGAGTACATTTTGACTGTTGACTAGTGTAATAAATAACTTTTAGCAATATTAAAAACCAACCCAAAATGAAAAATATGAAATAATCAAAAATTTCACAATTTATTGTATTAAACTATGTCATCACATGCAATGCAATTTGAAACTTTAATTCGTTAATGGAAGTCCAAATTTAATAATTAAAGAAAATAACATTGTTAAAGAATTTCTAAACTATGTAAAAGATTCTAAGATTCAAAAATTGTGCTACTAAAATTTCATGATTTTCGAAGTTTAAATTACAGAAAAGTGTAAAAAATCGTATTATATATTATTATATTATACATGAGCATTTGAAATGTGAATTACATTATTATTCTTTTTTATTAAAACTTTATCCCACTTGTAACAAATATATTTTGTTTTGACGATTTTTGAAAATAAAATGACGATTTTGACGATTTTTATTATAAAATTTGACGATTTTATGCTCAACATACCTGGCAACACTGGTGGTAGTCTGTCATCACTGTATTTAAAGATCGTATTAAAAATGTAGTTAAGGTGTAAATTGAGGGTATAAAAATGATTGTCTTCCGAATTTGTTTCCAACGATAATGCATAATTTGGTATAAAATCGGGCAGCCTTAATATTCTCTTGATGAAATACCTTTGTAGTTTATCTACTTCCTCAAACTGACTATATCCCCAAACTTGGGCCCCATACGACTGTACAGATCTGCATACAGATTGGAATAGACGCCATTTTGATTTTAGTGAGATTGTGGATTTATTTAAAAAGTTCTGCCAGGTTGCATTAATACTGCTTTTAGCTAGAATGTTACGTTTACTAACATGTTTTGCGAATGAAAGTTGCGGGGTTAGGATTTGAGCCTTTATTTATGTTAAAAATAATCAAACTGTTTTATTTATATTTGGTTGTATTTTGAGTTGATACTGTTTTGTTGATAAAATTTGTTTTATTCTATAAATTTAAATCAATAAAATTTCAAAAAAAATGGTATTAACTCAAAAAATTGATTTTTTTTGCAATGAGTGGTAAAATTTAAAACAAAAACAATGTATATATATTTTCAAATGGAATTTGCTTATTATGATATGTTTGAATTTTTAAATTCTGCTAAAATGTGGCTATAAACAGTTTTTTGATTACTGAAAATTTTAAAATTTTGAGTTAATACCAGTTGTTGATCAAGTGCGATATGTATGTATATAATTCATGCATTATTCCTCCCACTTTTTTAAATATATCGTACATGAAACAAAATTTAGAATTAAAACCACTTAAATTTTGCGTCATCACCGGCTTCTGAAAGTAATTGTCTATCAATCAAAAACAAAATATCAGAGTTTAAAATGAATACTGTAGTAGTCGTGACTTGCTAAAAATTTCATTATTTCATAGTAATGTGCAAGATATATTCAAACTAGACTTGGGCAATCCAGATCGTTTGAGTGAGCGCTCTTTACAGCTCAATTGATCTCAATGAACTAGGTCACTCTTCTAGTTCAATCGATCTTTGACAATTTCGTTCAATCGTTCGTTTGATGGTTTGTTTGATAATTTTTAAGCGAATTATTCATATTAGACACTTTATTTTAACATTAAATAAAATTGAGCTGACAACATGAAAAAAAAACAAAATTAAACTCAAAAGCAACATAAAGAAATAAATATTACTCAAATGATAAAAAAGAAAGAAAAAGAGCGAAAGACCTAAAAGAGCTGAAGTTTGTGAACTAGCTCACTAGTTCAAAGTAAATACTAGTTCAATTGAACTAGGTCGTTCACGAACTACACAACTCTAATTCAAACTGTTTGATTTGCTTTATTTTTGTAAATATACGGAGGTTGAAAGCTCGTTATAAATTGAAAATAACATAAAAATAATCTCGATGTATATAAAAACAAAAAACTAATATAACTGTAAAAATATTACTTGAGCCAGAGTACGAACTAAATTTTTTTTATATAAATAGAACATTTTTGGTCTTCAAAGTTTAGTAACGTCATGATGCTTGTTAGAAAAGACCTAACCACGTGCTTGATTTCTAAGAAGACAAGAATGGAGCAAAATTGATTATTAATAGGTTTTTTTTTTTTTTTTTTTGTTAAAGTTCTGCCTATTATGGAGGCTCTAACTTTTCTAAAACTTCGGGTTCTGATGAGATCTTTAGCCAGATCGAAATACTAGTATCAACCTAGCTAATATGTTTGATTTGCTTTATTTTTGTAAATATACGGAGGTTGAAAGCTCGTTATAAATTGAAAAAAAAAAGTTTCCACAGTATACTGTGAAATTATTTCTTGTGTGTATTTTGTTCTGATTGTGCGCTGTCACAGCAATAGCTGATTTTCTTTGTATAATTTTATAGTGCTGCCATAGTTGCTATATTTAGCAATGTGGTATTCATTTTTAATATAGAGAATATTAAATATTTCTTGCTGCTGTGGTGAGCATATTTAATGAAATTTAATAGTGAAGCAAGAATATATTCAATTAAATTGACGGTGTGACAAGAATCATTTTGATAAAACTTTTAAAAACTTAGAAAATTTTTTAAAAAAATCGAAAATTTTACATTTAATAAAATCGAAAAATCTTTTTTTTTAATTAAAAAACTTTAAAAAAAAAATCAAAAAAATTATGAATTACAAAAAAAAAAATTAAATGTCGAAATTTTTAAAGAAATCGTTTTTTTTTTTTTAAATCAACACAGTCAACACAGTTTTTTACGCCTTTAAAAGTCAGAATATTAATTGCAAAGTCGTACCTCATCCCCGGTTTAATTTACGGCTGTGAACTCTTCGAAAATTGTGATACTACTAGCAAACGCAAGCTAATAGTTTTGTATAATAATATCATCAGATATGTCTACGGATTGAGAAGGTTTGATCGGGTCTCATCTTTTGCCATTAAACTTTATGGCATATCTTTTGAGAACCTTTTAAAAATAAGGGTACTTTTATTTTACCATAAAATTATTTATACCAAAAATCCACTATACCTTTATGAATTTATACAATTTGCCATATCCCCTAGAGGTAAAAGACAATTATACCAAGGCATCGATACCATGTATCTGAATGGCATTTTTATATAAATGCCTCACGTCTTTGGAGACATCTTCCAGAAAACCAACAGCTCAACAGCAACGCAAACAGTTTTTAAACAATTTCTTCTAAATTTTTTTTTTGCATAATTTGATTTATATTTATATAACTTTATTTTTACACTTTTTTGTTAAAGCATTTGTGATGATAGAACAATATATTAGAAAGTAGTTTTAATTTTATTTTTGTTCTTTTTTATTGTTATTTACGTGTATGAGTATCTTAAATTTAATTTTTTCTTTTTTTATATTTAACTTGCAATATATTTTTTACCCAAACTGCTTTCCTGTACTTTAACTATAAGATTTAATCTTGTTGTACAGGATATGTGAATGTAAATAAATAAATAAATAAAAAAATTAAGGTTGGACACCAAAAAAATCGAAAATTTAAAATTTTTTAAAATATTTAAAATATTAAATTTTTAAAAAAATCGAAAAATTTATATTTAAAAAAAAACGAAAATTTATAGAAAAACTTAAATTTTTGCTAAAAATTAAAAAATAATAAAAAAATATTAAATAAAATCGAAAAATAAAAATATTGGAAAAACCGAACAATTTTTAAAAAATCAAAAGATTTAAAAAAAAATTAGAAATTTTTAACATATCGAAAATTTTTTAGAAAAACGTTTTTTTTATTTTTTTTTAACAAATACAGTACTTTTCGTTTACAGTCACATCGCTTATAGTCCATTTAGCGATATAGTCCATTTTTTACACTTTTACTGTCATCTAAAATCAAATTGCATACAAAATATTTAGGATATAGTCCATTCACGATATAATCACATTTGGCTTATATGCCACTAAACTCTGGCTACTAAAAGTAAATTTATATGCAAATAATTTAAGTTATAGTCACAATACAGAAAATTTCTAATATAATTGTGAAATCTTGAATTTTTTTCGGTTTTAAAATTATTTAAAAATTTAAGAGGCTAAAACGAAAATTGGAACAAGGAAACTGAGCTGAATCGTTTCAAACATCGTTTTTATATTCCAAATTTTCCACCTGTTATAATAATAAATACATTGCATATAGTAACATTTTATGATGACTATATCACAATTTATTTATAGGCAACAAAATGGCATATAAAAAAACTAGCGATATAGTCACATTAGCGATATAGTCCACAACTTGTGTGCAACTAAGAGATGTGACTATAAGCGAAAAGTACTGTATATATATTTAATAAAGATTAACGGCTTGTTTTTACAAGACGTGTATACTACCACACGGACGTGTGGCACCCGAACGAATACGTAAGGAAATGAGTTTTTATAACTCGTACGTCTGACTTACGTTTGAATACGTAAAGCTTTATGTTATGTCAAACAGTAGAGATTGACATGATATTGTTTTTCGGATTTTGTTAAATTTTTTTCATATACAAATAACACATTTTTTGTTGGTAGATGGCAACCCAACACTGTAAATGAAATATAAACAAAAACAGCTGATTTTTGCTTGAAAAAAAATTAATTTATTTTGTTTAGAAAACAATAAAAGTGGTGATAAAAATATAATGTGTATAAAAAAAAAAAAAACAAAAACATTTACTAACAAAAATGATCGGGTCAATTGACATGGGTTTTGATAGTGATTCCAGTGCCAGTGATAATGAAGATAGTCGTTTGTATCGAAGAAATTTGCGAGATGCCACCAATGTTTTGGAATTCCCGGAAAAGCGGTATGTTAGTGGCATACAAATTTATTTGTAGTTTTATTTAAAATTTCTATGGTATGTTCCAGGTTTTTTGATTCTTTCCGAGTTTATAAGGAATTTTTTTGTAATGCTTCTTGAATAAACAACACCAAGAAGAAACTGTCTATCGAAATAGACGTTCCTGCACCAACAGAACTAGCAGCATTTTATCTGTTTAGGCAACAGGTGCATACCAAGCCTCTGTTGGTAATGACAGTATCTGTTCCATGTCGAAGTCGCAGGTATCAAAAGTAATAACGGAAATGTTAAACATTTTCGAAGACCACTTGCGTCCAAAGTGGATTACCTTTGAAAAAAGCCCAGAAGAAGAAAATCATGTTAAGGAAAGTTTTTACAACAGTGGTGGAATACCTGGCGTTGTTGGATGCGTCGATGAAACGCACGTTCGAATAAAGTCACCAGGAGATGACTTAAAACATTTGTATTACAACCGGAAGGTGTACTACAGCTTGAGCGTGATGTTGGTGAGTATTCTGCACAAGTGTTATTTTAGAAGCTATGTACATACATATATGAAAATGATTAATTGATATCATATATATTTTCAGATATGTGATCCTAGACGAGGACAAGAAATTCTCATTGAGTTTGTGATTTAACATAACAAATATCTCTAGAAATTCTAATAACAAAGTCCCCTGAAGATTTCCTTGGATAGGAATGAAATCCGGATAGGGACACGCCTACATCAGATTGTTTTTCACAATTTGTTAAATAAGTTTTGGGACTTTAGCACATTTAATTACTATAGATCACAACATGGTCATCACATATGTAGACGCCAATCAGCATGGAAGTTGTTTTAAACACGTTCTCAAGATAATTCGTTTTTAACAAAAGTTTGTAATTTTTGACCCATGCCTCAGGTAGAGTGTATGTCCGAAGCTAGTAAAATTAAATTTTAATTTTTTAAAGCGTATCTTTCAGAAATAGATACAAATTGTATTGAAAGAAAGATATTTTTCAGCACAAAAATTACAATTTTTGATAAATTTTAAATATGTTTAATTTTATGGATTTTTAACAACTAAACAAATAAAGATATTTTAAAAGAGTTTGCTATATCTTGTTTGCAAAAGTATAAGCAATACTGAAATTGTTTGATTTTGAAACTTTTTACAAAATTTTACAAGGTCCACATTTACAAAAGTTACAACCCTCAAAAAAAATAGTTTTATACACGAGGTAGTTAAATTTTAGAACCTGTAAGTAAACCCTGTACTAAAACAGAGTGAACGAAAGATTAGCACCTCTTTTACAATTTCCTAATTAATTCATACCGATCGGATCACTAATACTTTTGAAGTTCTTTATTAGCATTATTTTTTTCAAATAGCCTCTGTGTAACTTGCTTTAAAAGGTGATGGTGGTTACAAGTTACTGCCGTATATGATGACACCTTATCGAAATCGAACCTATACCAGACATAAAAAATTTAATGAAAAACACTGCAAGTTACGAAACGTAATTGAACGTTGTAACGGTGTATTAAAAAACAGATTTAGGTGTATAATTGGTTCGAGAGGATTACATTACAGTCCTGAAGAAACAACAAAAATTGTGAATGCATGTTGTGCCCTTCACAATATTTGAATTTTTTATAAAAATGATTTGGAGCAGTATGATAATGAAGACAATGACGGTGATTTTGATGATGACATTCTCGAAGAATCGAACGAAGAGTGGGGAGTGGCCTCTGCTATTAGAGAAGAAATTTCAAGAAATTTGAAGTAAATTACAAACAAACAAATAAACATAAACGGAATTTACTAGTCCTCATCTTTAAATGTTTAACAATATCTACCAAAGCCTGTGCTATAACTGTTGTAGATTCGGCTTGAGTCTTAAATGCATCAAGGCTAGCTCTTGAGACTTCCGCTTGAGCTTGATTCGATGCAGCTTGGGCCTTAAATACATCTGAGATAGTTTTAGCTTGAGCCTTCATAGCATCAGCACAAGCTCTGGCTGCTTCCGCTTGAGCCTTCATAGCTTCTACGGAGCTCTCTTGAGTTTCAATCTGTTTTTTTAAAAGCTTTAGCTGCTCATGCTTTTCAGAACTTTTATCGTTTATTTTTCTTTGAAATGCATTTGCTGGTTTGATGAATTCGGTAATGTGTTGATGAAAGTGAAATTTCTTGAGATCGTGGTAATGTTGGGGATTCTGCAGGTAATAATGTATTTGGCGTAAATATTTGTTTGAAAGTGTCCGAGCTTGTTGGTGAAACAACTGGAACTCTGGTACAGCTGCGAGGCGGTGACCCATCTAAAGAAATTTTGTGACTGCTACTACAGCATGACATTTTCTTGGTAGCATTAGGCACACCAAAAATTTTACCACTGGGTGCAGCTGCTGACGACAAGTGACATATTCTGTCAACATTCAATTCCAGAGGCGTTAAATTATTGATTATACATGGGCCTCCACCGGTTCCGTGCAGACTCTTGTTGTTTTCAGCTTTTTTTTTCTTCGGTCTGCATTTCTGGTCCTGCCAAACCTGCAATTTAACATAGTATTTTAATCAGTCTAACAAAACTAATAAATTTGGCCTAAGTGAAGTTTAGTGACATAACTCCGACGACTTAAAACTTTTTACCCTAAATAGTATTTATGGAGCTGATAGATAAAAAAAAACTTTTCAAACTTTATTGAATTGCACAGCCGCAATGGGGCGACGCCGACAATTTTTTGACCAGCTCCAAAACTACTACTCGTTGCTATGTCACAAAACAAAACTTGTTGCATACCCTTTTCCATTCCCCTCCATTTCTTTCCGGGGGACCGTGGGCATTTTTAGTCTTTGAGCAAGAGTGTTCCATGTGTGCTCCATAGCTGCTCTGCTGCCCCCAAATGTTGGGGTTCCCGTTGCCAGATGTGGAAACTCATCCATAAAACCCATCAATTTTTGAAATTGAACCGCATTAGTCTTCTTTAGGCTCAAATTGTTATAAAATTGTCAAACAAAGAAAAATGTGTTCTGTCTACTTGCATATTTATCGTCCATTCGAAAAAAGTCGCCCTAAAATAAGTTAAAAATTAAATAAGGGTAACTATTTAGATATATATGTATGTATGTATATAATTTATGCATTATTCATCCCACTTTTATAAATACATATATCATACATAAAACAATATTGTGAAACTTAAATTTTGCGTCATCACCGGGGCTTGTGAGAGTAATTGTCTATTAACTAAAAAGAAAACAAAATATTTATATTTAATTAAGATTAAATGTCTATTTGTAAACTAAATATTTTTAGGCATTTATAATCTAGGGTGGTCAAATTGCAAACAAATATACAGCAGGTAGACAGACTAAAGCGAAAGACAAAGACACACATCGTAGGTAGAATTTTATGTTTCATTTTTCTTATTGCAAAGAAAGGGTTGTATACATATGTTATATTTTGTTATTTTTTCTATAATTATTTGCGATCCTTCAAAAGAAAGCATCAATTAGACAACCATTGATGTAAGTAGTTAAAAGATAATTTTGTTTATGTTTTAAATATATATGTAATTATTTCTATTTTTTAGATATTACATTAATTCATGTCGTCAATTTGGGAGGAATGCACATTTTTATATTTTGTAATCCAGATAAACCAAAAAAGCAGACACTTGTTGCTACAAAGTGTAGAGGTCGACCAGCGAAGGGAGTTGCAGATGCTAAAAGAGGTCGTTCCTCTAATAAAACAAAAAGCCGATACCAGTAGTAACCGGTCGTGGCAGAAGTCGACCAGCTAAGGGTGTTGCAGGTAGTGATTCAACCAAAAAAGACCATCATCTGGCGATGCTGAAGAAGCTGATGTAATATTTTTTTTATATTTGGTAAGGTTAATACAGTACTTTTCGCTTATAGTCACATCTCTTAGTTGCACACAAGTTGTGGACTATATCGCTAATGTGACTATATCGCTAGTTTTTTTATATGCCATTTTGTTGCCTATAAATAAATTGTGATATAGTCATCATAAAATGTTACTATATGAAATGCATTTATTATTATAACAGGTGGAAAATTTGGAATATAAAAACGATGTTTGAAACGATTCAGCTCAGTTTCCTTGTTCCAATTTTCGTTTTAGCCTCTTAAATTTTTAAATAATTTTAAACCGAAAAAAAATTCAAGATTTCACAATTATATTAGCAATTTTCTGTATTGTGACTATAACTTAAATTATTTGCATATAAATTTACTTTTAGTAGCCAGAGTTTAGTGGCATATAAGCCAAATGTGATTATATCGTGAATGGACTATATCCTAAATATTTTGTATGCAATTTGATTTTAGATGACAGTAAAAGTGTAAAAATGGACTATAAGCGATGTGACTGTAAACGAAGAGTACTGTATTTTTTTTAAATAAAATTATATAAATAATTTTTTAATTTTGATGAAGAGGACGATATTGCCAACAGTGACAGTGAAGGCTCAGTTAGTCTTGCCGTTCCGTGCCGTAACGAATCAGCTGTTTCTTTTTTGGTTTATGGATAGTGCGTTTTTCAAAACTGCACCTCACATAAACCATGAACGAAATAGCTGATACACCCATTGAAGAACGCTATAAAGGCAAAAGCATTCATTCGCTGATCGCTGAAATATGCTGGACATTGTATGATAATGAAGTGGAATTGCCTAGAGCTAAAAACAAATGTAATTAATGAATACTTTCTATCCAAATTTGCTATCGAAGGTAAAATAATAAAGATATTACTGATTTTTAGTTAAATTTTATCTATTTTTTTTTCATGCTAAATTTTTGGGGTACTTTAAAATAAATTCTTAATAAATGCGAAATTAAAACCAAGTTCTCTTTTGGTGTGTCTTATTTCTGACTTTCTGGTTGACTGTTCCGTTTGGTGCATTCAGGGACTTATAGTAAAATTTCACGGCGAATATTGTTGCGGAACCTTTTAACCCCTTAAATCCCTGTTTTAATGGTGTTGTTTGCCCTTTTTTAAAAGGACAAAAAAGTCCCCTACCTGGAGGAGTTAGAGGGTTAATATATTCTACAAAAATGTTCTCCGTAACATTTTACATAAATTTGCTGAACACACCATAAACGTAAGCTTTACTAGATTTTGACAATATAAAATAAACTTTTAAAACGCCGATACACGTTTCTTTTTTTTTTGTCTCTTCTATCAAAACTTATAGGTCGGACCTAGTAATTTTGGAAAAAAATTGATTTTGTTGTACAGTGTATTCAGCAAAAATTTTATTAATTTTTAGCAAGGGTTTTTTTAATTTCTAAGCCACAAACTTTTGCTGAATATACCAATTTTGTTGATAAAAATAAGCTTGCTGATTTTCAGCAAAAGACATTACCAATTTTTCTTGAAAGCACCCTCTTGACTAAAATGTTGCTGGCTCAGCAAAGTTTTTTGCTAACTTTTTTTTTAGTGTTGAAATATGATTTATACGCTAATCTGCTAGAGCATCTTCCGGAGAAGAGACAGCTACCATAATCTTGGATAGATTCCCACCACCTTTTTTAATATCTCGGGCCAATTTGCAAAAAATTGGCTAAAAATTTCCTCTTCTAACTTAAAAATTAACCCCTTAAATGGCAGCTAGAAACATGATTTATGCATGAATCTGCTAGAGGGTCTTCCAGAGAACGAATCTTTCCATAATCTTGGAAAGATTTCTCCTACTTTTTTAAATATCTCAATTATGATCATCGTCCATTCGAAAAAGTCGGCCTAAAAATGACCTCTTTTAACTTGAAAATTAACCCCTTAAATGTAAACTAGAAATATGATTTCTGCCTTGTTCTGCTAGAAGAGCGTCTTCCGATAAATTCTTTGGACATATATAAATTCCGATAAATTCTTTGGACATATGTTTTATCTTTAGACTTTATTAATTCCATCCCACAGCCTGCCCACACTCAAAAAAATAAGTTAGTAGAAAAGTTAGTAAAACGTCTTGTAAATCAGGTATACTATTATTTAGCAAAATTTTTTGCTAAAATCGTGTTTTCAGCTAAAATTTTTGTTATACTTATTCAGCACTTAACTGTTTTATACTAATGCTTTACTAATATACTAATGTTTAACTAATTAATTTTGCTAAACAAAATTGTGCTGATAAGCACATTAATAGTATGGACGACAACCAGATTGAAAGATATACGCAAAATGAAGTAGATGTCGCGGCATGTCAAGATGTAGTAGAGAAGAGGAAAATGATAGTAGATTATTTCTAATCTACTTAGTGTTAGCAAAACTTTTGCTGAATCTACAAATTTTGCTGACATTAGCAACTTTTTTTGCAAGAATCCTCCTGACTAAAATTTTGCTGACTTTACAAACTTATTTTTTTGAGTGCAGAAAAAGTATTTTTTTTTTTTAAATCGTATAGTTTTAAAGATTAAAAAGAATTGTTACCTGGAATCAATTTGCACGCATTGTAAATATGTTGTCCAGTTTATTACCATTCTTTGGACATACGTTTCATCTTCGAACTTTTTGATTCCATCCCACAGACTGTCGAGAAACTTTTTTTATTAAACCGTATATTTTTAAACATTAAAAAAAATTGTGACCTGGAATCCATTTGCACGCATTATAAATGTGTCGTCCAGTCTAATACCATTATTTGAACATATATTTCATCTTCAGACTTTCTGATTCAATCCTAAGCCAAGGTTATTATGAATGTTTGATGTTTTCATTTGATTGTCACTTCTTTAAAACATGTTCTGATGATGGGAACCTAGAATTTTCCCGAAATAGATCTATCAACACATTCGTGAAAGTGGTAAATTAATAAATTTGGAAACAAAAACCCTATAGATTATTTGTTAGGACAATATCATAACAAATAAATATAGACTATGGCCTCGAATTTGAATCATTTTCATTCTTCATAACTTTTACAGCATTTCATAGAAATATATTATCAATACATTTTGTTATTATAATATATAAACATACAAATTTTTTATTATAGTGGATTACCAATAAACTTCGGTATTAAAATTGAACCAGATCCGGATGGCATTCTTAATCTCATCTCGTTAACAATATTTTTATGAAACAGTTTTATCAATATTTATGGAATAGTTTCATTGAGTGTACCGAAACGGAAGGTCCAAGTTTATAAAAAAAACTTATTAATTTGAAGAGCGAAAAAGTCATATCTTTCCTAGGATGAAAGCCAGAATCCTTGGCTATTCAGGGGAAAAACTCTGCAATACAACTGACATAACAAAAATTTGCACATTAAATTAGTAATGGGGAGGTCTAATTCCAAACAAATTTCCGAAAAATTAAAAACCCACATAATGGGTTAACACTGTCCAATAAGAAGAAATTTCTGAGACCTTTAGGATGATGTGCATTTTGTCCCTTTCGGAGAATTATTTCCGGATCGAATTGAAGTTTAATTTTTAACTTTAAAGACACTTTGTGAGATCACAATTAAGTGTCTGTGGAATTATGTAATCGATTTGAAAACAAAACGCTTTCAATTCAAAATTTTAAACTGAAAAGAAAGCAATAAAATACACTTTATTTTTAAAAATATTGAATTGTATAGGCATGTCTAGTATATGCGAAAATTCAAAGAAGTAGGAAATGCGTAAATACGTTAAGAATTACATTTTTTCTAAGTTTTGGGATTCCCCTATTTTAATTGTTTCACTGCATTAAGGACAGAAGATACATAGAAACTATTTTAGTTGCTATTTTTACTTATTGCTGAAAGGTTGTTTTTTCGTATTTACATATGTAGTATTTTTACATAAATCTTCATACAAATGTACATATGTAAATAATTTTCTTAATAAATCATTTACTTCTTTTATTTTAATAAAATGTCAATTATTATTTTAATACGTAAAACGTAGTCTAAACTTATGGCATTATTGATACATTTTGCCTTAAATTTTTGGCATTTGGAAAGGAGAACAGCCCACGAACGTGAACACTCCCGGTTTTAATTAGTACACATTATCGCGAGTGCACTGTATGTAATACTGGATATATTGATAAATGGTAATACTTGATATTTATCTGCTGGACATACTTGTGAAGGGTGTTTTTTATAGAGGTATATAACTTTAAAATGGAATAAAACAAAGATTAAATTGACATGAAATTTACTTTATTCGAATTTACTTTATTCTGTCATTATAATTTAAACATGACTTCTGGCATATAACCGCCACGGCTGGCTCGGACGTAGTCTATTCTGGAGGTCCAATTTTCGATGCTTTTTTTCCAACATTTGTGGTCGTATATTGGCAATAACGCAGAGAATGTTGTCCTCCAAGTGGTCAATCGTTTCGGGCTTATCGGCGCAGACTAGCGACTTCATATATCCCCATAGATAATAGTCCAGCGGCGCGTTAAATCGCACGATCTTGGAAGCCAATTCACGAGTCTGAAACTAAAAATTGGGATCAACGGCAATTTTGATCGTGTGATTTCAATTGTTGCTCAAGTTGGATTTTGTAAGTACGTAAAATCCGCAAAATCTTCCATAAAGTGGATGGACACATATCCAATTCCTATTCACGCCGGCGGATAAACTGATTGGGGCCTTCTTATACGCTACGCTCTGCAGCAGCAGAGTACGACGTCTCTGTGGATGCATATTATCATTTAGAGTAAACGTGGTGCGAAAACGTTCAATATTTAACCGAATTAATTGCTCTGATGGACGATTATGTTGACCGTAAAATGAACGTAGTGTAGTGCGCGTTACGTATTTCGAACAGAATCATGATTTTCAAAATAAATTTGCACAATTTGGAAGCGTTGTTCAGCGTCAGTCTATTCATATTGAAATGCCAACCTAAACTAAACATAAATCACTTGACAGCTGACGAAATGGCCGCCAGTTAAAAAAGTGTTGCCAACTTAAAGTTTTATATGTAACTGTACTCTTTATATATAAAAATAATTTTACTTCGAAATAGGTCAACTTTTTACTTCAAAGCGTTTGTATAAATAAGTTATATCCTCCTTAAAGTATGCAGCTATTGCACCTATAATGACAAATACAATTGTCTCATCATTCGCGCTTTCTGTAAATGTTTGATTCTTCAGACTTTTAAAAAACTGACACATTTTATCCTGTGACGATTTAAAATTTTGTGTAAAAATAGATGAATCCATTAAAGTTTTATATGAAACATAAATCACTTGACAGCTGACGAAATGGCCGCCAGTTAAAAAAGTGTTGCCAACTTAAAGTTTTATATGTAACTGTACCCTTTGTATATAAAAATAATTTTACTTCGAAATAGCTCAACTTTTTACTTCAAAGCGTTTGTATAAATAAGTTATATCCTCCTTAAAGTATGCAGCTATTACACCTATAATGACAAATACAATTGTCTCATCATTCGAGCTTTCTGTAACTGTTTGATTCTTCAGACTTTAAAAACACTGAAACATTTTATCCTGTGACGATTTAAAATTTTGTGTAAAAATAGATATCCATTTCCATTAATATTTTAAAATGGTCACTAAAACATTCTTTTTGGAAAATAAATGGAAATTCTAATTTAATTTCTCTTATTGAAGGAACAGTATCCATACTATTATAAAATTGTATTTGCATTACGTAGCAATCAACCATAAATGCTCGTTCAGTTTCCTTATTTTCGTTGTTTACAGTTGTTACATTTAATTTTACTAAATAGTTCTTTTTATACTCCAGAGGATATGTGTCTGGAAGACATATCTGCAGGCATGCAGTTGACGCAAGTTTTTTGAAAAACTAGCACATTTTTTTGCATTTTATGGGTACTATATTATATATATATAATACGTTCCTTTCGAATTATAAACTTTTACTGAATGTGGATGAACTATTTGTTGTTATTTCAGCTAAATCATAAGTTTGTGGTATGTCATAGCTTTCGAACAATAGCATTTTCTAGTTGTACCACATAGATTAAATTACACCATAAAAATTGCAGTTTGGTAGCTTGTATCCAGAAAAATTTAATTAATTTTCTTTACTTTTATGTTTCCAAGATCATCTGTAGTAACTATTATAAAAACCTTTTCTTTATAATCAGTGTTAGAAAAGTTATTTTTTTCTATGCCAATCGGTACTGTGGTGGCAGAGTAAAGTTGAGCATGCCATCTGAAATGTTTTCCCATTCATCGCATACTAAGTTCACATGTAATCATGTAAAGTTGACTGATACTGCTGATGGTTTTCAAAATTGTTTGTTCTTCTGCATATTTGCTTAAAATACTGGTGTTTCTCCTCAAATCTTAATGTCCACGAATGCTGTAGAGAGCCAAATTTAGTTATCTGATCCGGATAATGGCATATAAAATGATGTTTTGGTCTGAGAATTATTTCTGGAAAGCATTCTTTTCTGTATTTCAGATCAACATAGTACTTTAGCAGATATAGTTGATTTTGTGTCACTTGGTCAAAGCATATTATGCGACACATTTCAACCATTCAGGTAAACAACTGTCAAATAGGATTCTCGAAGTCCACTGAATAAATTAAGAAAAATATGGGGAGTAAAAATATACAGTTCCGCACCTCATCTGCCTGTCCCGGTATTTTCTTCAGTTTTATATAAAAGTAGGAAATGATAGAGATAATCTGTTACATCCATGGTCATAACCAACACGTACAAAAACAAAAAACCCACAAAATATTGTTGTTTTTTTGTTTTGTAATACAGGGTGGCTGGTAAATGCCACTACAAAACAAAAACGTAACTTTTTTTCTGACTTATTAATCGGTTCTATTTTTTTTTTTTTGGTTTCATTGATTCGTCTTTCAATTTAAGGAAAATGAACGAATGTGGTAATGAAACTAACATTTTGATTGTGCGCTACAATGCTTTGGAGGCTGGCGTTGCCGCCTAAACAAACTTAAGGGGCACATTAGGCGGCACTCCTCTAGAGTTTCGACAAGGAATCTTTTTGCTCAAATATGTATCGCAATACAGTCAATACGGATAGTTCTGCTTAAGAATTTTCATTTCTTTCCTTTAAAAAATCAAATAACAAGCGAATTGAACGCAGTAGACTTGCCCCTTAGCTTGAAATGTTCTTTGTAATTTGCACGAAATTTCGCTTGCATTTGACGTCATCGGGCGTGGCAGTCATTTTAATTACATTGTTTTTTAAAAGCCATTAAAAAAGGTCACTTGGTGCCAGATAAAATCCATTGGAAGGGTTTTTTAATAACAACTTATCTGCCATTAGTTCTTTAAAGCTATGAAAGATTCCTTTTTTTGAACTACATCGGAAGTGCTCACTATCGCATCTTCACATTTAATTTTAATGTAATGTAATATCTATTGGCTACGGACTCTGGTGTCACGTTTTCTTCGATTAATATTTGTTGCTTTGCCATATAATTTTCATAATCTTCATAATTATCTTCATTGGAGGAATCATCTGAATATTCATGTCAAGACACATCGTCTTCGATTTCGTCTTCATCTGAAGACATTTCGTTATCAGCTGCTATATTATCTATTATATAATTTTGATTATCAGATGTTTCCATTTCTGATTCCATGGCGTTGAGGATTGCCGATGTTCCTTCTTTTTCATCAGCATTGCTCAATGTTGGTATAAAGTCAAACTGAACTGTGTACTCCACATCATCATCATCTTCACAGTTGGACTTTATTTTAACATTTCCGATTATTTTGAATGATAAAATTCGAGCTGTCAGATACTGTATTGCTCTACCAGATGGATTGGTGTTGTTTCCCATGCGTGATCGTATAACACCAAATAAATTTTCGAGTGCATCTTGATTAATGCAACCTGGGCATATAAACAAGACATTATCATGAGTTCGGAATATTTTTTGTGACATTTCCATTAAAGTTCCGATATATTGAATTAGGTTCTTTAGACTAATTGAATGGGATTGGGGTGGTAACGACACAGTTTCCAAAAAATCTCTGAATTCTATCAATTTTTGCATCTGTCCGTTATCACGGGTAATAGTTACCTTGTCTGGATTTTTATCTGTTAGTCGTTTTGCATTGATAAGAACAAAATCTTTGTCCTCCAGATTTTCAAAAAATATTGTAGTAGCAAGAGCATTTTCAATATTTTTGGCATCCTTAAACCACTTTTCTTTCAGACAACATCTGATGGCAGCTGCAACTGTTCCTTCCACTCATTGCCTGAATAGCGAGATATACTCGCATTTTTTCGAATTCTTGGGGGCATACATGTTCATATTTTAGTTTCGGCAACAAAGTGGGCACCATTGGACTTTTGGTCAATATCAAATACTTCCAATATATGAGAATAGTCGTGCAATAAATATACTTCTATTCCATCAATGATGCAGAAATTGTTGTCTTGGTATTGTGTTAGGGTTTTGTAAGCGATGATATTATTACAAGCTTCATTTTGCACGATTTCATTAATAAAAAATCTGCAAAGAAAAGAAGAACCAAAATTTTAGTATGTACCTTTAGATAACATCACTGGTTACTTAATGTATCAAAAAAGTCGCGTACTTTCTCTTTAGTTTAAGAAAAAAAAAATTTTAAACTATATAAATATATTGATATTATTTATATTTTTATATTATCTCCATAGTAAATTCATACATAATTAATTTAAAAAAAAACTTGTACTCCATATTGAATTTTCTTAAAGTTTTGATGTACAATTAATGGGTTTTTTGATTAAACGAATTAAGTGGAATATAAATTAACATTATGCGCTAAAATTTTGCAAATTCGATGAATTCATAAAATATTCACAAAATAGAAAAATAAGTCACGTTTTCAGTTTAATTGCAAGGGTATCCTACATCCAACACACAATTGCAATAAATTGATATGATTCTTAGATAATTAAAAAATTCTTGCTAAAAATTAATACAATTTATGCTGACACTGAAAAAAATCAAAAAATTTGTAGAAAAATTATACTTTAGTTAATTTATTTGCTGAAAATCATAAAACATATTTTTGTGATTCTTTTAAAAATAATTTACAATATCGCACACCCAGTTCAAAAGTGACTTAACTCAAAATTTTATTTTTTTCGGTTTTATATGCTTAAACTATGCACAATATACTTGTTTATCTATTAAGTCATGGTTCACACACGGCAATTATAATTGCCCAATTCTTCTTCAATTCTCCTTTGAACTTGCTCTTGTGTTCACACAGGAAAAGTTTGTTTCAGCAATTTTCGTATATCAACCTGCAGTATTGAAAATTGCGAATGACAAAACAAAACGGAATTGGAGTACGGGCAATTCTGTACCCCCTATCATTCTCTTTCCCTCCCTCTTCTATAAACTCAAGAATTGCGCAATTATAATTGCCTTGTGTGAACCTAGTCTAACTGTTGCTAAAAAAACAGTTGTCTTTCTTTATGTTACAATTTGTATAAAGTTGCAAATGTTTTTTTACGATTTCTGAAAAATTAAAAATTTTGAGTTGTCACTTTTGTACTAGGTGTGCTATATGTTACAAAATATCAAAATGTTCATTCTCCCAAATTGACGACATAAGTTAATGCAATATCTAAAAAATAGAGATAATTATATATTTATAACATAATAATAAATGACGCAGATAATTATAGAAACGAAATGAAAAAATAACAAAATATAACATATACAACCCTTTCTTTGCAATAAGAAAAATGAAACATAAAATTCTACCTAAGATGTGTGTCTTTGTCTTTCCCTTTAGTCTGCCTACCTGCCGTATATTTGTTTGCAATTTGACCACACTAGATTATTAATGTATATAAATATTTAGTTTACAACTACACATTTAATCTTTATTAAATAGAAATATTTTGTTTTCTTTTAGTGGTCTTATATTTAGTTAAGACAATTACTCTAAAAATTACACTATTAATTTTTAAATAAGACTAGACTAGCTTCTGCCTTTTTATGGACAGACGTCATCAGTGATTTTCCATTTAAATTGTATTATTATTTGTGTATTTATAATTGTCAGATTGTCTCCATATGATAAATTTTTCAACAACCTGCGGCTGTAAGAATCAAACCTGCGCTCTTCTTACATTACAAACGTAATGGAATAAAGCAAAAATCTTGTCGCATTATAATTGAAATATTACTTTTGGCATATGACCGTCACCGCTGGCTCGGACGTAGTCTAATCTGAAGGTCCAATTTTCAAACATAAAAATTTGCCAACTTTAAGTTCTATACCTGTATATAAAACACCCTTTAGAAATAAAATGTATGCATTAATCTGCTACAGACTTCCGGAGAAGAGATAGGTACCATAATCTTGGAAATATTCCTCCAACATTTTCAAATATCTCAATTACGAGTATCGTCCATTCGAAAAAAGTCGCCCTAAAATAAGTTAAAAATTATTTAACGGTAACTATTTAGATACATATTTATGTCAAGTCGTGTTAATTACTGTTTGTATTAAATATGATTAAATTTTAATGTGTGTGAATGTATGAATGTTTATTTAAGTATAAGTGTTCACTTATACTTGCAAAATTTATCTAAAATTAATAAGTAAAATTTTCTTTTGAAAATTAATTCGAGTTTACAAATAAAAAAAAAAATCTTAATTAACGAATTAAATTAATTGATTTAACTATTTGGAATTGAAACAAAATAATTAAATTTAAATGGGATAGAACAAAAATATGAAATCCAACTAAATTTAAATCAGAAATTAATTTTAAAATTAATGGAAAAATATAAAACAAATGGAAGTGGACAAAACCAAAAACAAAAAAAATTTATAAATTTAGCAAATGTTCGTGATGAATTGAATTGTTATTGAATTTAACTATTAATGCACTCTATTTATATAATATATTACGATATCCTTTTGATGAAATAAATAATGACGTTTTGCTCCATACAAATTATGTCCATTAGGATAAATATTAACGTAGTCGTTGTCTAAAACTAGCCGTTTGTTATCCAAAACTCTAGATATACGACGCTCTCCCAATTTATTTTCAACAGGAGGAGATGACAATATAAAGGATGCTAATATTGAGTCAATTAAATAAGTGCTAAAGAGGATTTGGGCCTTTTGGAATGGATGACGAGTCATAAATTCCAAAATCGTCGTCAGATGGGCAAACAATTTCAAAGCCGTGGTGATGGAACAACAGGACAGAGATTCAATATGATAAAATTTGTAAGAATCTGCAAACTGGCAAATGCATCCCAAACTGACTTCTTAGAAGGTGACAAGGGCCAAATATCACGCGCACCAACCTTTTCTGGCATGTGCACTCAACGCGTTTCAATTGAAAGTTAGTTATTCAAAAAATTGAAGAATTCTTCATAAGGGACCTCATTGAAAGTTGTTAAAAAAAAAAACTACTAAAGCGATCGCAACTAGTGATAGCTCGTTGGAAAGGTATTGAATCAGGCTTTAATTTAAAAATAAAATTTTCCTAATTTTTCTTGTTAAATAATTAAAAATAATTCAATTATAAAAAATATAAAACAATGAGAACAAGGTGGTCTCTTAAATGCTCTTCTCCTGTCCAAACAAGGAGTCGGGGCCCATTTTTTTATTGCTGATTCTTAAAGCAAAAATTATTAGGAATCCAAAAAAATAAAATTAGCCGGAAAATTTAGGAGCTTCTGTGGAAAATCGGAAAATTTAATTTTCATGGGAAAATTTAATTTTCATGGGAAAATTTAATTTTCATGGGAAAAAAGGTAAATTTCTGAGAAAAATTAGGAAATTATTTTTCAATTAAAGCCTGATTCAATACCTTTCCAACGAGCTATCACTCGTTGCGATCGCTTTAGTAGTTTTTTTTTTAAACAACTTTCAATGAGGTCCCTTATGAAGAATTCTTCAATTTTGTCACATGACAGTGGTGCACACCACCACTAAACCAGTCACTATAAAAAAAAAAATATGTAGGTACATTATTTTTTGCTGGGCAATCGATTGAGACTATTTATTTTAAAATCGGAGAGGGGTCGTCCAAAAATTTGCCAATTTTCATCGTTTTCATATGGAATTGCTCTATGTACTAATATTTAATTTAAACGATATTAAGGAAATAGGCTTTCAGTTTGATTAGTAAAAAAGTATAATGAGCGTAATTTTCATTACATGCTGCTGAAGACTAACAATAAAAAAATCTTTCCCTAATAAGTTTAAAAGCAAATGGTTAAAATACACATATTTATTAAACATCGTTTTAAAATTTTACTATTTAAATTTACGTCATCCAAAATCATTACAAACAATTACAAAAAAAAAAAAAAACTAAAAGTGTGATACGAAAAATGCTTCTCCAGTTGATATCACTAACAATATTTAAGAGGTAAATTTGGACATTATACTCACAAG
The DNA here is from genome assembly GCA_021234595.1 of Delia radicum. Classification (NCBI taxonomy): domain Eukaryota; kingdom Metazoa; phylum Arthropoda; class Insecta; order Diptera; family Anthomyiidae; genus Delia; species Delia radicum. The sequence continues at coordinate 159,552,284 of CM037854.1, forward strand.
TAAAACATTTAACTCTAACATTTTCGATTGTGTATATGTCATAATGCTGTGTTAAACATCCCACACAAATTGACCTTTTACAATGACTGCATTTAAGAAACGAAGCATATTCAATACCTTCACAATGTAGGCATTCATCTGACATATCGTTGCTAAATTTAATAAGACTAGGTTCACACACGGCAATTATAATTGCGCAATTCTTGAGTTTATAGACAATTCCGTTTTGTTTTGTCATTCGCAATTTTCAATACTGCAGGTTGATATACGAAAATTGCTGAAACAAACTTTTCCTGTGTGAACACAAGAGCAAGTTCAAAGGAGAATTGAAGAAGAATTGGGCAATTATAATTGCCGTGTGTGAACCATGACTAAGATTGTTTTTCATAACTTGTCTGTATTCATTTGGATTTATTATGTCATTTAAAGTAGTATTATTAAAAAGCGCTTTAATAAACTCACAGCAATAAACGCCACAGTTGTAGCCATCTTCTTGTATTGCGTGATTTATTTGCACATGTTTGCAACCAACAACATTTATACCCAATTTTTTGGATCTCCAAAGAACTTTTACTTATTATAGATATCATTTGTGGATTCTCACCAAATGGATCTATATAAGTAAATTGTATTTCATCAACATTTACATACATAAATCTGTAATGCTCAGTGTGCAATATTGGTATTATGACTTTAGTTCCACTCTTAAACTGAAACATATTCCTATAATCATAATCGATATTTAGAAAACAAAAATACCTTCCCCTCTTCGCAAGAACACACCTCAACATTTCGAATTTTAAATTGGTACAATAAAATGTGAATATAAACTTCAACAACACTATTCCATAACAGACCAATTACTGGTTTACTTGGTAAGTTTAATGACTCGAACTCATCTAAATAAACTACAGGGCTATGAAACCCACTTAGTTCTTCGTATATATAGTGATAAATTCTGCGATATTCTCCGATAAAAAATTTTTTGCATCTTACGTAGAAGATTAGTGCTGCTATAATTAATAATAGTATTTTGCACCTCTTTTTCAATATTAATATTTTCAATATTAATATTTTTAATATTAATATTTTCTACATTAATATTATTACTTGCAATAACGTTTTCATTTTGAACCACATTCATATAAATTTTTCTCATAGCTTTAGGATTTTTATTATTCTTTTTAAATTTTCCACCCTGTACCATTTTTACATTAATTTTTCCTTTCGCTTTTCTGGAGTTCTTTTCCATACGTTTTTATTAAGCTTCACAATTTTTTCTTTTAATTCATTAATTTTAATGCAACCATATTTGTTATCTACTTCCCTTATTTTAGCATGAACGTATTGTTTAGAAATCCGAACATATTCAGATGCTCTAACAAAACGTTTTTGTTTTAATAAAATATTTTTTAATATAGAAAAATACCCTTCTACTGGACTATTAGATATAGTTGTATGATCACTGTCTACAAATTTTCCCATTAAGTTAGACCAAAACACGGAAAATGGCATATACTTTGTCAGAAGTAAATTCAAAAATTTTTCATTACTATAAATATTAGAAGGACCCTGATGAATTGATTTATTTATTCTATTTTGAACTTTCATAAAAATTCCTATAGCTTTCTTTTAAAACGGACTTTTGGAATAATAAGTCGTTGATTCCTTTAAGTCGTTCTTTTGTTCCGTTTCGGAAACTTCTTCATCAATATCATTGCAATTATTGAAACTCAAATTTTTTTCCATAGCTACATTAAATTCTTTATTAACTGTTGGGCTAAGTAAAATAACGCACATACATTCAACCCATGACCAAAAAGTGTCAAAATCAGATGTATTTATTGCTTTTGCTAATAATGTTTTAAATAATTTAAGTTGCATGAATTTCAATGTCTTTGCGGATTATTTTCACAAAATGGCAATAACAGAATTCTACAATTACAAAATTACATTTTGTTTGTTTTTTGTTTAATAAAACATAACATTTTATTAACTAAGCGTTTACGGAGCCAATATCTTCATTGAATACTTTTAAAGAGGCATTAATACAAGCCCAACTCCAATCTAAGACAATTCTTTTACATATTGGCCAAGAAATACCATTTTTAGCGCAAAACACTTTTAATTTAAATCCATGAAGAATCGTTTAATATCCTCCTCATAATGACTACTCTACTTCTGCCAAAGGTATTAATAAACCGTTTCCAACTGTTTCCCTTACATGCAGAACTATGGACACTATTCCTCCAGTTGAATCAAAAAACAAGCTATTTCTGGTAAGTTTTAAAAGCATTTTGTTATTTAGCTGAATTAGCTGTACTTGATCAACTGAGAGCAAATATATTTCCAAAGGGAATGAAATTCTTTGGATAAAAGCAGCCCATTCATTTTCCCTTCGCATTAAAACTATATCAATAACTGGATCGCTATCCCGATCGAATCTTCTTAAAGACTCTGATTTTATTTATCCGGGCTACATCATTTGATATGACATCGCCCTTATTTCCGACGTCACGAAGAGCCTTCGACATTTCAACAAGTTTATTGTTCCTAAAATTTGATGCAAAATCATGTTTCATACCCTCTTTTGCTATTTTCTCCGATAAGCACGAGTTTGTTGAATTTTTAAATAATTTGATTTCTTAGGATGCGAATGAGCGATAGCTTTATCGCAAAAAACTGTAACAACTATCGGATTTAAGTCAAGTTTAATTGTAAATCTATATTTTTTGCATAGAAACGCTTTCGCATAAATTCAATATGGTTTAATTTCTTGAAAATTTGTAGCTACTAAAATTGATTGGACAAACATTATTTATTTTATTATAGGATTCACGTATCACATCTTCCATTAACTTTACAAACTCGGGTTTGTTGTCCTTGTCTACATTGAAAAAATATTCTTCTAAATAGAACTGCTGATGTCTTGACAGTTTAAAACGTTCTGGTTTATGAATGTACTGACTCATTGGTTTTATTTTATTCTTATCATCAGCCTGTTTTGCTTTCTTTATTAGCTTAAGATTTTGTGCTGGCTCTTTTGGAATTATATTTTTCTTTCGAAGAACTTTTATATTCATCTATTTTACCACTGTCACCAGTCACGTTAATGTCAGACAATTTTGTTGAGCACATTATGTCTGAATCATTAAACGATTGTGGATCAAGCGTTTTATTATAATTTAAAACTGTATTTGGAACTTTAGAATAACTTTCTTCAGCCTCTACAGTTAATTCTAAATAATTGGAATTATGAATAAAACTAATTTCTTCCGCATTCTTCAAATAGTGGTTGGGAGATGTCTTGCTGTGGTGATATAGCTGAAGCTTGCGGTGGAAATGCTGGTATTAACATTAGAGAATTGGATACAGCAGGGGCTTCTGGCTCAGCATCTATTTCCGCAGTTGGGGTTGGGGCAAACAGTGGTCTACATTCCTCCAAAATGTTAATAGCATCATTGTATAAACTTTGGAAATTTGTTTGAACACCACTCTCGAAAACTTAGCAAGGTATCTCCTAGCGCATTATTTTTTGCTATCTAAGAAAGTTTGTATATATTTTAGACAATATTCCCCAATGTGTTAATTTAAATTTGAAGTGTTTAAAACAAGTGAATGTTATATACACTTACCGCCGTATTCATAAAAATATTAAACAGCATTTCAAATACATTTTAATTCAGACACATTTACAGCCTTAAAATAACTATTTTAAACCATGCATAAAATCTAATATTCGTTGATGAGTAAAGTTTTAAGGATTAAAATGTGTTTTAGTTAAAATGTATTTGAAATGCGGTTTAATATTTTTATGAATTGTATACATATATAAAAATTAATAATTAAAAAATAAAATTTTATTAAATTTACCATTAATATAAGCAATTTATTTAAATTGTTACTTGTGATTTTGCGAACCTCTCGTTCGCCTAGTCTATCCGCATTTATTTTAAAATGGTTGAAAGTGACGCTTAAAACTTTTAATGTTGCCACTTTACCAATATACAAAAACTTGGTAGCATTCGAACAATTACTGTGAATGCATCTTAGTACTAAACACAAAAAATTCCCAAAGGGAATATCAGTACGATGTTATGGACTTTAAATCAAAAACTTTTATTTATCGTATTTATGTTGCAATACAATGTTTTCTTTAATGCCATATACACTCAGGGAATGAAGAAGGCAGAAATTACAAAAAATTACGGTTAAAATTGCTACAAACGTAGTCAAAAACACGATGAACGTATCAATAATACCAAATATAAACTAAATGAGAATTTTTGAAAACTCGACATAATCTTTTGTTTTTAAATAACTAACATAATTAACTGTATACTCCAAAATTAATGTTTTGGTAGTTATTTATTAAAATACTACAACTACTCAAAACAACTGGCGTACAGTAGTTAGTTGGTTAGTTATTTTTTTGAAATTACTTTCTAAATTAGTCGTTTTTCATGTTATCATAGAAAAATTACTACAACAGCAGTTAAAAAACTACTATAGCTTACTACCCGAACGACCTACATGTAATTACTGTTAGAATATGTTAAGTGTATTTGCCTAATTTGACATTTTTCGATTTTTAATTTTCGAGTTTAAAAAGAACTTTTTAATAAGATTTTAGAGCTTTAGAATTGCCTGTTTTAGTTTTTCTCAGCTTGAAATGATAAATTTGTTGTCTGTTATGTAGTTTTGATATTTTTTTTTTACATTTTTTGTCATAAACCTAATAGATTTTTCCATTTTGTCTTCTCATAATCATAAAGATTAAATAAATCAGATCCTTTCAAATGGAATTCACACTAACAAAAGATAAAATAAACAAATTAGAAATCTCGAATTTAGTTTATAAAATACCACTGATCAGAAATACAATAAAACTACTACTGCACAAAAACAGCATTATCATTACACTGCAATAACTCAAATCACTATCCCGATTTGGATAATACACTAATTTTGAATACAGAAAACAATTACAGACGTAAATACAATTTAGAAATGCTTCAAATTATGAAAGTACCATTAACACAAAGAATAAACTACAAAACGGACATAGCAAATATTGCTCAGAATTACAGACATTTAGTTAATAGGAATTAATTATTAGAATGTTAAATAATATATGTATGTTGTGTAAGATACTACTGTAATTGTAAGGTACTATTGTACCATATTTGTACTTTCAATATTGTTTCGAGTGTATTTTTTATAATTTGTAACAAAGTCATATCAATTTTGTAAAATAAACTTCAGTTTGAATTGAGCAATTGAAAAGAAAACAACTATTAAAATTCAGGTGTGGGGTGTCACAAAAATAAAAATTTAAAAAAAATTTAAAATGGATTTAAGACCAACACGCCAAGCCATAATTGAAGCTCTTAATGTGGCCAAAATATCTTTTCCTGAGCAAGCAACAATATCTCAATTGAGATCACTTTATAAAGCTTTGTCTCAATTTCAAAATGAAAGTCGTGGTACTGAGGATGTACCAATGGATTCTGGTAGAAGTGCTACTACCAATGATGAAAATATGGTTGAAAGATGTGTTGCTTTGACCGCTGCTGCTGCCGATGTTAATAATACTGCTGTTATTCCCTCTGGTATTGGGAATTTGATTGATTTTCCACATTCTAGTGGTATTGTTTCCGATGTTACTGCCACCACTTCTAATATTTCCCATGGAGTACACCACAACGTTTTAGCTTCTGGCGCTGATGTTACTAACACAGAAGCAAACGTTTTTTGCACCAACTCTATGCAAGATAATTTTAATGTTGCCCGAAACCAAATAGATGAAGAACAACAATTGGCAAAGCAAATTAAAATTTTACAAATGCGATGTGAAATGGTAAATTTACAAAAACAACTTCAATCTTTAGAATTTGTTGATAGTCAAACTCGCAACACCCGCCGAATAAATTATGAAGAACTTGTTATAGCTGTTCAGAAATTCAGTGGCGATGATAATCAAGACATTTTAAAATGGTTTCGACATTTTGAAGATTATACTCACACATGTGGATATAATGATCATGATTTATTACTAGGATTGAAATGGTTAGTTCATGGAACTGCCCGTCAATATGTTCAAAATGTTGATATAGTCAACTATAATGACTTAAAATGTGCTTTAATAAAAACTTTTAAGAGGAAATTAACTCGTGAAGATGTTTACAGAAAGTTGCGTTTGCGTATTCTAAAACATCATGAATCGTGCTTAAGTTACGTTATTGCAATGCAACAGATTGCAGCTGAAGCTAATATTGACGAAAAAGAGTTAATCGATATCATTATCGATGGATTTCAAGACAAATCAAACAATATTGCTTTATTATATGGAGCCTCAACAATTGAAGAATTAATTGAAAGATTGGATCGTTATGAACAACGCCGAGTTCATAAGCCGCAAATGTTAGAAAAACAAAAGCCAAATTCAAAATCGAACGTAAGATGCTTTAATTGCTCTCAATTTGGACATTTCCAGAGTTCATGTCCAAAACCTCATCGTCCCCCTGGTTCTTGCTTTGTATGTCATAAAGTGGGCCACTATAACAAGGATTGCCCAAATAAGAAATTACCTGTAACAGTAGCATCAGTTTTTCCAGAAAGGCAAATCGTTACTGATGAAAATTTAGTTAATCCAATACAATTGGTAAGTGTGGCTTTTTATAAATTTAATGAAGACGAATGCACTGATTATTTAAATATTAATTGTCTCATTGATTCTGGTAGTCCCATTAATTTTATCAAAAGATCGTTTGTGCCGTCAAATCTCAAAATATCAAAGGAATTAAAGACCATACATATGTCTAGTCTTGGAAATTTTAAGTTACAAATGTATGGAAAGGCATCATGTTTAATTAAATTTCGTGGTTTAGTAAAACATGAACAATTAATTGTAGTTCCTGATAATTATATGACGATTCCGATTATACTGGGTAGAAATTTTATGAATAAATTTAACATACATTTGGTTCAAATAAAAACGAAAAGTGCATTCGAATTTATTAAAGATAAACTTATTCCTATTGATAGTGATTATCCAACGACACATAAGGATAATCTTGAGAAAGTCTATAGTGATTTAGGAGCATATATCATAGAAAGACCTCAGTATAGTTTAAATATTTGTCCATTGTTGAGAAATGATGAGGCTTGTAGTATTGAAAATATCATTGTAAACAACTATATTTATCCAAAAAATCTTACTAGAACTCCGTTTGATTACAAGATGAAAATTCGATTAACTGATGACATACCGGTTCACTGTTCTCCTCGCCGATTATCTTTTAGGGATCGCGAGGAAGTTCGTAAGATTATAGATGACTTGTTAATGAGAAAAGTAATTCAGCCTAGTAATTCTCCATATGCATCCGCAATAGTTTTGGTTAAGAAGAAATCGGGGGAAACACGAATGTGCGTTGATTATCGTAGTCTTAATAAAAAAAACTATCCGTGATAATTTTCCTTTACCTTTAATTGATGATTGTATAGAATATATGTCAGGAAAGCAATGGTTTAGTTTATTAGATTTAAAAGATGGATTTAACCATCTCGAAATGGATAAGGATTCAGTGCATACTACATCGTTTGTTACACCACATGGTCAGTTTGAATACTTAAGGATGCCATTTGGCTTAAAAAATGCACCTGCAAATTTTCAAAGATTTGTTTACAATATTTTTCGAGATTTAATTGATTCTGGCGAAATAGTTGTTTATATTGATGACATTTTAATTGCATCTGTTGATTTTCAATCTCACTTAGAAACTTTAAGGAAAGTATTATGTCGTGCTTATGAAAAAGGGTTGGAATTTAAATTGAGAAAATGTAAATTCGGTTATAAAGATATTGAATATTTGGGATATTTGGTTAATTCATTTGGTATTCGACCTAGTGATAGGCACTTAGACGCTATTAGAGAATACCCTGTACCTAAAACTCAAAAGGAGTTACAGAAATGTATTGGTCTTTTTTTCATATTTTAGAAGATTTGTGCCTTCGTTTTCTAAAATTGCTAAACCATTGTTAGACCTATTAAGAAAAGGGCAACCTAAGAAATTTAATTTTTCGGAAGATTGTATGAATGCCTTTAAGGAACTTAGACAACGACTGACAAAACCACCAATTTTGGCTATTTATAACTCTAAATGTGAGACCGAATTACACTGTGATGCCAGTTCACATGGGTTTGGAGCAGTTTTACTTCAACGTCAAATTGATGGAAAGTTCCATCCAATTGCATTTTACTCCAAATCTACTTCTGACGCGGAATCAAGGTATCACAGTTTTGAGTTAGAAACTTTATCGATTATAAATGCTTTACGACGTTTTCGAATTTATTTGGAAGGAATTCCTTTTAAAATCGTTACTGATTGCAATTCACTGGCTATGACCTTAGGTAAGAAACAGGTAAATCCAAGAATCGCTCGTTGGGCCTTGGAGTTGGAAAACTATAATTATACGATACAACATCGTAGCGGATTGTCCATGGGACACGTTGATGCTTTGAGTAGATGTTATGATAAAGATGATAACCCATTTCACATTGATGAAATAAATGTTCAACAAACAGTTGCTGCAGTGGATTCAAATGAATTAGATATACAAATTCAAATATTACAAAACCGTGATGAACTCATAAGGAGTTTGGTAACAAAGTTGCAATCGGAAAATGACGATAATTTCGAGTTATCCGATGGATTGGTGTTTCGGAAAGGGGCATCAAATCGTTTACTTTTGTATGTTCCTTGTGAAATGGAAGAAAATGTTATCCGTTTGGTTCATGAAAAAATTGGACACCAGGGAGTTGAAAAATGCTTTGATCAAATAAAATTTAATTATTGGTTTCCAAAAATGAAGGATAAAATTAAAAAACATATCCAAAATTGCGTAAAGTGTATAATATATTCGGCATCATCTCGATTACACGAACAAAATTTGCATAGTATTTCTAAAGTTCCACTACCTTTTGATACTATTCATGTGGATCATTTTGGTCCATTACCATCCTTATCTTCAAAATGGAAACATATACTAGTGGTAGTTGACGGGTTTACAAAATTTGTCCGTCTTTATCCAGTAAAATCTACAAGTACAAAAGAAGTTTGTTGTTCAATGGAGAAATATTTTAACTACTACAGCAGACCAAGGCGTTTAATATCTGACAGAGGTTCTTGTTTCACTTCAAATGAATTTAAAGAGTTTTAATCAAAAACAATATTGAACATGTTAAAGTTGCAGTTTCACATTATCTTGTATTGTATGTGTTTTTATTAATTGTTTTTGATTGGGGTCAATCAAATTATCAGGTTGGCCGAACTGTAAGATACTACTGTAATTGTAAGGTACTATTGTACCATATTTGTACTTTCAATATTGTTTCGAGTGTATTTTTTATAATTTGTAACAAAGTCATATCAATTTTGTAAAATAAACTTCAGTTTGAATTGAGCAATTGAAAAGAAAACAACTATTAAAGTTGTTATAATATTTTAGTTAAGATTTTAAATATTGTTAATTTAATTTTGTTTACTATGATGTTTTTTAAATATTTTTTTTATTGTTTTCTGGGATATTTTTATATTGACAAAAAACAAATATTTATTTTCCCGCCTTTTTTTAAAATTTGTTATTTCAAAGCTTTTCAAATTAAATTAAAATAAATTTCCCTGAAGAAGTCTCCCAATGTGGAGACGAAATATTGGAAATTAATAATCTGCAATCATTTAACAAAAGATCTTAAGCTCGATTATAAAGCAGAATCATATAACTATTATTTTTTTATAAATTTGTTTGTACATTACATATAAATGCCCAAGAAACAACTTTACGGACTGTCCGTTACAAACGGATTCATGAATCCGGCATTGACGGTACGAAAACGGACCGGAATTGACGTATCCGTCGAAGCTTGTACGAAAACGGACCATTAACGTACAGTAAAATTGGATTACTCAAATTTTCGAAAATTATCCGTTTTAACTCCGTTTTGCTGTATCCGTTTCGGTGCCGTTTAACCAGACTACACCGATTTTCATCAGTTAAAACTCCGTTACTACCGTTATCGTTTTTCTTCCGGTATTACCGGAGTGTGTTTTGTTTAAAAAAAAAAAAAACAAACAGTTTTATTTATTAATAAAATTAAATATTTATAAAATCTTCTATATATGTATATAAAAAGAAGTGTACATTTTGATTGTCACTCCATAACTCGAGAACGGATGCAGAAAATAAAAAATGGCTGAATACGTTTTGTAGAACATGCAATGAGGATGGTTTTAAAAGAAAAAAAATCTTTAAAAATATTTTCTTTTGGGGCAGATGCGGTGATTTTTCTGAACATGAGTCATTTTCATCTATATATATAAGAAGAAGTGTACATTTTGATTGTCACTCCATAACTCGAGAACGAAAATTTTAATGATGAAAATGTTAAACAACACCAGAGTTAAAATGAAAAAAAAAATCAAAATGTTAAAACCACATCCTTTTATTGATTTTTATTGAATTTTTATGTGGTTTCATATTGTTTTTTAATAATTTAATTGTTAATCCATTTTTGTTAATATTTTTTTAAATGAAAAAATTTAAAAATAAAACCAAACTTTTGTTTAAAATTAAAAAAAGGAGAAATCATTTAGATAAAATAAATAAAAAAAAATAAAAATGGACCATTTAAAAAAAAAAACGGTACGAATACGGACCATATTCGGACCGTATACGGACAGTTTACGGTACGTTTTGAACGTACACTCAATTCGTACACTCCGTTTTCTATACAGCATGACGGCACGAAAACGGTCCGGTTTAGCGTGTTTATACTGTTTATACTGTATAAATGCAATTAATGTTTATCCCGATGAAAATAAATTTAAATAACAAATATGCAGGTGCTTGTGCAAATTTAAATGTAACTGACACTAATAGAAAACATATGATTTTCTATTGTTGATTTACTTGAATAAACGTCACTACATTGCTAGGTCTGTCAAAAAAACAGAGTAGTATTTGGAAGATGACAAAGCCAATTGTGACAATTTTTTGTTGTTGTTTTGGTTTTTCTTTGATATTTTAAATTTTGAATCTCGCTCCTAGACGAGGACAAGAAATTCTCATTGAGTTTGTGATTTAACATAACAAATATCTCTAGAAACTCTAATAACAAAGTCCCCTGAAGATTTCCTTAGGCAGGAATGAAATCCGGATAGGGACACGCCTACATCAGATTGCTTTTCACAATTTGTTAAATAAGTTTTGGGACTTTAGCACATTTAATTACTATAAAAAAAAAAAAAATTTACTTTATTTTTTTGCAAAACTCTTTTTTGAAACTATTTTGTAGCCGTGAAAATGGCTTTTGTTTTTTATTAATATTTATCAAGTTTTATTTATTTTTTATTAAATTTAATCTCTTTTTTGAATTTTTTTTTTATTAAGTTTTTTATTAAATTTAATCTCTTTTTTGAAACTATTTTGTAGCCCTGAAAAGGGCTTTTGGTTTTGTAGCCCTGAAAAGGGTTTTTGGTTTTTATAAGTTTTTTTTTTTTAATTTATTTAATAAGCCCTTAATAACGGCTTCCGCTATTTCTTTTTCGGCTTCAATGCAGTCTTCTTCTGGTAACGCCCGAAGTGTCGATGCAATGTAAACTGCAAACGCATCTTCCTGCTCACTACCAGTTGAATACGGCATCATATGCATCACCGAAGAACCGCTATTAACAACTACAACAGAAGGTTGATGCACTTTTCTCGGCTTGCTATCGACCTTCGGTTTCACCACATTCACATTTTTTTGGACTTCTTTGGGTGGCTCTACATTTCCCATTTCGACATCTTCCAATGTCGCCATCCAATCTTCCAAAATCTCTTCAGTAGCTGACTTTGAAGACCTGGGACCAGCAGCCGAGAGAAACTTGAGTCTGTTGAAATACCACAGCACAGGTTTATAGTTGGCATCATTTTGCAGTAACTGCTCCTCCTTTTTAAAGTTGTTAACCAACGCTGCCAGTACTTCTATCAGGTCGGACGTTGAACCATCTTCCTTGACTTCTTTGAATTTCTGCAGAAGCTTTAGGAGGCTCTTGTCCCTGGTGGGTTTAACGAGAAAGGATGGATGGGTTTCATCCCACAAACATTCCTGTTTTTCGAACATTTCGATAAACTCAATAGTCCATTTTGGACTATAGCACTTAAGGCTGTTTTTCAACATTCCTTCAGCCATTTTACACTTTCCACTTTAATTTTCACTTTTTCACTACCACTTTAAAAACACTTATAATTTTTGTATTTTTATAGCTTTTTTTGGTTTTCTTAAGTTAATTTAATGAGAAGCGCACAGTAGTCGTTACAGTAAATTTGTCACAATTTTTGTGGAAAAATCTGTTTTTTTAAGATTTTTTATTTTTTCATTACCACAACTTCATTTGATGGAGAAAAAAAAAAAAAAATCATAGAATATTCCTTAGATGATTGTTTATATAATAAAAAAAAATTAAAAGTTAATAAAACAAATTTTTGGAGCTATTTTTGTAGAAAATTTTTTAAAATTTACTATTACAACAAAATTTATACTTGCAATGTGTGAACACACAAACAAGAATCATCACTTGCTTGTGTGTATGCAAATTGTGTTGTTTCTGCTGTGTTTGCATGTTTGTTGTACCAATAAAAAAAATTTACACATATAATAGGTCCATTCGTTTACTTTTCCAGTAAAATCCTGTAGATGAGTAAATTTTGGGCAAAATGAAAATTTTACTCTCAGAACTGGCTCTTGCACAAAAAAGGAAACGAACGGAAAAATTGCAAAAACTTGCAGGTTAATTCAAACATATGAGCGCTAAAAAGCTTAGTGTTGTAAAATATGTATTATTTAGACTACCCAGTACATATTGTTGTTGGTAATTGATGCATTGCATTTTAATAATTAGAAAGACGTAGCAATTGTATTTATTAAATGAACTTTTGTGGAAGCTTTTAGACTTGTTTAGTTTGTACATGTCTTTTAAATTTGTTTCTAGTTAAATAACATACGAAAATACATGAATACTTGATTTTTGATATTCGGTACCCTGAATAATATGCAGTAAGAAGTATTCATATATTCATTAGCTTTACATCTCTAATATATTAGTGTAAATAAAAACAATTAACAGAGATATTAGAAAACTGATAAATTGTTACTATAATAATTGTAACTGACTACTTTAATTGTACAAATTTGTGCAAATTTTGGTGTAAACGAATGGACCTAATGTTTGAAGAAGACACAAACAAGAATAATCAGTTGATTGTGTGTATGTTTATGTGTACAGTTTACGTTTGGGGGTGGTTTTTAAATTTCTTGTGTTTTTTTTTTTCAAAAATATTGTTTTCTGTATTTCTATTAAAAATCATATTTAATTTCTTATTGAAATCTTACATTGAAATATAAAAAATGATTTTGTTGTAAGAAGAGAAATCAATATTCCTTTCACAAAAAACATTCAATAAATATATTTATTAAAAATAGAAAATTTATTAATTTTCCCATTAACATAAATGAAAGATCAATAAATTTTCAATACTAATTTTGTTATTTACTTTTATAAAAAATATAAAATTCATTAATTTCGTCTTTTTTAATTTCTTTTTAATTAAATTTTAATAATAAAATTTGCCGTCGGCAAAACATTTTTCGTTATTACAACGGAAATAAATTTATGTACATGCAAAGAATGTGCGCACAAGCAGTGTTTGTATTTTCACTAACAGGCATAAGAAAGTAATTTACATGGCGCTTGAAACATACCAATATCATTCGAGTGTTTTTGTTTGATATGTTTCATATAATAAGAAAATATTTTTTGTAATTGCAAAATTTTTTTTTTTAATTTTCAATTAAAGTAAATATATGTTATATTATTAGAAAAAAAAAACATTGAAAATTTTAATTATTTCTATGAATTTTTATGATATTTCTCCGTATTTTTTAACATTATTTTCCAAATTTTCACACTTAATGCTCAACAGAAAAATATTTTACTTTATAATTATTATTATTTTTAATTATTTAGGTATAATATTATCTATGGAATGATCTGTAAAAGAAAATATATCTATTTTGTAAAAGGGAAAGAAAATAAAAAAGAAAAACTGAAAAATTTTAATCAAATTTTACTACAAATTTAACGCAATTACTACTATGTTAACTATGTTGACTACTATGCGATTCTCGTTCGGTCCAGCTAACAAAGCAAAAAAAGGTAAAAAACCACAAAAAAAAAAATGGGAAGTAAAGTGTTAAAAGAGTTTGCTTGTTTATACAAGAACAACAAGTGCTTGTGGAGTGAAGAGGTGGCTTCAACTCGAGAGGAGAAGGATGCGGCCTACAAAAAGCTCCTTTCGAAGTACCAGGAGTTCCAGCCGAAAGCAACACACAAGACAGTTGTGGCAAAACTGGCTTCAATGCGGTCGTGCGTCAGTAAAGAAATTGATAAAATGAAGAAAAACCCAAAGCATGTTCCCCAGCTTATATATTTCAAGGCGATGGAAGAAATTCTGCTGCATCGCCAGTTCCGGTCGTCACAGACGTATATGAATTTAAGAGTGACGATGAGCAGCAGACGGTTACTGCAAACATTGCTGCATCGCCTTCTGCAGACACTTCACCCTCGATGACACTCCGTAACAAGCCCACACTCCGTAACAAGACCACACTCCGTAACAAGCCCACACTCCGTAACAAGCCCACCTGAGGAACCCCAAGACACTGCCAAAAGTGTTACAAACATTTTAAAAAATATTAATTTAAAATAAATAGAAGTACTAGGTTAATATTATTTTTTTTTTCTTAACTTTCAATTTTTTTTAATTAAAAATTTATTTTTCTGTAGTTTGCTGACAGAGTAGAAAAGTGAGGAAATTATTAAGAATCAGTGGCAGCTTACCGTTTTAAAATTATTCGCAAAGATAGGATCGTGAAAAAGTCAGGACCACAACCATATTAAATATAGTATATATATTTCTAACTATTCCCAGAAAAAAAGCCTGGGCTTGAAAATAGTTAAATCGTCAATTGAATTTTGGTGACTACTTCTTAGTTTTTTATGTTAGGGTACATTTTATAACGTTATTAGAAAAATTTAGTTACTTTATTAATATTTAGGTTTTTTTTTTAGTTGTTAAGAATTTTAGTTTATATTTTTTTTTAATGTTTGGGTATTTCAACGAAATTAACTGAAAAATCTTAACATACAGTCCACGCGAGATAATATGAACTAATTGAAACCAAGCCAGTTCACCTTTGCAAGGTTGTTCATATTTGCGAATGTCATCTAATTTACATTTAAAAACGTTTTTCCAATAAAAATAAAAGTTTCTTATGTTAATTTTTTTCATATTTTCGCGAGTGCACTGTAATATTATACATTTCCTTACAAATCGCAAATTTTTAATATCAGGGTAATTCAAATTTTTTTATTAAGGTATTTCATTAAAAACATATATGCCACTATCGTGCTAATTACTCGTGTTGGGGGGAAAATAAAATTACAATGGGTGAATAGAATTTAGTGTTGAAATTGTAAGTTGGTGTACATCTCAGGGGTTAATGTGATCAAATTCTCCATAGACCTTTAGTGTTGTTTTTTAGTTGTCATGTCAGTTTAGTCCATCAGTACAATAGTTTTTTTTTCTTAGTCCTTGGAGTATCGGGTTGAGAACTTACGACCACTATTATAGCCGGGTGGCAACGACTCCAATCAAGGTTTCTTAAGAATTGAAATTAATAGTCTTTTCTGATGGGTTAATGATGTTTTAAAATAATTTTTTTTTTTCAACCAATGTTAACAAATTTAAACAACAAAACTTACTAAACTACCTCATTTTAAATATTTTATAAAAACAAATAACCAAAAAACACAATTTCCTCGAAATCCGTTAAAATTAAATCATTGCCCTACCCAACTATACGGACAGATATTTTTCATATGTTTTATTTTCATTGTCTAAAATGTATTTAACAAGTCCATGTACTTCAAATCTTAATTCGTTAGACTTTTTTGAAGACAATTTTTTAAAATTAAATTTCAAAACTATTAAATGTCTGATTTTTTTATTCCCTCTATTATTTATTTATTATTTTATTACCTACCCAAGTTTTAATATTTATTTTTTCGGTGCACCGTACTTTTCGCTTATAGTCACATCTCTTAGTTGCACACAAGTTGTGGACTATATCGCTAATGTGACTATATCTCTAGTTTTTTTATATGCCATTTTGTTGCCTATAAATAAATTGTGATATAGTCATCATAAAATGTGACTATATGCAATTTATTTATTATTATAATAGGTGGAAAATTTGGAATATAAAAACGATGTTTAAAACAATTCAGCTCAGTTTCCTTGTTCCAATTTTCGTTATAGCCTCTTAAATTTTTAAATAATTTTAAACCGAAAAAAATTCAAGATTTCACAATTATATTAGAAATTTTCTGTATTGTGACTATAACTTAAATTATTTGCATATAAATTTACTTTTAGTAGCCAGAGTTTAGTGGCATATAAGCCAAATGTGATTATATCGTGAATGGACTATATCCTAAATATTTTGTATGCAATTTGATTTTAGATGACAGTAAAAGTGTAAAAATGGACTATATCGCTAAATGGACTATAAGCGATGTGACTGTAAACGAAAAGTACTGTAACAGAAAAAAATACTAACATACAACGCTACACCATTTATTTCTTTGACATCTTCGCAATTATTTACAATTTTCTTTAACATTATTCTTAAAATTGCAACCCTGTTCTTAGTTTTCCTTTGCTTTTTCTTCACTCAAGACAATTGAGCACATTCGCCATCTTTCTTAAGAGAATTCGAAAGCTTTCTCCCTACCTTGCAACTCACTCGAACATGCTTGAGTTCGTTCCTGTTTGAAGCTACATTTTAGAACAAATGACTTCTCTGTTAAAGAGCATATTGCGATCTCTTTATAATATATACTCTTTGCTCTAATTAGTAAATTAAATTATTAAATTTTGAACTAGATAGTAATTTGTTTAACTTTTTTGGTTCAACTTATACTATGTTTCCACTGAACGTGTTTTGAAATAAAACTCCTTTTGTACATGTTTTCCTATCAACTTTTTTCTTCAAAACACATGTTTTGCTCAAAACACGTTTTGCAATTTTAATACAAAATAATTTTTGTCGAATTATCTAGTTTGAGTGTTTCTAAAAATAACGAAATTCCTTTGCTGTTGTAAAAAAACGGAACTAAATATTAAATTTCATTAAACTTAATATTTATATTCTTCTAGTAAATGTGGAGTTTACGTGTTTTTTTTTAATTCGCTTTAGTTCGCGTTTAGTTGCTACTTAAAGTTTGGGGTTTTTAAAAAATATTTAAGAAATATACAATGGTTGAATTATTATAACTTTTGAACACGTAAACAGAAAATTAAAAATGTTCACTTAGTGCCCTTCGACAAATTTAAATATTTTGACGACGCATTGGAAAATCTATATGCATATTAACTGGAGACCACCTGAAGACATTTAAAGTTAAATTTATAGACAAATTATTTAAATATTTATACTCATTAAATTATGCCAAAATGAATATCAGAAGAATGATACAAATTTCAAAAATGTGTTTTTAAAAATTTGATGGGATAACGAAAATGTTAGTACGCAGTTTAACGGCATTGGTATCATGTTTAAGATGCATATCGATTTAAAATTCGTGGAAAACAAATTGAAATTTGTCGTCGTGCGTGCTAAGATTATGCGAAAATTATGTATTGCAAGCGGAGGTCTTTTTTGGTGTTTTATTGTATAATTTTTTATCATGAAAATTGTGGTTAAAATAGTGCTTACCTTCTAAAATGGGTAATGCGTATGTGTAATTTTCTTTGTCTATTTTTTGTAACGTAATTTCTAATTCATTTTGTTGATTGAAACTGGTGTTGATATTATTTACAATTGGTATATATATTTCATCCTCTGGTTCAGCCATTGTAGCGACAAGAAAACTGTTTAATCTAGTAATACAAAGCCTTTTAGTCTTACTGCCTTTTTTCCATTGAACAAAGTTATGAGGTTAAAGGGAAACCCTGAGAAATCATTTAAGGGATATATGCCAATAGAAGGCACTACGACATTTTCTAAAAAATATCCTACAATATTTTTTTCAAAATTTAATTTAAATTTTTTTCACAAATTAAAAATATTTTACAATTTGTCATATCGTACAAAACTTCTTTAATTTCGAATGCTTCTAAATGTTGTTCAAATTAGTAATCCAACTTAGATTCTTTATTATTATTTTAATAAACACACTGACACAAAATGAGAAAAAGTCGATTTTGTTTGAACCGCAATATTTTATATAGATTTTTGACTCGCTAGTTCCAAGTATCTTTTCCAAATTTTCCCATCACGTCACAATTTTGCGGAAACCGTGATTAAAAATAGCGTTTTAATTTCTCAAACGAGCTTTTAAAATTTGTGTATTGTTATTGGAAAAAAATGCATTTAAAAAATACTCTATCAAAAAAATTACTAAATATTGCATGCTTAAAAGTAGCCTAGGCCATGAATACGATTTTTGATGTAAGCAAAAATTATTAAAATTATTACACCATTACACCAACTTTGTTTAAATCGCATTTTAAATATAAGCTATCTTTTAAACTGTACAAAATAAGATTTTTTTTTCTCAAATATCTTATTAAAGGGGAATCCCATATTGAAATGTTATCTATGTATGACAAAAGAAAAAGGGAAACCCCCCAATATATAGATTTATTGTGTGATCATATAGTTTATGGGGAATCACAGAATAAGGCATTTATCATACACCCCAAAAAAAAAAAGTTTGTAATGTCAGCAACTTTCTTGCTGCGATTATCTTAGCAGAAAAAGTTGCTAATATCAGGAAAGAAGTTTATAAATTCAGCAAAAAACTTGTTGGGCTTAGCAATTTTTTTTTTGCTTTTTCTGTAAGGATCCTCCCAGCAAACAAGTTGGTGAATTACAAAAATTTTTTTTTGGGTGTAGGATTTTAAAAAATATATGAAAAGGGGAAAACCATAGTAAAATTCTAATTTTATATCATTAACCGTCGACAATTTGTACAATACAAGCCTGCACAAAAATTCGTGCAGAAGTTGGTTGTGCAGCTAAGTCAAAACTACTGTATAAACGGTTTTTTTTCTTCGTAAGTCATCGCATTCCAAATGCGAGCCGCAATTTGCCGTCGTATGCACTCTCTTCGAGGGATAGTGACATCATTATTTGCCTTTGTTCGAAATGTGTGAAATTTGGGGTGTATGATAAATGCCTTATTCTGTGATTCCCCATAAACTATATGATCACACAATAAATGTATATATTGGGGGTTTCATTTTTTCTTTTGTCATACATAGATAACATTTCAACATGGGATTCCCCTTTAATAAGATATTTGAGAAAAAAAATCTTATTTCGTACAGTTTAAAAGATAGCTTATATTTAAAATGCTATTTAAACAAAGTTGGTGTAATAATTTTTGCTTACATCAAAAATCGTATTCATGGCTTAGGCTACTTTTAAGCATGCAATATTTAGTAATTTTTTTGATAGAGTATTTTTTAAATGCATTTTTTTCCAATAACAATACACAAATTTTAAAAGCTCGTTTGAGAAATTAAAACGCTATTTTTAATCACAGTTTCCGCAAAATTGTGACGTGATGGGAAAATTTGGAAAAGATACTTGGAACTAGCGAGTCAAAAATCTATATAAAATATTGCGGTTCAAACAAAATCGACTTTTTCTCATTTTGTGTCAGTGTGTTTATTAAAATAATAATAAAGAATCTAAGTTGGATTACTAATTTGACTACTTTGGATCTTTGTTGATTATTTTATAGTAATTTTAACTAATCTTGATTACTTTTAGATTATTTGTAGTTGTTTGAGTTGTAATACAGTTTCTTTATTTTCAATGTAAATGTCAGTCCTTTGTAGAACAAATTTAATTTTTTACTAACATTGTAGTTCATTTCAAAAAACAAACCACATCAAAGGACTATTTTATGATTCTACATTCATTGTTCAATGTTTGTTTATTTTATTACTAACATATGTGGTTCCTTTTTATTACAATTGTTAGTAACTTTTTGAACAGTAAAAGCATATAACAAATGTTAGTTGAATTTATTTCATTGAGTCGTTCATTAGTCGTCATTTCTTCAAGTGAAATATAATTTTTTTTGACTACAATTGCTGTCGTTTGCACCTACATAACACAGCAAAAACTAGTTCTTACACAGAGGGGTTTACGGAAGGAATTATTTGATAGCGAAGCGCTTCCAAAGCACAAAAAAAAATAAAGAAGATATGTTTCATTGGGGATTTTTGAAATTTATTCATCGTCTTCTTAGACAGTGTGCAATTCATACTATAATTAATATGCACATACATATTTTCAATTGTTTGAGATAGGCGTGGTAGAGAAGATTAAGCATACTTTTCTAAAAATCATAACTACATTGTAAATTTTTATTGAATTAGACTGTGCAGTTTCTGGTAACACAACCTTCATCAGTAATCCTTTTTGACAATACTGTAATTATTTGTTATGCTTTTTATTGTTTGATTGCATCCATATGAAATGTTTTTATTTATTAAATGCAATTCTGACCGTGGCTTGAACCTGCATTCTTTGCCACATGCACTTCACACTACACTTTAAACAGGCGCTTTAACCACTTGATCTAAAGTAAGGTCGATTTTTGCTGCGGCTTAAAACCAGTTTCAATTACACGGGGTCGATTTTACATTTAATTGTAATTGCAGAAGATAACAGATTTTTGTTCGCAATGTCCCACTTGGTATGTCTCTTTTAAAGCGCTTCTTTCATGTGCTCTTAGAAGCAATAAATTCATGCCTTCTTAGGCACTAAGAAGCGCTTTTTGTATGTTGACAACATTAGCGCTTCATGGTATGCATACTTTATTGCTCCATTGTAAGCATTATTCACTGCTTCAAAGAAGGCATTCTGGGAAGCACTGCAGAGCGCCTTCCCCAATTGCTTTATAATATGAAAGGCGGTGAAGCGCTATTTTGGAAGCATACAAATGTAGTTACTGCTTACCAAATCCAGGTTATTTTTTGCTGGGATCGTAGGCATTACTGAAAATATGTCTTATATATGTAGGTATTTAAATTTATTAATTTGTATACTTTTTGTGGTTTTAATTTCACTTTTTGCCCATTTTTTGTACTTTTTTTGTGCATTTGATGTGTATTGGTACAATTTTCGTAATAAAATTCGTGTATGTTCTTATATTTTTCTAAAAATTTCCTCTAATATATCCTTAACGAGGTCAAGCGACTTTTAAAAAAACAAGTTTCGCGAAAATGCAATTAAAACTTTAAAAACAAAGCAAAAAAAAAAATCATACAAAAGTTCATGTTTACTTTTGCATGAATATGATCATTTTAGAATAAGTAGGAATTTTAATTAAAAATTGTGTATGATATTTTCATACACTGTTACATATTAGTACAAATGTATGTAAAACGTGTTCTGATTCAATTAGGAATGGAGCAAAATTGATTATTAATAGGTTTTTTGTTAAATTTCTGCCTATTATAGAGGCTCTAGCTTTTCTAAAACTTCGGGTTCTGATGAGATCTTTAGCCAGATCGAAATACTAGTATCAACCTAGCTAATATGTTTGATTTGCTTTATTTTTGTAAATATACCGAGGTTGAAAGCTCGTTAAAAATTAAAAATAACATTCTACTAGACTCAGTTTTAAAATTTAAAATCTATTGAAAATATCGTGAAATTTTTTTATTAAAGAAAAAAATTTTTAATATAAAAAATGGAATATAAAAAGCCAGATATTTTAAAAACTTCAAATGAGAAAAAAATTTGTTTCCAGATTTAGACTCAACGCACCTTAATCTATTAGAAAATATTTATAACAAAGATTCTTTTAAAACATCTCAATTATGAGCATTGTCCATTCGAAAAAAGTCGGCCTAAAATAAGTTAAAAATTAATTAACGGTAACTATTTAGATACATGTGTATGTACATACATACATATATAATTTGTGCATTATTCCTCCCACTTTTTTAAATATATCATACATAAAACAAAATTGTGAAACTTAAATTTTGCGTCATCACCGGGGCTTGTGAGAGTAATTGTCTATTAACTAAAAAGAAAACAAAATATTTATATTTAATTAAGATTAAATGTCTATTTGTGAACTAAATATTTATAAGCATTAATAATCTAGGGTGGTCAAATGTCAAACAAATATACAGCAGATAGACCAAAGCGAAAGACACACATCTTAGGTGTTTCTTTCTTTATGTTTCCTTTTTCTTATTGCAAAGAAAGGGTTGTTATTTTTTCATTTCTGCGTCATTTGCGTTTCTTCAAAAGAAAGCATCATTTAGACAACCATTGATGTAAGTAGTTGAAAGATACATATTTTGTTTACGTTATATAGATATTTTATTTTAGATACTACATTAATATATGTCGTCAATTTGGGAGAATGAACATTTTTATATTTTGTAATCCAGATAAACCAAAAAAGCAGACACTTGTTGCTACAAAGTGTAGAGGTCGGCCAGCGAAGGGAGTTGCAGATGCTAAAAGAAAGAGGTCGGTCCTCTAATAAAACAAAAAAAGCCGATACCAGTAGTAACCGGTCGTGGTAGAGCAACGTGGAAGACGATCATCTGGCGATGCTAAAGAAGATGACGATGTTGTTAATTAATTGATTATTCGCATGTTTTTATAAAAATAATGAAGCTTTAAACACACGATTCGTCTACAGATAAAATCGTAACAATGTAACTAGCCATCTAAAGATGCCAACAGTGAAGGCTCAGCTAGTCTTGCCGTTCCGTGCCGTAACGAATCAGCTGTTTCGTTTTTGGTTTATAATGCACCTCACATAAACCATGAACGAAGCAGCTGATTCACCCATTGAAGAACGATATAAAGGCAAAAGCATTCATTCACTTATCGCTGAAATATGCTGGATATTGTATGATAATGAAGTGGAATTGCCTAGAGCGAAAAAAAAATTTAATTAATGAATACTTCCTATCCAAATTTGCTATCGAAGGTAAAATAATAGAGATATTACTGATTTTTAGTTAAATTTTAACTATTGAAGTCTTAAAAAAAATTTTGACTTTATTTTGAAAAAGACAAACAACACTCTACATATTGATGCCACAGGACGTGTTATTAAGAATATTTCATGGGTCAAAAAGAGAATATTTTTATATTCTTTGGTTGGTCATATTAAAGAACACAGTCATGTGTTTTCAATTGCTGATGCACTTCTTTCTGCGCACTCAATGGATGATATTTTAAAGTTTTTTAATGAAGTGCATAAATTTTGTGCAACAAATAATATTAGATGGCCAATTTGCAAAAGATTGGTTACAGACGTTAGCTTTGCTATCATTGGAGCCATTTTAAGTGAGTTTAATAACCAAACTTTGTCACAATACTTAGATGCCTGTTATAACTTCTTAACACAAGGTAAACGTAGAAGCCTTCCATTTGTATGCGTAGTCTTGTGTTAGTCATTATGGAAAAATAATGTGTAAAGATATAGACCAGAAGGTGGGTCTTACTAATATAGCATTAAGAAAATTTATGCGCGAAGCTTTGGGTGTTGCGTTTAATTTTACAAATTACGAAGAATTTGTTTTCAAAATTTATACGTTGTTCTTTGCTCAAAATCGTGCACTCAAGCATTTAAAGAAGCGTTAAAATATTTTGTTTCTGTACAAAAAATGGAAATTATGAAAATAAAGGAAGAATATGAAAAAATTGATGAAATTGATTTACGCACAAATGATAAAAACCTCAACGATAGCAGAACAAAGCCTATTTCTTTCGCAAGGAATTTGGAAAACGAATTTAACATTGTGTTAATGGAAGTGAAATTGTTGGAGCTGTGGAAATAAACAAACTGTATTATTGTCCACAAATGGCGCAATTTGTACTGGAGAAATATATACCTTTCCTTGTATTCTGGATAAAAATAATAGGAACATTTGTAAATGCCTTAAACGAGAATCCTAGAGTTAGCAATGGTTCAGTGGAAAGTTACTTTAAAGATGTAAAAACCAATACGCTACAAGGAAAAAGTACAAGACTAAACAGATTCGTTAGACAACTTGAAAAATTTACAAAAGCAAAAACATCAGCTGTTTTGTGGCATTTTTGGTATGGCAAAGAAGTCCTTATCCAATTTAGAAAATAAAAATATTGCATGTAGTACTCCAAAAAAGATATCAATATCTGATGCAAAATGGTTGATGGCAACAGATGATTTATCCATGGAATTAGGTTCTCCAATAGACTCCAGACGATGTAGATGTTACACAATTTAATAATTCCATTAAAATTCACAATATATTAACATAAAAAAGGGAAGTTTGTATATCACTTTAATATGTTGAACATTATGTAACGATTCTGCTTCACTGGATCTATCTTATATGGAACACTGCTACCTACTGGTCCGGCCGTGCTCAGAGATGAGAATCAGTTAAAAAAATATTAATTATAGGTAGCTATCATTTACAGTTTCATTACCCCAAAAGAAAGAAGAAAAATTAAAGAAAGAAACAGAATAGAATGCTGAGATAGAGTGGAAGGAAATGTATTTTTTTTTTTTTAATCGTATAGTTTTAAAGATTAAAAAAAATTGTGACCTGGAATCAATTTGCACGCATTGTAAATATGTTGTCCAGTTTAATACCATTCTTTGGACATACGTTTCATCTTCGGACTTTCAATTTTTTTTTATAATTAAAAGAGCAAATTCATAAATCAAATTTTTGTGGGAACTTCTGGGATAATTTTTTGCAACAAACATGTTTTGGAAACTAGAAACCTGCTTTTCTGAAAAAAAAAAATTTAAATTCCTTTTTACTTTTTTTAAAATAAAATACATAAGTATGTATTATTTTATTAAAACAAACCATTTAAGTTAAAATTTTAAAAAGTGTTCAAAATGTCATTTCTTATTAAAATAGCTTCGTTGGAAGAAGTTTGATAATCTTCATCAGTGGTATTGACTTCTACGGGAACTAAAGTCTCTTCAAGCTCATCTAAATGTTCACCAGGACGACAAAAATGAATTCTTATGTTGTGCTTTACACGTTTAAAATGCGTGCTGCCTTTTCAGGACTATAATGTAGACCTCTTTCATTTATAAGGCATCTGAAACAGTTTTTTAAAATGCCAATTGTTCGCTCTATAATATATCTTCCTTTGGAATGAGCTATATTAAATTTGGATTCTTTACTTCCAACAGCTGGTGACCTACATGGTGTTAAAAGCCATGGTTCTAGTGGATAGCCTGCGTCTCCCAAAATACGTGAATTGTCACCATGATGATACTGGTTTTCAAAAAACCGTTTTACATTTGAAAGTTTCCAAACATGTGAATCGTGACAGCTACCAGGAAAAGTTGCATTTACGAAACGTATTCTATTCAAATGGTCGCATCCCTTAAACAAAGTAGCATTTTAGTATATACATTTTAGTTAACCAAATATATTTACCAACATCACATTAAGACTGTGATATCATTTTCTGTTATAAAACAAATGACGATCATCCGATGGTGTAAAAATTTTAACATGTGTTCCATCAACAGCCATGACTACGCCTGGGATTGACGATTTTCTAAAAAAATAGATTCTGGCATCTTCTTTTGTCTGATCGTCCATTTTTGCTGATATCCACTTAGGGCATAAAATTTCTTCGAATGCAACCAATACTTCTGATAGAATTTTGGAAAATGTTGACTGGGAAATATTAAGCTGCCAGCCTTTGCCAACCCCATGTTGATAATTCCCCTCAGCAAAAAATCGCAAACATGCTGCCAGCTTGTCAATGGTTCGTAAGCATCCCAGCCGTGTTTCCGATTTGATTCGGTCCTCTAATTCCAACAAAATGTACTTGAAGGCCTCTTTGTTAATCCTAAAATTTTTTTTTGAAACTGTTTTCGGGATTAAAAAGGTGGTCTATTATTATTTTTATAAACATACCTGATCTCATTCATGGATAATACATCCATCGTGTTGATCCTTAGGTTTTTAAGGACACTTCTCAGGTTTCCCGAGTTCTCGGTAATGAAAAAAGCAATGGAATCCATTTTAAATTAAAATATAAATTAAGTTTACAATTTTTTTTTTAATACGCGCAATTGAAGAATAATTTTTCCAAACAGCTGATTAAAAACAGCTGATTAATTAGTGATGGCGAAAATTTTATAGTTTTTATCGATAATTCATCACGAGTATTTTAGAATACATCGAAAACAGAGTGTCGAAAGTGAAACGTTGCCTTCGTCGAAGTGAAGCGCGTACTTAAGAATTGACTTGAATATGTTTTATTAAAAAAAAATATTTTTTAATTTTAAAAAGTTTCGCTTTTCGCCAAAGCATACAAATTTATTTCCTGTTGATGAATAACAAAAACTTTTATTGGCTTAAAAATACACGTTATGTGAACAGTAGCCCTTGAGGAAATTAAACGAATTTTTAATTTCTTTAGTCAGGGTTCCCATAAAACATGATATGAATTTTAGCAATTTTGCACAATAAACATTAACGCCCGTATTCATATAAACTTTTAATTCAGATTTGAAAACACACATTTTAAAACACAGTTTAAACACAAACGAATATTAGCTTGAAATACCTTCACACAGAGAAACATTTAGCTATTTACCAACTGCAATTCGGTTACTACGATTCAAATTCGGTTATTAAGAATTTCAGTCGGTTATCACAACTTAAAATTAGTTTTCATAGCAAAGTTCAATTAATTCTACTTAATTTTAGTTGCAACACCCAAAATATTCAGAACTCTAATGTGTAATATGTTCATGAATTTCGAAAAAAACGGTGTATGGTATATACGTCTTACGCAGCAGAATGGTTAAATAAACCAACCAAAAGTCCTAATCTGATGTAAAGATTAACTTATAACATAAAAAATATATAAGATCATTGGTTCATGTTGAATTTTCATACAACAATGCCACAAAATGGTGAATGCTACTTATGGCCAACCTTGACCAGTTATGGCTTTCTAATCAGTTGACGTGCTCAAGTTTATAAATTTTGTATAGCGTTTACTTACCAGTCAATCGGCCTTATTACGGTTGTCGTAGTGAAAATTTGTCGTTTTTAAAAAACGGTATTACGTTTGTCGAAAACTACGAATGCACAACATTGCTATAAAATCTATTACAATTTCCGTATTACGGTTGTCGTTTTCGACTGTCAAAATGTATAAAAACAGTCGTCTATTTTATTTCTCACGACAGCCAAAAAAAAATACATGTTTAAGGACGCTAACAGCTTTAAAAATATTAAAAATGAAAGTTGCTAAAGCGTAAGTATTTTTTACATTAAAAATTATCAAATTCCATTGAAATTTTAATTTAAATAATTTTAGAATAAAAATCACAACACCAAAGCAGTTTGCAAAATTAGTGGACCTTTTGCAACAAAAGCCAGAATTGGCCAAATCATACCATAACAGCTTACACAAAGTTAACATAAAAGAAGAATGGAACAAAATTGCTAAAAAAAAAAAAATCGACTAAAAAAGTTTCAGAAAAAATAGACCTTATTGAACAACAGTGCAGGTGCAAACCGACTTATACAATGAGGTAAAAGAGTTCTTAAAGCAAATTGAAAGATATAAGATCAAAGAAGAAAAGTTAAAGATTTACAAAAGCGAGCAAAAAAGAAAAGAAGAGAAGTTTAAGCTGTACAAGAGTGAGTTAAAAAAGAAAGATGAATATAGAAGACTTACTAAATTTAAGAAAAGATGAAATAGAAATTAAAACACGACGAATTGAACTCAAAGAATGGAAACATAATTTCAAAATGTAATTTTTATATAGTAACGCATCTATATATTATTTTCTTTTTCATTGAAAGAGTGTTTAAAAACCCTAAATGGAGTGTGATTTTTATTTTTATTTTAATTAATTTTTTTTGCTTTTAAATTGAAAAATGTTAAAAAACACCAAATGAAATGTTATTTTTGTTTTAATTATTATTAAATTGCTTTTAAGACTTTGGGTTTAACCCTCAAAATGAAATGTGATTTAAAGTTTTTAATTTTTATTTTAAATATTTTTTTATTAATTTTAATAAATTAACTGTTTTTTTAAATAAAATAAATTAAACGTGCATTGCTTGCATAATTTTAATTCTTATATTAGAAGCTGTCAAATCCTCATTCGACCCCAGACTATAGTATTCGAATGCTTCATTTTCTAAATGAACTTCTGGTGGTACTACTTTGTAATGAATACATATGTTGTGCAAAGCAGCACAAACAGATGTAATTTTTTCAGCCATTTTAGGAGAGTAGTGCAATTGTCTTGCTCCCAGTATGCATCGAAATCTCTGCTTTAAAACACCTATGGTACGCTCAACTACATTTCTTGTTTGTGCATGAATATAATTAAAACGGCTTTCAGGAGTATTCTCCCCCGCCGATCTAAACGGTGTTATTAAATATGGTTCCAAAGGATAACCTGCATCTCCTAAAAACAATTAAATATAAAATGTATTTCATTTAAAAAGTATTGCTTTTTTTACTGACCTAATAACCATGTATTTTTCTCCACATTAAGGTAATTATCCTTTAGAAATTGTTTTAAATCACTAGAATTCCAAACTAATGAATCGTGAGCTGAACCAGAATAGTGAGGTGAAATATACCGAATTTGTAGTTTATGATCGCATACCTGTAAAAAAGATTTGTATATAGAATTTTAACAGTTAAATTTTGACTTTAAGAGTACCACTGTTGCATTAAGGCTATAGAAAGATTTCCTATTGTAGTATTTAAAACGTTCTTGGACTCCTGGTGCTAAGATTTTTATATGGGTCCCATCGATACATAATATAACTCCAGGGAACCCCGTTTTATTATAAAAATGTTCCTTTATTTCCGATTTTTCACTTCCATTCATGTCAAAAGAGATCCAACTTGAACAAAGTTCACTGTGCATTGCATCAATGCATTCTTTAAAGTTTTTGCTGACTGAGGACTGGGACAGACCTACATTGTAGTCATTACCGGCTCCTTTTTGGTAACTTCCCTCAGCAAGTATCCGCATAGTAGCTGCTAGCTTTAATACATTTGGCACAGCTGACGATCTTTTTGCTTCTTCCAGTTTTGGTGTTATTTTATTCAAAACATATTTAAAGGCTACCTTGTTTAATCTGAAATAGCTCACAAATCTTAACAGGAATTTTTATTTTCCACTAAAACAAAATTTTTTCGAATTACTTTGAATTTGGCATTGAAAATATATTTGATTGTTGCCTTATTTGTCTTCTTGTAGCATTCATCTCCGCCACGGTGTACTCATCTTCGTCATCAGAAGATAAAAATAAGGCCACACTTAGCATTTTTTATATTTTTAATAATTTAACAAAAATAATTAAAAGATAGTTTATTACCGCCAAACACCTGTTTTTGACAATTCGTCATAGAGTGCTTTATAAATTAAATAGAAAATCTACAGTGTCATTTGTAATACGAAATAGTTTCTACTTACGTGTATTGAGTAAAACATGTGTTTTGGTAAAAAAAAAAATTATGGCAAAACATGTACAAAATATGATTTATTTTAAAACACTTTCGGACCTAGAAACGTAGTGCGTTCATTGGAAACGTAGTATAAGAGGCTACCATTTTCCGAAGAAGAGAGAAGACATAATCGTCCTTATTACTGTTTCCGTAGGAAAAATCGTGAATTAGTCGAATTTGTTGAAAATTCACTAATAGCACAACTTTAAAAAAATTAAATTAAATTTATCAGAAATGTAAACCACATTTTAAAATAATAAATTAAGGTCGGTAAATTTAAAAAAAAATAGAGATTATGAGTGTGAAATTACTTGCTAATGCAAGGGGGTCTCGTGATAAGAGTTGTATTAATCTAAATTTATAATTTGTAGTACACTGATAGAATTTCCTTTATAGTATTAATGAAACGATTTCATTAAAATCGATTCATTAGTTTTATGAAAAATTTCATTAACTAAATGAAAATTCATTAATATTGGTATTTTTTTTATTAAAATTTGTTACGATTTTTTGATAATTTCATAAAAAAAAATCATTAAATCAATAAAAAATTTTGACATTTTTTTTCAATAAAAATTTTTGACATTTTTTTCAATAAAAATTTTGACTTTTAATAAGAAAAAATTTTTTTTTTTCAGATTAAAAAAACTGAAAAATTTCTTTTAAACTGAATTAACCACAATTTGATATAAATCTATTTTTTTCATTAAATTTGCCTAGAGCTAACTGAACTTCCGCTTCTAACAATAAAGTACATTTTTAAAATTGCTACTTATTTAGAAAAATTTAATTTTTTTGGTACTTTTTTCCAATGCTTTTTGGTACTTTTTTTAAAGCAAGTACTTTTTTATAAAAAGATTATTTTTCTGTACTTTTTTATATATAGCACTATATAAAATTATATATGGAAGTATATATCATTATATATGCTCTCATATATAATTTCATATGACCCCATATGAATTTTTCAATATGGAAATTATTATTTTCTGTAACTTGATTCATATAGGGTTAATGTTTTCACTTTTCACCACAAACGTAAGATATTTCAGATTTTTTTTTAAATTCGGATATGCGATGGAGAGTACAGAAGTAATGAACAACCGTAATTCGTTATAGTCGAATGTTATTGTAAGGGTTATTTTTGACCAAGCCTTTTTAACCTTTACAAAAACATGTTATGTAAATTTCCTAGAAAAGTGAAAGTATTTACCCCGTATGGGTCAAGTTACATAAAATAATAATTTCCATATTTCCCAAAATTATGAAAGATGTTATTCCCTAAATTTCCTAGTGGGTATTTTTTTGCCCAAAAGTGTAAAAAGAAATATATAATTATAAGAAATTTTCAAAATACTTACCCAGGTTTAATGTTGGCACTGATCCGGATTTTAGCTGGCCCATACCAATGCACTTCTCCTCGAAGTGACGACTACAGATCCTTGTGGCGGTGTTAATTTTATCCACATTTATTTTTAAATTTACACACCACAAGTTGGCACTTTTCGCCGGAAACCGGCTCATAAATATATTTTGGGAATTTTTCCCCAAACACTTTTTTACTATACATTTCATATTTATTTTTTTTATTAAAATTTTTATAAGTAGTTTGAAAAAATTATTACTTTTTGGGTGTAGTATAAATCTACTTTTATTCTAAAACTACATATGGCTCGATGGAATTCACTGAGATCATGCATATTTATGCAACACAGTATCAATTAATATTGAATATATGTTAAAAAAATTAACACTTTATGAAGTGTTATAAAATTTTTGATGTACCTTTTTTTGTTTAGCAGTTCGTTTTGCAAGGTTTATTGCTCTCATTCTTGTAATCTGAGCAGCACATTTCCATCTACATTTGTTCTTTAATAGAACCATAGTAAGATGTTGTAAAATTATTAATCGATGTTCGAAACATGGATCGTTCTTGTTAAATATATTTGGGTATTTTTTACGGTTAACTTTATAACTTTTTTTCATAATTTTTTTTTTATACCCAATCGATGTGGCGTTTTATCAAACACTTGATGAATTATCTGTAGTTTTTAATAACAACTTCTCTGCCTTATAGTTCTTTAAAGCTATAAAAGATTCGCTTTTTTGAACAACATCGGAAGTGCTCACTATCGCATCTTCGCATTTCTCACATTTAATTTTTTTTTTCTTAACTGTGATGCAACGCCATATCCAATGTAATATCTATTCGCTACGGACTCTGCTGTCGCGTTTTCTTCGATTAATATTTGTTGCTTTGCCATATAATTCTCATAATCTTCATAATTATCTTCATTGGAGAAATCGTCGGAGGAATCATCTGAATATTCATATAAAGACACATCTTTCATACAGACATCATCGTCTTCGATTTCATCTTCATCTGAAGACATTTCGTTTTCACCTGGTATATTATCTATTATATAATTTTCATTATCAGATGTTTCCATTTCTGATTCCATGGCGTTGAGGATTGCCGATGTTCCTTCTTTTTGGTATAAAGTCAAACTGAACTGTACTCCACATCATCATCTTCACAGTTGGACTTTATTTTAACATTTCTGATTATTTTGAATGATAAAATTCGAGCTGTCAGATATTGAATTTCTCTAACAGATGGATTGGTGTTGTTTCCCATGCGTGATCGTATAACAGCAAATAAATTTTCAAGTGCATCTTGATTAATGCGTCCTGGGCATATAAACATGACATTATCATGAGTTTGGAATATTTTTTGTTACATTTCCATTAAAGTTTTGATATATTTAATTAGGTTCTTTAGACTAATTGAATGGGATTGGGGTGGTAAGGACAGTTTCCAAAAAATCTCTGAATTCTTTCAATTTTTGCATCTGTCCCTTATCACGGGTAATAGCTACCTTGTCTGGATTTTTATCTGTTAGTCGTTTTGCATTGATAAGGTCAAAACCTTTGTCCAGATTTTCAAAAAATATTGCGGGTAGCAAGAGGCAACATCTAATGGCAGCTGCAACTGTTCGACTCATTGCCTGAATAGCGAGATATACTCGCATTTTTTCGAATTGTTGGGGGCATACATGTTCATATTTTATTTTCGGCAACAAGTGGGCACCATTGGACTTTTGGTCAATATCAAATACTTCTAATATTATCGACCAACTCACTGTTCCGTCCAATGTTGTTACATTTGTTTGTAGCAAGTTATTCCGAATGCCCTTATACATATGAGGATAGTCGTTCAATAAATATACTTATATTCCAACAATGATGCAGAAATTGTTGCCTTCGTATTGCTTTAGGCTTTTGTAAGCGAGGATATTATTTGATCCTTGGTCAGAAACAGGACACGTTACGTTAAGACCGCAAGTGCGTATAGTTCTGACATTTTCAATGACAAGCTCCGCCAATTTATTGCGATTTATTGTATTTTTCGTGCAATAAAAACTAAATGCCATTTTCCATGGTTGGTTCATTCCTTTTATCATAAAGAAATTGTACTTTGTTGCGATCTCCGCGGTTCTAATGCCATTTCCATAGTCTTCAACGCCATCGACTCTATCATGTGTATCATTATATTCGAGCTCTCTGCGCCCGCACATTTCATCCATCATCAAGATGCACTCTTTTCCAAGAGGACCCATTTGGTTTCCCAGGGATGTAGCAAGTTTCATTACATCAGCATTTAATCCCGGATGTACACATTTTACGGGAGTCCACCGATATAATGTTGAGGGATCGGGCAGATTAAAATGCAACGAATCACGCATGTAGCTATATGCTTTAGTGGATATGTAATATATGTTTAATAATACATTTTTAATATTCTCACTATATTGAGTTCTATTTTTTTTACATATTACGGCAGCAAATTCTATGACCTCACTATTAACACCATCTTGAATTGGAATAGAATTCAAGTACATATTTGTTAAGCGGACTTCATGTGCTTTCTCTTTCTCCTCATACTGTTGATTTTTTTTGTAAAGCAACTTTTTTTCTTCATTCCACAATTCCTCTTTTTTTTTGTATTTCATGCATTTTCCACATTCTTCTTCATATACGTCATTACAAATATCATTATTCCAATAAAGCAGAGTAGGAAACGAATTTTCCTTTAAATTTGCTTTATAAAAATATTGCGGTAAAAAGTGGTTCTTGCAAGCAAAAAGATTTTTTAGGTGCAAGTTTTCTTCTTCCACTTTACACAGAATATTCCAGTTCTTTCTTTTTTCTTGATCGTTTTGGAAAGAAAACAACTTGTGTGTTTGACTGGTGGAATTGCACCCTTTCACGTGACACTTACGTTCATGTTTTTTATTTAGTGGATATTCAGAAACAGTTGATTGGTGAACCGCGATTTCGTTGTGACCTGTGTAAAAAAAATTAATAAAATTAACTAAAAATTCCTATCTTATCCTATAACCTATCCCATAGGGACATATTGAACATATAACTTTCACTTTTCCTATCAAGAAAAATATTCCAAAATAAAAGATAATGTCTTGTTTTGTTATTTCTTTATTAACTTTATTAAAATTTTACATTATGAAATTATTATAATACAATTAGTGTAAACAATTATAATAATTAAATAATTACAATAATTAATTGTGTAGCGGCCTAATATTATTATATTTTATTATTTTTCACTATTATTTTATTTCTAAATGATTATTTCCATCTTGATTATTTGTTACATCATTTAAATTTTTGTATTGTTTTATTTTTGTTTTACTGGACACCCTAACGTGAAAGAATTAAAGTAAAGATTTATTTGGTATACTCTAATTAATTTCTGTTGAAATTAACCAAACTTATAGTAGGAAACTATACTCCTACTATCAGTTGGGTAAATTTACTCAATGTGTGTAAATGAAAAAAAAAATACACACATTACGTGTAAGTTAGTCAACAAAAAGTGTGTAAATATAATATGCAAGTGCGTAAAAATGTAATGAAATTTACAAATAAATGAATAATTTTACTGAATTTACTAAAAAAATATTAAAAAATAATGAATATTTGAAAATGAATAACTCCCACTAAAAATGAAATCACTCCCACAGCAAATGCCATACACCGAACAATAACAAATCCAATGTCGAATCCGTTGAAATCTTATTTTTAAGACAATAAGTAATATAATTTGACCAGTCATAGCTTTGTCATTTAAACAGCTAATTGATTGTTTTTTATCTTAAATAAAAGAGTAGAGCATTGGCCTTCTGTTTATTTAACGTTTAGACCAATCTTGGGCACAAAGAGAAATGAGAATGTATTAGTTATTTTACAAAAAAAATGAGATTGTATTGGTACTATTGCACTGAGCAAAATCACTTGGTTTTGTTTTTTTTTTTTGTATGTTTGTTTACATTGTTTACATTGTTGTATTGTTTTACTATTTATGTCCTTACGTGATAAATTTCAGCTATGAGGCGAATAAAAAAGAACTATACATAAGAGGAAATTAATAGGTAATAAAAAAATTTTCTTTAAGAAAATAGGCACATGAGTTCTTTGCCAATAATGTACTGGGCAAACAAATATATATAATATATATATATGGATTAATAAATTAAAAAAACAAAAAGCTACAAAAAATATTTTATATTAATTCTTATAAAATACAACAAAATTCAAAATATCTGCGTTGTAATTGTTTTTAATATAAACAATTATAGATCAGAGATTTTTAAATTTTTTAACATATAGATTGTTTTAATATTTTAGGTTTTGTGTGTTAAAATTAAGTTATGAATGAATAAATAAATCAAGATATATTTATATATTCAAGCTAAAAAATATCTTCCCAACCAAAAATCCCACATAATGAATGAAAAAAAATATAATTAAAAAAAATATAGTACGCTTGGCTTTATTAATTAAAATATCATTGGTTGTTGTCAAATATTACCTGTGTACTTATTTTATTAAACAAAGCGACATAAACCTACTCCATCCAATGCTGGCAAGCAACTAAACATTTTTTTTTGGTTTTTTTCGGTTTATCTTTTTATTTAGGTTCGGGTTGTGTGTGTGTGAAAAACGATTAGTCTTCGTTGTTTCAAGAAGTGTTTGCGCGTCACTGGTTTAGACACTAATATATACGTAAATTTTTTAATATACTAGACTTTTAAAAAAATAATTATTAAAAAACAAATGTTGGTGTGGGTTGTTATTTTGGGACATAAAAAGTTATGTCAGGTCAAATAAATGTTACTTGATGTCTTAGAAATATAAGATTTCAACGGATTCGACATCTGATCTGAAAAACAAGTTCTGCTGGGTGTCGTTAATTAATTTTTAGCTTATTTTACTCCGACTTTTTTCGAATGGACGATGCTCATAATATTTCAAAACTATCTTTGTTATAAATATGTACATATATGCTAATATATTTAGGTACGCTGAGTCTAAATCTGGAAATAATTTTTGTTCTCATTTGAAGTTTTTGAAATATCTGGCATTTTATATTCCATTTTTATATGCAAAATATTTTTCTTTACTAAAAATTTCACGATATTTTCAATGAATTTTGAATTTTAAAAAGTGAGTATAGTAGAATGTTATTTTTAAGCATAGGGATAAAATTTAAAATTGATTTAGCAATGTTACGTTTTGGGCCTTTTAATTTAAAATTTTCGGATCAGTTTAATTTTAAAAATAACAAACACAGTAGTGATGTAAAAAGTCGATACCTTTGACTACTCAATACTACTCGATACTTTTCAATTGAGTACTCAGTACTACTCAATACTTTTAACGTTTTTAATTAAAAAAACATACTACGAACAATAAAAGGTTAAACTAAAGAAAAGTTAAATCTGAAAGAAAACGGTTATATTAAAAAAAGAAGGTTGAATCTAAACAACAGCAATATTTGAAAACAAAATCGGTTAAATTTGAAAAAAACGGTTAAATTCATATTTATTAAAAAAAATATTAAAAAATTAACGATCATTCTAGTACACATATTTGTTTAAAGAATATGATTTTCTCGGTATTACGGATTTTTAAAAAGTAAAAATTGTAAAAATATATTCATTTATTTTATTTGTTTATTATTATTAGTGAGAAAATTTATGAAGAACGTGGTGTAGAAGGGGTATAAGAAGAAACTTTGCTTTCGTGGGGAATACAAAAATATTTAAAATCTATATCTTCTCTTTTGACTACAGTGGTTTTATTACATAACTCACTTGCAACTACTATACCTAGACCACTAAACGACTGTGAAAGGGTTGTTCGAAATGTTCAATCTTTTGAAAAACTTTGCATACAAATTCTTCAGATTCGGATAAATTTACGACGCTAACTATTGTTATGGGTCCTGCCTTTTTGCTGAAACAAAAGCTATCTTTCTATTTTTTATGGTATAAACTAAATCTTCCTAATTTAGAAACACTGCTTGAATCTGATTTAAGTCCCTGCTTTTCTTCTAGCCTAAGGAAAATCTGCTGCAAAATTTGGTTTGGCTTCTTAACAAGTCCTTTTATATATTGCATATAATTTTCGAATTTATATGATTAACGCACTCTGCTAAATGTAATAATCCATGGACATTAAAACTGACTAATTCATCACCATATAATCTACCGAAAAACTGTACGAAATCTTTTAATACTCTTTGGGCAAGTAGATAAGTAGATAATCTTACATGGGACATTTTACTAGACAGAAGCCTTATAATATAAAATAACAGAAAAGCTAATAGGAAAGAAAACTGCAATTTAGCTGCATTATATTCGAGGCAATACTTGGGTGTGATCGCTAAACGGTCATGATTTGGTATTGCTACGTTTGTAATGTAAGAAGAGTGCAGGTTTGATTCTTACAGTCGCAGGTTGTTGAAAAATTTATCATATGGAGACAATCTGACATAAATACACAAATAATAATACAATTTAAATGGAAAATCACTGATGACGCCTGTCCATAAAAAGGCAGAAACTAGTCTAGTCTGATTTAAAATTAATAGTGTTTATAATTTTTAGAGGAAAACGTTTATTCTTCTTAACCTCAACATTTCTAAATTAAATTTGTCAAATGCATATTAATTAAAAATTAATTGCGACTGTCTATAAGACGTTAATATAACACTACTATTTTTTTTTTGTTCAAACTATGATTAAATATTTGATGGTTTTAGTTTGTTCAAACAGCTGTCAAATAGTGTCAAATAAAAGAAAAAATATTTATCGGGCTTTCAGATTGAAACAAATATTTGCATTAAATATTTTTTTTTTTTTTTTTTTTTTTTTTATTAATTAATAATCATATAATTACAAATTATATACTATTTCCCTAACCGAGCACTAGCTACTATGGCTTTCGGCGCGTTGTAGCGAAAACAGACCAGTGCCTCTGGTGGGAATCGAACCCACGACCCCCGCACTGATAAGCCAGCACGCTACCAGCTAGCCTACCGGGGCGCACACATTAAATATTTATTTAATCAAAGTGTCAAAAAACATAGATTAGATATAGATTAGAAAACAAAGTCGTTTTAATTTACTTTTTTAATTTTTATCGTGTGAAGTTCTATTGGATTTACTAAAATTTAGCAAATTTGTTGATGATGTCAAATTAATTTTAAATTGCAGTTTACAGAAATTTAACGAAAATTTAGTAGCGGCTACTAAATTTTACTACAGTTCAGCAGACATGTATTGCTAAATTTAGCAAAAATACCGCAGGGTTCAAAATAGTTAAATTTGCCGTAATAACAGCAAAATTTTCAGCAACCGTTATAGATTTTTTTCTTAGTGTACAAGTTTTATGCGAGTTTTTATGAAGGCCTAATATAAATGTTTTTAAAATTGAAAGAAACCATACGATATTTATATCATGGGTTAACAAGACAATGTAAAAGCATTAGGGAGAAATAGTGTTTTTTAATTAAATTTATATGGGTTTTTGTTTACTTTTCGCATGGAATTTTGTTTTTGAAAACGAGATAACAAACTCTACCAGTATTGTTATGACATGATTTATATTTCAAATAATATTATACCCTTTTATATTAAGTTAGATACAATCTTAAATGGATGAGGTCAAAATTTGGACAAAACTGTATCAAATCACTTATAATTGTATATAAATTCATATAATACAATTAGATGTAATTTGATGCAATTTAATCGGGCCCTTTTTCGGATGAAATTTTATATAATTAATTATGGGGTCTTATTAATTTAGATAAAACTATATAAAGCTCCATATAAATTTTTTTAATCGGGTAACGAAAATTAACTGTTTACTGCAAAAATATTGTTTTGGTATCATACTAAAATAACTGCTTTAATCAACTGTTACGAAAATATAGTACTAATATTTATTTATTTTTTAAAAAAAACTAAAAAACGATTTCATATAAAATTATTAGTTTTCACATCAAATTATATTTTATAATCACAGTTAAAAATAACGAATTACTGAGTACTACAGAAATAGCTGACAAATTTTTTTGAAATAGCGTTTTAGGGGAAATTTACACGCTATCCATCTCTGTAAATGGGAGAATTCTCTTCATCTTTAGCCTGTGATGGTAATATTTCAAAGCCACAAGCCAATTTTATGCCTAACAAATGTTCTTTGTATTCTTCGCTAGTGGGATATCCAGATAAATTCCAACCAAATTGTTGTAAATTCTCTGGGAAATACCAGATATGGGTGGACAGGGGTGGATTACGTGTGAATCAAGCTTAATAAAATAACTCAATGAAAACACAATTTTAAATGTTGCAAAGTTTTTTCGTTTTACTTAGTCTCAAATTTTTTATCTTCATCCGATTTAAGTTATATATTTTTTTTATTTCAGTTTTAGAATATGTGGGTCCACGCTATCGTACATTTGTAGCTAATATGTCTATTGCAATATTCTTTACTTTGACCGCTTGTATGTTACCTTGGATTGCCTATTATTTCGCTAATTGGAAATTACTTGCTCTGGCCACTTATTTGCCATTATTATTATCTCTATTAACACCTTTAGTTGTGCCAGAATCAGCCAGGTTTGTAAAGACGTTGTTGGTAAACTATATATGATTTCTATTTTAATATTTATCATTTTTCTTAGATGGCTGGTTCCCCAAGGAATTGATTGATTTTAAAAAAATTGGAAAAAACAAATGGCAAAAATATAACACCAGAAACCTATCAAAATTTCATCGATAGTTGCAACAAATTAAGACAAGATGAAACTAAAAATCAATCCTATTTTATATTGGATTTGTCCAAGACACCACGTATAAGAAGAACCACAATTTTGTTGATAATAATATGGATGGGCATCTCTTTGGTCTTTGATGGTCATGTACGTAATGTTGGCTCATTAGGTTTGAATATATTCTTTACATTTACGGTGGCCAGTTTTACCGAATTTCCAGCTGATACTTTATTAACGGTGACTTTAGATAAATTAAGTACTTTAGATAGATAAGTATGGTAAAACTATGATAAACATAAAATTTATTATAGTTTTCAATCTACAAACGAGTTTGTTATATTTATTCACCATTTCAGTTAAAATCAAGGAAACTTCAATCAAGTTAATGTTTTCTATTTGAAATGCAGAAAATTTGCCGTTGATATTGAAAATTTTCATTTTTTATTAAAGAAGTTACAAATTAATTAAAGAAGTTATAAACTGAAGGGCATATTGTAAAAACTTTAAAAGCATTTTATAACACCATTTTTCGGATTAAATTGTATCTGTTTTTGATCTATTTTGAGATGCTGCTGTAAAGTATACTTTCAAATATTGCCAATCATGTACTTTACCTAAATACCCCAAAAACCGTTCCCGTACATAAAATTGTGTGTAAATTGTTGTTTGTGATGTTTTGGGTTGGTATAATCGGATCCGATTATTATAAATTTCACCGGTGTTTGTCATTGGCGTTAGCCCGAAAAATTGCCTTCGGTAGGAGATTAAAAGTCGGTATGTATTAGTTCTAAAAAAAAGAAACTGTAACATCAGTAGTTATTAAGTTATTTGTTAGCAGTTAAAAATAAGTACATTATAAGTTTTATTTACATTATAACTTTTTTGCATGTATCTGAACTTCCGCTTCTAACAATAAAGTACATTTTTAAAATTGCTACTTATTTAGAAAAATTTAATTTTTTTCGTATTTTTTTTCAAAATTTAATTTTTTTGGTACTTTTTCCAATGCTTTTGGTACTTTTTTAAAGCAAGTACTTTTTTTTATAAAAAGATTATTTTTCTGTACTTTTTTATATATAGCAATATATAAAATTATATATGGAAGTATATATCATTATATATGCTCTCATATATAATTTCATATGACCCCATATGAATTTTTCAATATGGAAATTATTATTTTCTGTAACTTGATTCATATAGGGTTAATGTTTTCACTTTTCACCACAAAAGTAAGATATTTCAGATTTTTTTTTTAAATTCGGATATGCGATGGAGAGTACAGAAGTAATGAACAACCGTAATTCGTTATAGTCGAATGTTATTGTAAGGGTTATTTTTGACCAAGCCTTTTTAACCTTTACGAAAACATGTTATGTAAATTTCCTCGTATGGGTCAAGTTCCATAAAATAATAATTTCCATATTTCCCAAAATTATGAAAACTGTTATTTCCTAAATTTCCTAGTGGGTATTTTTTTGTCCAAAAGTGTAAAAACCACGGAACCGTTTTATAAGAAATTTTCAAAATACTTACCCAGGTTTAATGTTGGCACTGATCCGGATTTTAACTGGCCCATACCAATGCACTTCTCCTCGAAGTGACGACTACAGATCCTTGTGGCGGTGTTAATTTTATCCACATTTATTTTTAAATTTACACACCACAAGTTGGCAGTTTTCGCCGGAAACCGGCTCATAAATATATTTTGGGAATTTTTCCCCAAACACTTTTTTACTATACATTTCATATTTATTTTTTTTATTTAAATTTTTTCACAATGAAATGTTTTTTTTTTTATAATTTTATGTTTGACTATATGTCAAACATAAAATTATTTTCTTTGAGATAAAAGTTGAAAAAAATTTTACGTATAATGCAGTGCATACATGATGCAAATATTTCCATTATATTCAAAAATAAATATTTCTATACAGGGTTTTCAATCAAATTCGACAAGTGATTTTTTTTTTTAAATGGTCAAAATAACAGAACAATGAAATCGGTTATTTTTGTGTACATTTAAAGAAGATAACCGTTACAGACATAATTGAAATTTCGTTTGCTTGAAATATCATTCTACACAGAAATTGTTGGGAGAATTTGGTTAAAAAAATGGGGAACATTTTTTTTTTTAAGTTTTTCTTAATTTTTTTAAATAATGTAATACTTTTTATTCTTAATCATAAATTCATCGATATAACTATACAAATATGTATTGAAAAAAGGTATAAAAATGCAAAAAACATCTTAAATATTTTAAAATTAATTACTGCAATATTATTTTTTACTTAACACACTCAAAATTGCGAGATATGAAAAAAGGTTTTTTTTTATGTCTTTAACCTTTCCTAAGGTGATTTCAAAAACGCACAAAATTTTTTTACATCCTTTCCAAATCTCCAATTCGAAAGGTCTTATCCTTCACAGGGCCTGAATTATGTAAGACCACTGTCACTCAATGACATCGTTTTAACGATACCATTGCTTTATTTAAGAATGTCGATAAAACGATTATCGTTTTGGCGATAGGTATTAAGTTTTATATAAAATATAAACATGTCAAAAAAGAGTTGTAGTCGCGCCTTTTTTAAGCATATCTAGACGACAATGAATTCATTGTCGTTTTGGTATTAAAATTATTATATGTTAATAAATAAATATGTTTCGTCGCAGTGTTTTAATTCTTTCAACAATAAATATTGAAGAGGAGGAAAATAAAATAGTTGCGTATAAAAAGATTTTTAAGAGATGAATCCGACCCATTTTCACTTCCATCAAAGAGGTAAGAACATTTTAAAAGTTTGTATTTATATTAATTTATATTTTTTTATATAGCTTTATTCAACGATTTAAATTAAATAAAGATGCTTTCAAATATGTTTTAGACACTGTTTTTTTATAAAATGGAAAGCGGTCAACGTATATTCCACCAATATTGCGCCTAGCAGCCACTTTTAAAATCTAGGTTCAGGTGGCACTCCCTCTAACGCTGGCTTGCGGGAAACGATTTTGGATTAAGCATGGCTCAATGTACTTTATATTTATTTTTATATTTATATTCCGTCCAATACTAAAACAAAAATGTAAATTAAATATAATATTTATTTAGAGGATGTAAACTTGACGAAATTTTGTTGATTTGAATAAAATTTATTAAATCTTAAAAAAAAAAAACGGACAAAATTTCGTTAAAGATCTACAAAAATTTTTTTGTTGATTTTACCTACGCTATTACACCGATATTAACTTATTTTAAGTAAATATGTGATGTATTGAAGTAAAAGTTATGTTAACAATAAATACAAAAATGTACTGTTTTTTTTTTTGAAAAGTACTGTTTTTTTTTCATCAATGTACTTTTTTTTCACTTTTCAAATATGGCAACCCTATATGAGTGATACCTGGGTACCCTGTCATATGAGTGATGCCTGAACATATGAGTGATACCTCTAATAAAGTCGTGGCCAAATTTTATTGAAATAGAATTGCAGTTTTTCTGAATCAGAAAACTTTGAAAATTTTCAAAGTTACGCATATAAAATAAAGTTGAGTATGAGATTTCGCTGGAGGACTTTGGCGATAGTGGCCATACTGGACGAGGAACACATATGCGTGATACTTCTAATTAAAGTCCTGACCATACTGTATTTAAATATTTCAATTTTTCTGAATTGTTTTTATATGGTAACATATTACCGTAAGCATGTTTTTTATTAATCTCATCAAGCGGATTCAAAAAGTCTAAAATCATCGAAATCGGTTCATAATTGTAGAAGTTACAGCATTTTAAAAGTTTTTTGTACTCGAGGTGAACTACTTTAGCACCTTAGTGATCACCCTGTGTTGTAAACAATTTCATTAAAATTGTATAAAGATATGAAACATATGATAAATGACATATTTTTCAATTCGCTGAATTTTTCTTTCAGTGCAATTTTATCTCTTCCTCACGCAGCCAACTGCAAATCAATTTTGCGCAACCCTGGTTTAAATGCTCTTAATTACTTTTCAACGATATTACTATATTACACTTGTACTGGAATATATCGCACACCTAGTACAAAAGTGACTCAACTCAAAATTTTTCATTTTTCAGAAATCGAAAAAAAATATTTGCAACTTCATACCAATTGAAACATAAAGAAAGACATAACTGTTTTTTAGCAACAGTTAACAACAACAAAATACACTGATATTTTTTTAATAGATAAACAAGTATATTGTGCATAGTTTAAG
Organism: Delia radicum; assembly: GCA_021234595.1. Lineage (NCBI taxonomy): Eukaryota > Metazoa > Arthropoda > Insecta > Diptera > Anthomyiidae > Delia > Delia radicum. Next base: position 159,596,344 of record CM037854.1, read on the forward strand.
CATATAAAACCGAAAAATTAAAATTTTGAGTTGTCACTTTTGAACTGGGTGTGCAATATGTTAATGACTTCTATTGATTTATATTTATTGCAATAATTTTATAATAGGTTTGATTTATAGTAGTTATATCGTTTTAATTAAAGTAAATGTAAAATTCGAAAAAAGCAAGCCTCATATTACATTTTCAATTAATTTACCTGAAAATTTTCTATTTTTTTCTCCAAATTAACACACTATTCGTTCACTTTGCATATATTTATATCAAATAACATAAAATGTAAATTATTATGTGTAAATACATTATTTTTTTATTTAGTACTAATTATGTTAGTCCACTTTAATAAAAAATTACAAAAAACCGTTACTTTTATACTCCAGTATAAAACAAGATAATGAAAGAGTAGCGGGTAATCACTCTTGATAGAAAAGTAAAGAAGAATCGAAGAAAACGAGAAAGAAGAAAACTTTTGACAGATACAACAACAAAATGTATGGGATTTGTTTTTTCTCGTTTTCTTCGATTCTCCTTTTCTTGATAGGAAATTTCTTTGACTCAAACCTTGAGTAAGTTGTAGTAGAAAACAAGAAAACTTTTTTTGACAGAAGAACAACTGATTTTAAGCGTCACAAGATAATTTCATATTTTTTAAATAAATTGTGAATTATATATATGTTTATATATTAATAAAATTTACCTCCAAGTTGAAAATGTTGCATAAAATCTATTTGTGTTATTGCATTTTCCACTATAAATTTAATTATTTTAATTTTTTCTAATGTTTTTGGCATTTTGCTTATTTAACTTTTAATTACATTTGGTGAAAAATGTGTTCAGCCTAGAACAAATGTAAACAAAGATCAGCTGACAATGTTGAAAACAAACTTGCTAAAAAAGACGCTCACTCTTTAATGAAAAAGAAATCGATAATGTTTCCTCCAAGAAAAAGTTTTCTATCAAGAGTGATTACCGCTAGTGAAATACACTATTTTCAACTCCAAAAAGTATTCGCTCTTTTGTTATTTACTACTTTTTAATTAAAAAAAAAAAACGCTTTTATCTACTACTTTTTTTTGCAAAAACTTATAGTAGGCTTTGAATTTAAAGAATAAAAAGTATAAGCAAAACGGTAAACAGTTTTGAATTGATTTGATCCATTCGTTGTAATTTAAAGTTCGCCCTGTGTCGAAAGCAACGCGAAACAACAGAGGAAGAAAGAAAAAATTATAATTAATCTACATAAAGAAGAAAAGTCGATTCGGGAAATAAGAAAAAGTGTTAAAAGATCTTATTCCACTATTAAAAATATAATTGACCGACACTTTTCGAGCAAAAACTTCAAAAATAAGAAAAGATCTGGTAGGCCACAGAAGTTAACTGAGAATGAAAAGCGTATAATAACAAAAGATCCAGGTAAAAGTGCTGTTAAGTTGACTTCTGAAGTAGCAAGTGAGTTTAAAAAGGATATATCAGTAAATACTGTGCGAAATGTTCTGTATGAGGCTGGGCTCCACGAAAGAGTAGCCAGAAAGAAACCGTTTATAAATAAAATTAACAAACAAAAACGGCAAATGATCGCAAAAACTCATAAAAACCGTAGTCCAGAGTTCTGGAACAAAGTCATATTCTCCGACGAGAGTAAATTTAACATATTTGGTTCAGACGGACGAAAAATGGTGTGGCGCCAGAAGAACAAGGAGATGGAGAAGAACCTTAAGCCAACTGTTAAACATGGAGGTGGATCCGTACTTGTGTGGGGGTGCATGAGTGCCAAAGGTGTAGGAAAACTACATTTTATTGAGGGAATTATGGATCACAAGATGTATATCAACATTTTAAAAGAAAATTTACCCAGCAGTGTTGAAAAAATGGGATTAGGAAACGGCTACATTTTTACACAAGATAATGATCCAAAACATAATGCTTGGAATACATAGATCTGGTTACTTCATAACGTTCCAAAATGGGTTGCAACGCCTCCACAATCACCAGAATCAATCCTATTGAAAATTTGTGGAGTTTGCTTAGGACAAACCAGCAAATCAGATCTCAAAACGGCCTTGACCACTAGAGCTGCAAAACTATCGATAGTCGTTCCATTCGATAGTTTCGATAGTTTATTTTTTAACTATCGATAGTATCGGATATTTTGAAATTGTTCGTTTTTTTGTAATTTTTATTAGGGAAACAAATGTTTCAACGAAAAAAAATTCATATTTTATTAATATTAAAAAACAAACAAAACAAATAAAAATAGACAAAACGCATAAAAAACAAATAAAGTAACGAATTCAGTGAGATCAATTCCCAGTTGACAAAAAAAAACACCGATGACATACTGCTGACTCTCTCTTTATTAAACAGCTGACATCTACACCATTTACACTTACATACTACATTATTTACAGATGCTATTCCAAAAAGATCAATTTTAATTTAAAAATTCTACTTGTAATACGAAAATTCCAAGACTGTTATTCGAAAATTCTATTTGTAATTTGAAAATTTCATTTGTATTTGAAAAACTCTAGTTGTAATCCGAAAAAGATCAATTATAATTCAAAATAGATTAATTGTAATTCGAAGATTCCAATTGTAATTCGAAAAATACCAACAGAATTTCCATTGATCTTTTACGAATTACTTGATACGAATTACAATTGATCTTTTTCGAATTACAAGTAGAATCTTCGAATTACAATTGGAGTTTTCGAATTTCAAATGGAATTTTCGAATTACAAATACAAATTTCGAATTACAAGTATAATCTTCAAATTACATATGGAGTTTTCGAATTACAAATAGAATTTCGAATTACAATTGATCTTTTTCGAATTACATCTGTTAATGGTGTAGTATCAGTGGGCACGAACAATTCTTTCGGACAACCGTTCATAACAACCGTTTTCATATTTTGTTTATTTCCTACATTTTCTGCAGTTCTTAACCGATGTCTTCAGAATTGGAGCAAGTAATGTCTAAGATAGTTATAAAACCATATATAAAAATCTTTATCGTACTTATACATGCAGAAAATAGCTGGGGGAATATTATCGAAGTGCTTAGTAATTATACAACTACATAAGTTTTAAGTTAGTTTTACAAAGTTCTAGCAAAATATTTAGAAGCCTAGTAAAAGATTTCAAAAAAAAATTCATATATTTTACAAGTAATTTGTAAAACTAACTTGAAACTAATATAGTTGTGTAACTACTAAGCACTTCGATACCATTCCCCCAGCTTTTCTCTGCGTGTACATCTGGGGCGTTCTTATGTTATGTTTACTTTTGTCCAGATTTTAAGTGTGTCATATAAAGATATGACTTAGAAAAAATTTTATTATATGCATAAAAACGTTTTGTTGCTGTTTTAATTCATTATTAATTAATTATAGTTTATGGGTTGTTATTATATTTAATTGTCTGCAAAATGACTTTTACTACTAAATTTTCTCTTCTATGTATTTAAATAATTATAAGTATTTTGGAGTCTTTGATGGCACCGGTATGCATACCCACAACACACAATATCCAAATGAAGATATTTAGGTTACACCTGTATTTCATGCAGAAAAATGAGCATCATATTATGATAGTAAAGGGTGGTTAAATTTCAAGGGCCGATGTTGATTTTGAATAAAACACAAACTATTTAGGAAATTATTGTAATTTTATTTTATTATGATATATTGGTATTACTCAATTATGTATGGAACAAAATATCGGCCAAATGGGCGCCGCGACCACGGCGGCACACCTCCATCCGATGGTCCAAATTTTCGATGACGCTGAGGCATAATATAGGTTCTATGCCGTTAATGTGCCGAATTATCTCATCCTTTAGCTCTTGAATTGTTGCTGGCTTATCGACGTACACCTTTTCTTTCAAATAACCCCAAAGAAAAAAGTCCAACGGTGTCAAATCACATGATCTTGGCGGCCAATTGACATCGCCATTACGTGAGATAACACGGCCATTGAATTTGTTGCGCAAAAAGAGCCATTGTTTCGTTAGATGTGTGGCAAGTGGCACCGTCCTGCTGAAACCACATATCGTCCACATCCATATCTTCCAATTCGGGCCATAAAAAGTTCGTTATCATCTCACGATAGCGAACACCATTCACAGTAACTGCCTGACCGGCCTCATTTTGGAAAAAATACGGCCCGATGATGCCGCGAGCCCATAAACCGCACCAAACAGTCACTCTTTGTGGGTGCATTGGTTTTTCGACAATCACTCTTGGATTCTCATTCGCCCAAATGCGGCAATTCTGTTTATTGACGAATCCACTGAGGTGAAAATGTGCCTCATCACTGAAGATGATTTTCTTCGAAAATTGATCATCCACTGTTGCCATTTCTTACCACCATTCTGCCCATTCATGACGTTTGGAATGGTCAAGAGGCTTTAGTTCTTGAGCCAATTGCACCTTGTAAGCGTGTAAATGCAAGTCTTTATGCATAATGTTCATCAACGACGAGCGAGAGAGGTGCAATTGTTGGGCACGACGACGAGTTGAGGTGGACGGCTCTTCAGCCACACTATCGCGAACAGCAGCAATATTTTCTGCAGTACGAGCTGTACGAGCATGCACTGGTGTTCTCACATCTTCTACAGACCCGGTTTGCTCGAATTTTTCCACGATTTTTGCGATTGTACGCACATTTGGACGATCAAATTGACCAAAAAAATCACGAAGTGCACGATATGCATTTTGATTTGAACGCCCATTTTCATAATAAGTCTGGATAACTTTAACACGTTGTTGGATTGTGTATCTCTCCATGGTTCAAATTGAGTAAGTCTGAAATAGAGAAATGTCAAATAAAATTCGGAAAAAAACTTGGCGTTTAGGTGTGGTTCATATTCAACATCGGCCCTTACAATTTAACCACCCTTTATATGGAATGAATGTATTGGGTTTTGCTGTAAAACTGTTTTAAGCCATTTATTTATATTTTTCATGAACTTTCAATAATGTGATTTTTTTAGACCTTTTAATGATGATAGCGGGCCGATATTTTTAGCATTTCACTTTAGGTATTTTGTTGAGCGTAAAATTTGTTTTTGTAGATTAGGTGGTGAATTTCAATTTAATGAGACATTTTAGCTTTATTAATGGATTTTAAAAGCGCAGGCATCGAATTTGATTTTAGAATTTTACGTAACGATCACGTTGATAATTTTTAATATGTTGTATGAAAATTTTCCATAGTTGTTATTGATGACGTATAACAAAAATTCCACTTGGCATAAGAGTTGGAGGGAAGAATATTGAATAGTAAAACTATCAATATTCAATCCCTCAATAAAATTTCTTTGCAAAAACGTTTCAGGTATTTTCTTCAGGGTGATTGGAAAATCCTATTGAAAAATTTTAACACTATCAAGAAAATGATTTCCATGTTGCGCAATAAAAAAAACTCACCAGAATAAAATTTGTAATTTGGGTTATTCAGGACAATTAAATTTTGTAGATTTTTAATAAATCTTTACGATGATAAATGAAACACTTTACTTGATTTAAATTGAAAATTTTCACTATATCACTATCTTATTTAAAATAAAAAATTGGCTTTATTATTTTAGGTTATATTTTAATGCGATTTAGAATTCACAGAGTTTTTTATATGATGATTGACAAAATGGAAAGAATTTGCATAAAGTAATTTACTAACGACTTCAGCTTTGTTCTTTCTAACAATGACGTGTAGCTTTGAGAGAATATCGTATTGAGACCATTTTAGCGGTTATAATAAAGTACTTGAGACTATTTGATTATAATCTCCTTAGCCTTAGCTATTCTCAACTAATCAAAACTCTTATAATTGAATTAAAATTCCTATAATTTTGCCATCATGTGGTCAGCTTTTTGAAAAATTAATAAATTTTCAATGTTTTAAAAGAATTTTGATAAATTTTCAGTATTATTTAAACTGTAGTTTAATACTTTAACTATAGTTACCAATAACTAACATAAAAATCAATATAAACTTGTAAAATTTAACAAAATACACAAAATTATCGCATGCTATAAACATTGTTTAATATCTTGGCATAAACCCTTTAAAAAATATTGTTTTAACCCTTGAACGTGCAACGGTTACAAAAGCGAGTGAATTTTAAATAAATTTAAAATCAAATTTTCTATTTTTTTAATAAATTAATGCTACCTTACCGAAATTGTAGCAAGAACTGCGTTCCTTTTGGTAAAATAACTCATTGTATTGCTATTATTTACTTTATGACAATTTTAATAACCGTTACAAATGCATAAAATTTACCAAAATGTAATTTCAATAGAAATGAAATAACTCCCAACAAAAATGAAATAACTCCCAACGATAAAATCACATTTAAAAATGAAAATGAAATAAGTCCCAACAAAAGTGAAATAACTCCCAATGCCAAAAAAGGAGTGAAATAACTCCCAACAAAACCTGATTGGGAATTATTTCATTTTAGAGTTATTTCATAATGAAATAATTTCTAACAGAAGATTGTGAAATAAGTCCTAACGCATTTGGAGTTACTTCATAATGGAATAAATCCCAATTTATATGGAAAATTTTTGGGAGTTATTTCATTTTTTTTTTTTTTTTTTGAGTTATTTCATTTTTTTTTTTTTTTTTTTGGGAGTTATTTCATTTGGGAGTTATTTACGGTACCAAATTTCCTAACTAAAGTTCACAACATATGCAGTTAAATAACTAACAATACTATTGAATCAGCTATTTGGTGTTTATTTATATTTTATTAAAATTCACAATAAAAATTGTTTACCTCTGGATGCTGGTTCGGGTGCTACCACTGTTCCAATTGTGCAAAACGCCGGTATACCAACTGGTGTCAACTGCTGCGTGGTGTGCCTTTGGAAATCTTACCGAAATGGGGGAAACAACAAAAAAGGCACTTTCCTTTAAAGTTTTTATTGTCAATTTATTTCTTTTATTTTATTCAATTTCAATTATATTCAGTTAGCACTTATTTTACAACAAATTATTCTTCTTATTTTATTTCTTTAAGTTTCTAAAAAAAATCACTTTTTGCTTCTTATATGTTTTCTCACACTTGTTGCTCAGAAAAGAAAGCCGAATAGATTCCTTTTCTTTCTTCCTTCTCTCCTTTATTACAGTACCAAGTGGTTACTTGACTTAAGTAATCACTAAAATTCCGAGCAGGCCACAACGGTAGAGGAACGCCGTCAGCAACAGGCCGTCACCCGTTCACCATGCTATAGCTAGCTGCCACACCATGGTGAACGGGCAAGACAAAATACCTGCCGTTGACGACGTCAACAAAAATATTAAAATCCAGAAAAAACTAAATCAGCACCTGTCGGTGATATTAATTATAAGATATTATATATCTGTATAAGATATTAATTTAAAAATAAAATTATAATTCATTTAAGATTTTGTCTATGTTGTGAATACACCATTATTTTTAGCTAGGTTGATAGATGTATTTCTGAAGATATTATCAGAACCGAAATTTTTGGAAAAGCCATTTATTTTTTTTGTTTATTTATAACCTCCGTATATTAACAAAAAATGCATATTACAAAATAATTATGTTTATTTAATTATTTTTATTTATACATGTATTTCGATCTGGCAAAAGACCTCATCAGAACCCGAAGTTTTTTGCGAAAAGGTAAATCTTCTAGAATAGGCAGAAATTAAACAAAAAGCTATTCAAACATTTAGTTTGATCCATTCCTTTCATTTCAGTGTTACAATAATTATTACAATAGCTTTTTATGATTATTTCTGATTTATTTGAACTGAAGTATTTTCAGGCACACAATTTTGCACTTTTTAAATTGTTTGTCAAAGAAGTGAGATGGTTTACAAACTGGGCAAACCAAATATGTGCAATACTGGCATACTAAGTTATCTTTATCTTTATTGTTTTTTTTTTTTTTTTTTTTTGAATGACCACATTGGCAGCAAAATCTAGTTTTATCTCCCAAACTCTTCAATCTGTTAACAAAGTTTTTAGGAGTATTCAATTTTGTTAGCGGTTCATTTGTAAGACTTTTTTTCGCATACATTTGAACAAAAATTCCACAGCTTTTACCATCTTTTTGTAAAACTCTTTCAATTTTCATACGACTAATAGAGCCGTTCTTTAATTCTGAGACAAAATATTCATATACACGTCTACCCTCATCACGACCCTGTAAAGAATTGATGTATATAAACTCATTGGTACTACATTTTAACAAACACAATGTGAACAACATACTCTTTATTTCTTGGATTGTCTGATTGATCTATTATTGGTATAAATAACAAATCAGGCTAATTTTAAACAAAAAAATTACCTGACCAATCATTCTCTTTGACTGATTGGTCAGGTAAGGAATAACAATTGTTTCATTCGCTTTCCTTAATGATACATAAAATACAATTATCTACCAAGGAATTAAAACTTTCCCAGTCCAAATCATCTGAAGTATCATAGTGATGGAAGGGATTTTCTGGACATAGTATATTTACTTCGCCATATAGGTTTTCAAATTTGAAAGGAGTAAACTCCGCTAAACGGTTCCCATATTTATCTGTTTTAAACTTGTAATTTTATTAATTCTTTTGTTGAATTTGACTTTTACTTCTTCGATTTGCCGAATACCAGTTTTCATTTGCCTCGTCAGAGCTTGATACAGATTTTTTGGTATTAACTTTTTCCTTGTTAACAAGATTTGGTACTTAAAAATACAGCAATTCAAGTTAATAACCATCACTTTTTTTTGGAATTTTTATTTTTGGTATATTTTTTAACTTGTTTGGGTTTGTCATTACAAATTTGATATGTTGTTCTTTTTTGACTCTTATGTTGCTATTGAACTCTTTCAGTTGTATAACATTTTCTATTTCATCGTCAATAGGTCCAAACATTCTATCGAATATCCTTCAATGAGCTCATGTCATCCATAATTGTCGCTTTAATGAAACTTCCAGCTCTTTCCCACCCAGCATTTTTTGAAAATTTTAATCATATTCGAGTCTTTTATGATACTTCTGCGCGACTAAAAAGCTGGAATATGCTCTCATTTTCTGATCATAAATGATACATTTGTCGGTAGAAAATGGTACCCTAGCCGCGACTCTTCTTGATGACTCATTTATGATACAGTTTTTTTGTTAGTTTTGGGTCATTTTATAGTCTTTTTCGAATCGTTTTATGGTCATTTATGAGTCTTCTTCAAATAAGCTACGAGTCTTTCTTGAGTCACTTATCATTATGTTAAGGAGTCTTTTTAGAGCCACTTATCAGTCTGTTTGGGAGTCTTTTTTGAGTCCCTTATCAGTCTGTTTAGGAGTCTTTTTCTAGTCATTTGAAAATATACAGTGACTCACAGCTTATTTCGTGTGTTAAACTTTAGAGAACATATTTGTTTATATTTTTAACATTAACTTAAATATTTATTCAAAATGGGCATTTTTTTTAAAGATTTGATTTTTTTTTAAGTTTTTTCTTGTAAATATAATAAAAAATAATATATCTTTAAAAAAATACCAATTTGGACTTAATATTTAAGTTAATGTTAAAAATATTAACAAATATGTTCTTAACAGTTTAACACACGAAATAAGCTGTGAGTCACTTTTTATTTTCTTAAAAGAAATAAAAGAATAATATTCAATTTAAATTAAGATTTAATTGCAAAGATTTACTTCAATATTTGCGTTTATAAATATTTAAATAAAAAACAAAAATTATGTGTACATTAAAATTCTTCATGTGTCCATAAGTAGAAAAAGCTTTTCCGTATAAAAATATTCCGAAATAACCAAAAAATAATAAAATCTAATTTATATTTTGTTTGTTTGTTTTCTTTCTCACTCTATCTGTAGCATGAACAAAATCCTTTTGCAGAACAACATTCATGTCTTTATCTGTGCTTTTGTATTTTAGATGACAAATATCTGAAACAAAAATTAAAAAAATTTTAGTTTTATATTTTTTCATGAACCTACTTTTAATTGTTGTTATAAGAAAGCACTTTTCGGCACTGGGTTTAGTACTGGTGCCTTTCCAGCTGTGCAAGGTGGCTAAGTCATCGGAAAATATTTTTCGAACTGCAGCTCTTAAAAATTGTGCAGCTGAATCACCGCCGGTTTTTGCAATGAATTCTTTCTAAAAAAATTAATAGTTTATGAAGTTAGTAAGCTAGTTAGTTAGTTACTAAAAATCAGTAAAAAATTACACAGCAAAAAAAACAGTAAAAATAGCTAATTTTTTAACAAATTAATCTGTTATTTGCATTTTACAAAATATTTAGCAAAAAAAAATTTATATTACAGTATTTGTTTGCTACTTTAAGTCTACAAATTTTTAGTACATATTTTTGTCAATTTTACAAACCAAAATGCTATTTTCAATTGACTAAAATTCACATCTAATATATTAAACACCTCTATGTTGAAATAAAAAAATTTTGAGAAAATCGATTAAAACTGGTCGTTTTAATAGATTTTCTCAAAATTTTAGTTTGGCAAATTGGTATTTGCAACTGGACTATGGTAAAATAAGAAAATTTTGAGAAAATCGTTTTAATCTATGCTCATATATGATCATATACGACCATATTCCCTAAAATTTTGGATCCTAGCATATATGGTCATATCTGAGACCATATATGGTCATATATTGAACTATATATGGCCATTAATGGCCAGATATGCCAATATATGATTATATATGATCATATACGAACCCATTTTCCGCCGTGTTTTATAAAATCAGCTATTTTTACTGTTTTTCGGCATTGTAATTTTTAACTAATTTTATTATTTTTTATTATTTATACATTTGCATTTCTATCAGTTTGTACAGTTGTATTTCTGTGAGTGTATACTTACAAATTGTGTGAGTTTTTCGTCATTTTCCTGCACCAAAGCATCGAAGTCATTTAAATCGTTTATATTATTAAAGGGAAGTTTTTGAGCGTCTTTAAATTCATCAACCATTATGTTGTCGGCGTAGTGCTTTCGGTTTTCCAGTTTAACTGCAATAACTTCTTCTGTTAATTTTATTATAGACCGCTTATTTTCTTCCTTTAGCTCTTTTACTTCTTTTGTTAAGTCGACAACTTCTGTTTTTAGCGATGCTATTTCATTCCTCAAATTAATTATTAAGGATAGAATTTGTTCATGCGAGTTATCTGGAACGTACACATTTTTCACTGAAAATAATATTTTTTAAGTAAATAAAAAAATAAGGTAGAAAAATTTTTTACTCAAACTTAATTTTTGTTTTGTACTAGTTTTTAGTACAACCTTATATATTAGCAGAATTGTTTTCTATTCTTATTTAACAAATTTCTGCTACTAATTTTAGCAAAATATTTTACTATTTCTTTAAAACCATGGGCTGAAATTAGCAAACATTTTTGCTAACTAAAAAAATTTACACAGAAAAAGTTATTGGCAAAACAATTTCATTTTTCTGATTGATACTATAAATAAATTAAAGCTTTTATTAAATGAATTAAAGCTTTCTAATAATAGTAATTGAAATTTTAAATAAAAATGCTTGAATGGTAAAAATTTTTTTTTTTATTATAAATAAATAAATTAATGTAATGCAAAAAATATATTAATTAAATATTTTTTGCTTTAACAAAAGAAAAAAAAAATAACGGGTTTGAATTCATAGACAATAACATACTTTTTCTCCTTTTTAGTTGAGATCAAAATTATGCTCCTATCGTATTCTAAGTAGAGCAACTTTTTCAAAAAAATGTTTGAAGAAAATCAAAAAAAACATATACTATGCAAAGGAAGTAGTTTTCTTCTAGGATAAAATTTTGAACTTCGTTTTGAAAATTTAGTGTATTAAAAATTTACATTTTTAATATCTCGTGCTTAATAGCGTTAACTTTAACATATTTTTAAGAAACTGGAAGATCATAAAACATAGATTGTATAAAATTATAAAAATTTTTAGACTCCTCTGGAAATTTTAGATTAAAAACAAAAAAAATTTGAATAAAATGTCTAGCGCGTTTAATATAGTTAGACACGGAAATTTTAGCTCATCAAAATAAACGAAAATAGATTCTATTTTTGTGAATTCACCAACAACAAAAAGTCTTGGCTGTATGCTTCTATTTTGAAGTTTTAAAAGCGCCATCTTTGCCTCTAACTCCATCTTCGTTTCAGCTATAACTGCAAATGATTCCTGTGAATCATATATTGAAAATTTTTTACGGATTTTTGCACCTTCTTTATCAGTCTTAGTTTCCATGGGAGGAGGAAACAAGTTATGTAATTGCCACAACATGGTGATAACTTTCGACTCTAAAAAGTAAATTAAATATAAACAAAAATAATTGCTAATCAAAATGAATTTAATGATTAAACAAACCTTCATTGTTTGGTTCAATAGACTTGAGCGTCTTTGAAAAGGAGGATAACGAAACTTTGGAAATCAATGTTTTTAAAAGATTTTCTGCATAAGCTGCCCACCTATCTTTTAAAACTTTTGAATTAGGATATCTTAATGAAAAATCTATATCAATCTATAAACAAATAAAAGAAATAGTTATCAGTGTTGATTTAAAAAAGTAAATAAAAATCTTACTAGCAGAGAAGCAGACGGTTTTGTGAATTCTGGCCACAATGTTAAAATTTCGGATGTACTTTTTGAAGTTATTGTTTTTTTGAAATTATTGTGTTTTTAGTTCGAAAAGTCTTAACAACAGTTTTTCGACAATAACATCAGATTTTAAGGGTGTATTTAAATTTGTAAATGTTATCAACTTAACAAGATCTATAACCACACTAAGAAGATGCTTCTTTTCAATGAGTTTATCAAAAAAGATTTGCACCCTTTAAAATCATTGAAAAGAATCATCGTCTCCATTTAAAAGATTTTCTTTAATAAATTTGTATGCTTCGTTTTTTAGAACTTTTTCTTTTATTATAGATTTTATAAAAAATATTATTTCTTTTTTCGCGAACTAGGAAAAAAATAATAAAAACACTTGATTTTTTCCTAACCTAGAAACCATGAAGAAAAAAAAAACAATATTGCGACTATGGAAAATATACTTAGGAGTCATCAACTCCTTAAAAAAATGATTAAAAATATATTTTTTTTATTTATTTTATTCCTTTGCTGTTTGTTTGCTTAAATAAAAAAGTTCTAAAATAAAAGCGAAACAAAACGTTCTGGAAAAAAAGGAAGCGTCATTAAAAAACTGTTTTACTCATTGTTCTACTAACAATTCACAATCAAATTCTTAACACGAACAATTTTAAATAAAATACAAAATTGTTCACTATAATTTGTTAAAAAAATTATGGAAAAAGTCTTTTTAAATTTATGACGCTTCCTTTTATATTTTTTATAAATTTTTTTTTTTCACTCGCGTCACGACTTCTCACCTTCAATACCAAGCAAAACTAAACACTTGATCTTGTTTTTTGACAAACTCTGCACAAGTGTAGCACTCTCACTTTAAAAAAAGGTTATAACGCTTTTTCTTAAAACGTAGTATTGATTTTTTTTTACTACTTATTAATTCAAATTCTTTTATTTTTTTATAATAGTTAGATAGTTAGGGCATAATTTTACACTTTTTAAACATATAACACAATTTTAAACAGTAAAAAATAATATAATTTTACTCAAAACATATTAAGCGGTTTTTCTTTCTAATGTGTTGTCATTAGTGGCTACAAAAACAGGCAATTTCGTGTGCAGAAAATTCATTTTCAATTAAACATTTAATAGATATGATTAAACTTTTAATTGAAAGTGAGTTTTAAATCAAACAAAGTTTAATTGAAATTTTATTGGCAATAATTTTTTCTGTGTACTTTAATATCTTTATTTGAACCGAATTCAGTTAAATTTTTAATTGAATCAATAATTATTTGAATTGAAAGTAGAATTTAATTTTTTCTGTGTAATTAATGAACAAAAAAAATTAATAATGAAATTTTTCATATTTTAAAACTTTTTTGAACATACGTTTTTATAATATTTTATATTAAAGTGATATATAGTAAAATTTGTAGCTGATTTTAGCAAAACTATTTTAAATTGAAAATAGACAACATTTCTGTACTAATAGCAAACCTTTCTGTTATAATTACAGACTTTTTTTCTAAGTGTTAAAAATATTGTTAACACAGTTTTTACTTACATGTTGTAACATTTGATGATGGCGTGTATTGAAAATCCTCCGAGACAAAAATATTATTCTGTGACATGGCTGATTATTGGTGTAAAACAATAGCTGTTGTCTAAAGAATTATGAAGGCATATTACTTTTTTATTAATATCATTAATGGAAAATTCAAAGTTTTCATCTAAGGCAATGTCAGCCGACCAATATATGTTAAATACCGTTGAGTCGATTGGAAAAAGGAAAAGAGCAGTCAGATTTTTAATTTCTTGGCCAACAAAAACGATAATATTTTCTGCTTCATTTATTTTAGTAATTTTAACAATTTTATTCTGAATAAGGCAAAAGTTATTTGGTTCTTCCAAAGAAAAATAAAAACCGTTGACAACAACATTTAAAATTTTGCCATCTTTAATATCTCCCACAAATGTTTGATTTTGTTCTTCCTCCTTCTCTAGATAAAAACTGGCTTCTACCTGCCTTCTGTAAATTTGAACAGCAACGCTTTGTCCCTTTCTTATTTTACGTTTTATTGTTTGTAAATAGTTCTCAAATTTGAAAGCGCTAATATCGTTTAAAGAGCCATGAATATTAGCATCTTCATGAATATGCAACAAGGAGTGGAAATTGTACGTAAGAAAGCAGATTTCGTAGAGTGATGGGATCTCGTTTACAAATGATTTTAATAGTTTTTCAGCACAATTATTGTTTTTTTTTTGCAATCATTAACATCCAACAGAATTCTTAAAGCCAAGGATAATTTTAAAAAGTTCTTATATCTTTCTGGGCTTAATGCATTTTTTAATATAAACGGACCCGTGTAAAGCAGGAACTGTCTAAGTTCCGTAGCCTTCCATCTTTCAATATATTTTAATATTCGGGGCTTTCTCTTAAACTCCTTTGGTAAATTTTTTTTGTTAAACTTTAGCTCTTTTGAAATTTGATCACATTTAAACGAAACTAAACAATATTGTTCGCCTTTTTTGTTAACCCATGCATTTAGTAATGTTCGCATTACGCCCAAGCATACAACATGCATATAGTCTAGAGAACACTGCGAAATAATGTCTATATTAATTTTTTTTAATGGTGACTGCTTTAAATGATGTTCGGGTTGAAAACGATTTCTGAAAGTGTAGTTGGTTCTTACAGAACCCTCGATTTCGACAGGAAAAATTAGACGATGTTTTACGATTTGTCCTTTTTGTGTACAGCGAGAACAGCAATAGTAGCCACTATGACGCTTAGTTCCTAAAATAAAGGACTTTGCTGGAGCATCCATGACAAAACATCGTACTTTAATATTAAAAAACTTATCAGCAAAAACCAAGCCTTCTTCCATCAGAACATTAAGTTCTGTTACAAATTCTTTTAAAAAATCATTTGCGCAATTAGGTTTTGAGATTCCCTCAAAAACACCGACAAGAAAAACATAATTGGATTCTACAACACTTGCTAAAATAGGCCAAACTTGTGTAGCACTGCTTTTGAATGGCGGTAGGCCATCAATTCCAAAATCTAAAGTTATATCAAATATCTTCCAATCATTTATCACCAAAAAATCGGTTAATCCGTTTTTTAATCCATAGTGAATATATGTGCCATCACCAACATTGCTCTCAACAGCAGAACTAGGAGTTTTTAAAAAGAGTTCTGGCGTCTTTTGGAACTTTCATATTGCATTTACGGAGCAATAATAAAAGTGCATTAATTGCAAGAAAGCTAACTTGAAAGTGAATAGCCCATTTAGCCAGTTCTTCACACAAATTAAACTCATTTTCTTCACTTCCACTATCACTTTCATCACTTAAATCATCTGAATCGTCACTATCAAAATTATTTTCATTAGTATTTTGTCTTGCTTCTTCATATTCTTGAATGTTTTCATCTATTT
This sequence comes from Delia radicum, assembly GCA_021234595.1. NCBI lineage: Eukaryota > Metazoa > Arthropoda > Insecta > Diptera > Anthomyiidae > Delia > Delia radicum. Next base: position 159,612,385 of record CM037854.1, read on the forward strand.
CATTCAGAATGCTACTTTCATATTTATTTTTTGGCGAAATTAAATTTTTGGCTTCTCTTTTGGCCAATCTTTTTATTTGTCTAGCTGACATTGCCTTTTTTATTTAAAATTAATCACAATCACTTCTTTTATTATATTTTTTTTATTTAATCACACTTTTTAATTAATTTATTCACCTTTGTGAAGAAAAAATAAAAGACTTTTTAATTCTTTTAATTTTTCTTCACAATTAATTTAAAGGATGCTTACACTTCAATGAAACTTTTATAACTAGACAAATATCCAACTTGTTGACATTTACTCAAGAATACGCAAAAATTATCCTGTTATTCTTAAGAAAAAAAAAAACAACAAACAAGCAGTGTTTAATCATCTCTCTGCTCCAAATACGATAGCAAAACAAACAAAACTAATCACATTTAAAACACCTGCATTATCTATTTGCGATCAAGCAGTTTTCAATCTTCTAGATGAGCAAATTGTAATCTTATATAACGAAAAAAACAATTACATTTTAAACACCTAGAAGATTTTTTTTTTTCCATTTTGATTTGCATTGATTTGCGAGTGCTATATAATTTGTTGTTGCGTTTCAAAACAAGCACTTTTTACTCATAAGCGCGAAACATTTTCGAGTCCCTTTTTAACCGTGTAAGTGATTAATCAGTTATTGATCACCAAAAGTACTCGAAAAAGACTCGTTTTGGTGATTTATCAAAAAACAATCTTCCAATTGCTAGGCGGGTTACTATATTTCAAAAAACTTATGTTTAAATGGACTATTATTAGCAATGCCTTCTAATTCAATCACTGTTTCTTCTTCAGTTATTGTAGATATGGGTTTTACCCAATTTTGCATCTATGTCTTTACATAGATGGTTTGCCAGCTTTACATATCTCATAAAGATATTTTTGATCCGTACTTAGTTGATCGACCACATTTTTCGGCAAGTCAGGGAAATTACCAGCCACCGCACAAAAAAGACACCGTAGTTTCATTATCACTCTTCCAACCGGTATTAGTAGCAGTTCCGTCACATCCAATGCAAATCACGTCATCTAAATTCCAACCTTTATCTTCTAATAAAGTTGTGATCGAAGTTAGAATGTCCTTTGCAGTGCCACGACTTGGCGTTGTGTGACCTAATTAAATTGATTCAGGTTCTGCTAAAATTGAGATGTGTTCTTCTAAAATTTTTTTTTGCGATGGTAAAGATCACTTATTTTTTCATTTATTAGCGTCTTGTCTTTTCGTCCATCAAAGTAAATGCTTTTAATAACAATACCTCCAATGTCTTTTGAATTTTCTTTCCGGACTTTAGATACAGCTCTGTGTATTTTGTTTTTATCAATTACCAGAGTTAAATTTTCGGTAGAAATTAAGCCGAAGTCAGTCAAAACCGCAGAAGCAACAGCAGCAGCAGAACGAGTCGATAAACCGTATCTATCACAGACCTTATCAACTGTTGGCAACGGCAACGTATTCCGATTCGTCGTTGAAGTCGAAGGTGTATCTGTCGAAAGTGTGTTAGTGGGAGATGCCTCCGTTATCGAATACGTTTCTAGGGAAGATTCACACAGTGAAACTTCATCACAATTTTCTGGGATAGAATCGGTTTCTTGAGTAGAACGCGCCTTTTTTGCTGCCCTTATGGAATGTTCAGTTTGTCTCTGCTTTCGTTTTATTAAACGATCTGTTTCTTTTTTATCATCTCCACATATAACCATTTTTCCGTAATTTCTTTGATCCAACAAAAAACTTCTTTCATTGATTGTAACTTTCTTAGGTTTTAAACAAAAACAAAATTCAAATGAAGTGCATTTGCAAGCAGCAACGTCGAAAAGCTTCTCAGATGACTCCAAGAAACACTTGTTTGTTTTCGAAAAAATTTTTTCGTTTGCTTTTGAGGTATCTTTTCAAATGGAGGTACTTTTCGAAATAGGATTTGAGTAACTGAATAACTCGTTCCTTTGTTACGATTGGAATCGAAGCTTTGGTCCAAATATTGTCAATCTCTTCAAAAACAATCGCATATATATATATGAATTTGATGGATCTTTTCCATTATACTTGATAAATAAAATATATCTAAGGACGTCTCTTATAGTTGCCGAACATCAAGTTCCTTATATGGTCCCAATATAACTCAAGTTGTCTCATTACGCCTCGAACTCATTTTTTAAAAATCACAAACACCGCTCTTAATACTGTAACTATCGCAACTGACTTATGTATTATAAATTAGTTTAGTTTTTCGGGGTTTTTTTTCTTTTTTGGGGAAAACCCAATTTACGTATTATGGTATTAATAAATATAACAGGTGATTTTGAAGTGTTGCCGGATTTTTTATTTTTTTTTTATTTCATGTTCAAGGGTTTCTATATTTGAGGGAGTACGCTGTACCTATAAAAGGAACTTAAAAACTGGTTCGTAATAAACAAGAGTTCGCTTTAACCGTAATAATTGGTATATGATTTGAAAGTGAATGTTTTGGGTCCGGAAAAAAAATTTTTTACGGATTTTTTTTTTTTTTTTTATAAAAAATTCGTTATAACCGGTGTACGTTATAAACGAAGTCCACTGTGTCTAACAAATTTGTAGTCGCCGGTAAAGTGTTGTTGTTATATATAGTCGTGGCATATTTAGTTCAGGTGTCGAAATTAAAGATAGCGAAATATAATCATGAAAATAACTACTTTTCAAAACTTTGAAGATCGGTAGAACCCTAAAGATATAGTTTCATTTTATTTTTAAAATCATTTTGGTAATCTACGATCAATTACGCAAGTTTTAGGAGGTCTTGCGTTAGGGAAATCTAAAAAAAAAATTTCGGGACAACTTAATGTACACCACTGCAACACACCAAAATTCGGTTCAAGTTTACTATTATTGCTGTTGTTAATACTCTAACGTATTTTGATCATTTAAAATCTTTAGTACTGCTCCATATGTTGCTGCACTAACATCAGTACATACTCTTTTACAAGTGGGGTATTTTAATTTATATTGCCATTTATTTACTTTTAAATAAAGTTTTAAGCCGTCTAAAAATTTTGGATTTCTGAAGTATTGTGTCGTTATAAGATAAGCAATTACCAAAAGTTTTTCTAAATGACCCCAGCGTACAACCAAATTATAAATTAAAATTCTTTTTGGAGCACAATGATTGACACTTTGACCAGTTGCATCCAAGTGCAGACTGAAGTTGGAGTCTTCAAGCATAGCACTGTTTGCACCAATTCTTTGTAATGTAAATTGTTCACACAAATAAATTGTGAAAGGATCGGACACATCCCAGTAAAATAGTAAAATCCAAATCACAGGTTGCAGAATAATTTATAGTGTATTATAACAGGTTCTAATTTCTGTTCTGCAACCGATTCCTTTTATATGGAGTTTGTCCTATTTGCAATAGGTTCTTTACCTCCCACGAACAGGTTGCTTTTGAACCGGTCCTAGAAGCAGTTATAGAACTGGTTTTGGGACAGTGAAGCCTTACTTTTTGTCTCCCAGGAACATGTTCTAGAACCGGTTCAATGTAACCGGTGGTAAAATAAACTGTTCTAGAATAGGTTCAATGGTAATCTGTTCTAAAAATGTTTGCTGGGATGTTGTATATAACCTTTTATACTGTGTTTTCTTCATTTCAATAACATCGTAAAAGGGATCTGCATCGTAATGCTCATCGGCATTGCCTTCAGATTTTCATTTTCTTAATGTAGCAAGATTTTGAATATCTTGAAGGTTACCTGCGTCATTAGTAGCTTATGACGCACCCAAAAGCTTCTATGGTATGGCATTTTTTAGTATTTCTTTCTCTTTAACTCTTTTTAGTCCTCTCATTTGTCTAGCTTTTAAGGCTCCTTCGACATGATATATGTAGGTCTTTTTAAGATCTAAACCAGAGGAGACTGATTGTTTTTTAAAAAAACAATCAGTCTCGCATGAGCATTCGAACGAACATTTTGATTGTACGCTTTTCGTTTTTTGGTTCGACGCTTTTTGTTTGATATGCACTGTGAGAATGAGTGAACATTTTGAATGTGAATTCTTGTTCTGTTTGGTAATCCAGAATGTCTAGTATGTCAACGTACGTTGTCACGCTGTGCGACATATGACATGGCAAGGCATTTTAAAACATGCCATTATATTATGCTGTTCATAATATTATATATTTGTATAATAAATTGAAGTAATTTTTTTATTTTTTTCATTGATCAATTAATAATTTTTAACCACATACAACTTTTTTTAAACCTAACAAATCTACGAATCTGAACATTTTTGTTTTTAATAATTTAAACTATTTTTTAATTTATTATTTTTTTTTTTTGTAATTTAGTTGGTGTGTTCATTATTTTTGTATTGGAAAAAAAACATTAAACTATATGAAATACTTTTTTTTAGCTAAACTGCACTTTACAGGGCGTTCGTCGAAAAAAAAGTAGGTGGTCGTCTCCAGAATTAAAAAATAATTTGTTTCTATCTTCGGTTTATGGGGCCGGAGCCGCCAGGGCTTTGTTCCAAAATATGCTCTAGGGGGCGCTACGGAAGACGGATCATTAAAATAATATAATTTATGAAATCCTGAGGAAACCTCCTTTCACTTGAGTACCCACACTTGTATGTTTCTACACATACTAGTTTTAGGGCCCATGTGCCCGTCCCAAAAAACCGAAGATAGAAAAAAATGTCTTTTTAATTCCCGAGGGGGCAATATTTTTTTTAAGGAACGCCCTGTAAAGTGAGGTTTTCCTCCTTTTTGTTTTATTTATGTACGTTTTCTTATTTTAATTATAAGTTTATCTAAGTGCATTGAGTAATAGGGAGCTACTGCTCACTTACACAACGACAAAATCTCTCTGCTCATCTCTGATCTAAACACTGTAACAACCCCTTCGGGAGTTACAATAAATATAAAATTAACATAATCCCAATAACTGGAATGTGCATACAAATTTTGGGTTTCTATCTTAGTATTTGGAGTTGAGTGAAAGTTTATAATGCATACATTATAATGATTTAAATATTCTTCTCTTATTAAGAGAAGAATTTTCTGTTGAATAATTGTTTTCACTTTTAAGTTCTATTAAAATGACACTCAAACCTACTGTAAACATACAGTCGAAAATGCGTTTTTCCATTCTACGACTTGGAGCAGTTCTTTTGGCAGGGCCAAGGACTATAGTTCCGTTTGCCTTTTCGCTATTTTTAGGTTTCTTTGAATATCTTTTAAACTCATACAGATCTAAAGACTCAGCTGGCATATCAAAAGGTCCTAATGTGGCATTTTGATCTAGACTTGGAACGTGATTAAACTTTGTACTCAAATTTTCGAGTAAGACATGTTTTATGTCCGTAAGTTTATTATCTTTATGATAATTTTTTTCATTTTTACACACAATCTTAATAGCATCTGTAGGAATATTTAAAGCACTTACTATACTTTCGGTGTGTTTGGATGTACTTTGAAGGGCATTTAATTTTCTTTTTCGATTCTTTGTAATTTTCGAAATTACTCAAATATTTCAAAATAAGTGAATGGTCAAACTTTCCATATTGACCACAATATTTATTTTAAAATGCCGGTAAACATTCTGATTTATTCTCAGCACAAACATTAAAAACATTCAGAAACATTTGGTGCAATATCCGGATTATCTGAACTAGAATTTGTTTTTAAATTTGTGTTATCTACTAATAATGCTCTTGATTCAATTTCGAAACATCTGAGTCTGGACTTGTTTTTAAAATATCATACATAATCTGTTGAATGGTACCATCAGAAGAATATTTTATTTACATTTTCTTCTGAATTGCTTTTTTCAGAAACTGCCTTAAGAGCTGAATCATTTTCAGAAGAATTATAATTTAAAGAGTAAGAATTTGTAAGTTCTTTGCTCGTAGGTTTTTCGAGTCTCTTTGAAATTTTAGAAGAAATTGACACATAATTTTATGAAGCATCAGAATTTGAAGCGATTTTGTAGGTTCTTTGTTGCTAGCTTTTTCTATTCCCACTGTAATTTTAGAAAAAGCCATTAAGTCATCATTTTCTGAAGAATCAGAATCTAATCTGATTTTTCTTGAACATTATTTTTTCGTAGCTCTTTTTGTTCTCTTTAGAGTTTTAGAATCCATTGAAACAATATTTTCTGAATCAGAACATAAAGAGGAAGAATTTGTATGTTCTTTCTTCGAAGCTTTTTCAATTTCCTCTGGAATTTTAAAAGCCGATAAAACATTATTTGCTGAATAATCTGAATCTAATCTGATACTTCTTAAATATTCTTCATTCGTAGAAGATACTGAATCAATGACCTCTTGTATAAAACGATTCTGAGAAGTTCAATTTCAGTTTCTTCATCGGCAAACTCTTGTATGGTCTGAGATATTTCAATTGCTGGCATTAATATACTAGTAGTAGTACCAGAATTTCTATTAAAAATTTAATCAACGACTTCTTGCATAACAAGATTTTGAGAACGTTCCATTTCGGTTTCTAATCTGATGTTTAAAATATCATCAGTCAACTCTTGCAAAAATTCAAGCATTTCAATTTCTGACATTGTTATACTTTCATTGTTAACTTTATCAAAGTTAGACATGTTTGTAACATCTAAAACAGTCTGAGAAATATGACAGCTTGTCGCTTCTGACACCATTATTGCAGAACCTGAATTTCTATTTAAAATTGATTCAATAACTTCACGTACGCTCAAAAAAAATGTTTGTAAAGTCAGCAAAAAATTTTGCTGAGTCAGCAAAATTTTAGTCAGGAGGGTGCTAGCAAAAACATTGCTAATGTCAGCAAAATCTTTGCTGAAAATCAGCGAGCTGATTTTTAGCATCAAAATTAGTAGATTCAGCAAAAGTTTTGCTAACACTTAGTAGATTAGAAATAAAAAAGCCTTGGTAAAAATTAATAAATTTTTTGCTGAATTTTAGTAGACTGAACATTGAATGGTAGTAGACTGAACAAACACATTAGTGAAAAAAAAAGAATAACAAAATGTTTTCGGTGGTTGGTATTTTTCAAATTGAATTCCATGAATTTAATATAGAAAGGAGACGTTTAAGGGACAAATCCAATCCATTAGACCTTCCAGACACAGAGTAAGTAAGACTGCTTAATGGTTTTAAATTATTTTTAACGTGATTATTTATTTATACTGTTTAAGATTTGGAAAACATTTCCGGGTAAATAAAAGCATTTTTATATTGCTTATGGATGAAGTCTCGCCACATCTTAAGCAACAGCGTCGCAAAACTTTTGTACCGGCTGTGTTAAAGCTTGCTGCTTTTTTAAACTTTTTGGCAACTGGTGCCTATCAAACTGGAGTAGGAAGTAGTTGGGTAAATACTTTTTCACAGCCCGTAGTATCACGCATTGTCTCAGAGCTGTTGGATATATTTGAGCAACATGTGTGTTCTAAGTACATCAAGCTAGAATGTAGCCGTGAAGAAGAGATGGTTGTTAAAGAATTATTTTACCAAAATACAACATACCAGGAGTGGTTGGTTGCATTGATGGCACCCACGTCAGGATTATGTCACCGTCACCGGAACTGAAACACCACTATTACAATCGAAAAGGGTATTACAGCTTAAATGTGATGCTTGTAAGTACATTAAGATTATAATTGTTAATAAATTTACATTTTAACAGCTTAAAAAATTACAGATTTGTGATCACGAACTTAAAATAAAGTTCGTAGATGCGCGTTATCCAGGAGCAAACCACGACTCATACATCTGGAATAACAGTATCGCCCATGAGTATTTTGAGTCGAAGTACCAGGCAGGAAAGATGAACACTTTTCTTTTAGGTAATACAATATTACAAGCGTCACATTTGAGTATACTAATCGTTTTGGTAATTTAAGCTTGTAGAAACCGAGGGTGTTTTAAAAAACCAACCGTGTTTCTTTTTTTTAAGAAAATTGGAAAGATCTTTAAGTTTCCCTCTCAAAAATTGCCAAAGTTTAAACATATAGCCAAAATTAAATAATATTGCTAAAATTAAAAAAAATCGCCAAAATAGAACAATTTAGCTTAAACTGAAAAAAAAAATCGCAAACATTTAAAAATATCGCCAAAATTGAAAAATTCCAAAAAGGAAAAATCGCAAGTTGAAAAATATAGCCAGAAAATAAAAATATCTTTAAAATTTAAAAAATCGCCAATATTGAAAAAAAGAAATAAAATATCGTCAAAAAAATATCTAAAATTAAAAAAATTTCAACAAAAGTAAAAAATATTGCCAAAAATTAAAAAATATCGCTAAAAATAAAAAATCACAAAAAAAATACCTTCAAAATTAAAAAAAGTCCCTAAAATTAAAAATAAAAAATGTCTACAGAATTAAAATATATTGCCAAAAATGAAAAAAATCGCTAAAAACTTTAAAAAAATCGTTGAAATTAGAAAAATCGCTAAACTTAAAAAAAGCAAAATTTTAATTTACCGATAAAATTTAAAAATAAAATTTGTAAAATCTTTGCGATTTTATGTCAATTTTGTTAAATTATAGCGATTTTTATTCTCTCTGTTATACCGACTTTTTCCAGGTTTGCGGATCTTTTAGATTTTTTCACATTTGTCAATATTTTTAATTTTGGCGATTATTTTTTGGTGTTAAGGGTTTTTTTCAATATGGGCTATATTTTCCAACTTTGGCGTTTTTTTTTTTTAATTTTAGAAAATGTTTAACCCATTTTGATCTGCCGTTGCTTTAAACCAACACATTCTTTTAAGGTATGATAATTTTAAATAGGAGAGAGATATACTAACGCAATACAAAACATATTCAAATTTAAGCATTGTCTACAAATGCACTCAAAAAAGTTTTACAGTAAAATCTACTGAAAATGACAGTTAAAACAACTGTAATTTCAGTTTAAAAGGCGACAAAGGTAATTTCAGTTAAAACAGCTTAAAATATAGTTGTTTTTAACTGTAGGAAAACAACCAACAAATGTAATAAAAACAACTAACAATGCCGTTAAACAACTGACAATTATACAAAAACTGACTTTAATACAAAAACGTTTGAAACTGTAAAAATTAGTAAAATCTTGTCTTGAGGTTTTTGTAAGGGACCTGATCAGGTAGTCACAAGGGACGTCAGCAGGACATTTCCAACTGGGACAGTTAGAAAGAACGGTTTGAAATTTTTACTTTGCTTTTAAGTAGAATGCAGGATATACAAATTTTTATTATAATTGAAAGAAATGTTTTTCCATTAGATTCTACTACGGTATATTCTACTGTAAAACTTTTTTAAGTGTAAAATTCATTTTAAACCAAAATTTTTAATATCATATTTCAGGAGATCCTCTTCAACCCTATCTTTTGACTCCGTACCGTAATCCCAGGCAACGGTGTGAAGAAAAATTTAATGATGCACATATAAAGGCCCGTAACTGTGTGGAAAGATGTAATGGAGTGCTAAAAAACCGATTCAGAAGTATTATAGGGGAGAGAGGATTACACTACAGCGCAGACAAATCTATTCAAATTGTTAATGCCTGTTGCGCGCTCCATAACATTTGTATTGTGCATAACTCCGACATTGAAATTGATCCCAATATTGATACAGATGATGAGGATGACTATGTTGAAAATGAAAACTCCAACAGTCAACGATCTGTTGCAATAAATATAAGAAATTTAATAGCAAATGCATTGTAAAACGTTTAATAAATTGTTGTTATTAGTTAATATTATTAATTCTTCTTAATTTCTTTTATAGTTTTTGAATTTTAAGCAGATCTCAAAAGAAAAATTTTACAATTACTAAATGACAGTTGTTTGTGTAGTAATCAGTAGTAGTTGCTTTTAACTGTTACTAAGGTTTTGTTATATGATACTACCGGACAGGCCCGCCAGACTTCTAGCATGCGGTCCAAGATTTTTTGGCACTAAAGATAAAAACATATCGAGGGCTTGTATTAAAAACTTGTCATCAGCTATATAACTTATACTTTGTATATATTTTACTTTAAAGTACTTCTTTGGTACTTTTTTTGGAAAAAGTATTTTTTTTTTGAAAAAGTATTTTTTTTTAAAAAAAGTACCTTTTGTGGAAAAAGTATTTTTTTGAAAAAAGTATTTTTTTTGAAAAAAGATTTTTTTTTGAAAAAAGTATTTTTTGAAAAAAGTACCTTTTGTTTAAAAAGTACATTTATAGAAAAGTACTTTTTTTTGTTAAAAAGGCTACTTTTATATGGAAGGTGCCACACCCTATTGTCCGATGAAGATCTTATATGGTATAAAGTAATTTCTGGTGTAAGCAATAAACGTAAGGTCCATCTTTCGAGAATATCGGTTCAGTAGTTTGGGCCCGACAGACAAACAAAAGGATTTATAATATTAATAAGCATATGGCATAACAACTATTTTACAGTTGTTTCCAAAAACAACAAAAAAAAAAAATAATGTAATTTTTGACAGTTATTTGAAGCAGTTCCTCAAAAAATGGTGTAAACAACTACCAAAATCGTAAATGCATTAAAACGTCATGTCTTTAGCATCTTTGGAATTTTGACTTTGAGATTTAAGCAAGATGATGGAAATAAAAATTTGTTTTTGTAATTGAAAGGAAAAATTTTTTCTGATTCTCAAAAAATACTGTTGAAAACAGTAGTCTTTACTTATTTTAGCAGTTGTTTAAAAATTTTTGTAGTGGTAACAGTTAAAAACAACTACATTTTAGTTGTTTTAACGGTAATTGCCTTTGCAGAAATAACAGTTGTTTTAACTATCTTTTTTTACTGTAAAACTAGCAGTGTTTTTTATTAGCAGAAAGTACTATTTTAAAAGAAAACAATTTGATAAACAAGTTTATTTTAATATTTTTCATTAATTTTATGAACAGTTAAAAATATTTTATTTCAATTTCTCTTGCAATACATTAACCAACTGCAATAAAATTGAGTTTTGAGTGTTAACAGCATCAATTAATATTTTTTGATTGTTTACGGTTTCTTCAAGAAGAGCAATTGTTGTAGGTTTTATTTTCGGTGCAGAAGTTTCATGAGTTTTTCTTTGATTTCCAGATTTATGTGTAGTGGACTGTTGGGTAGTTAAACGTCGTTTATTTGGTGGTTGTAGAGAAGAGCTATACATTGTTTCTTGAGATGATTCTTTAGTATTAGGCTGACAAACTGAAGATTGATAAGATTTTGGGATTGCTTCTCGAACTGTGTACTGTTGAGTTGAGTGAAAGTTTTCTAAAGCTTGTTTTGATGTTGACGGTTGTGTGGATATATCTAACTTTTGTATTGTTGGTTCTGTGTTTGATGGAGTAGTACTTTTAGGTGTATTTTTTGCGGAACACAAACCGAAAACAGCTCCTTTTGGTACAGCACTTGTTCGAATAGATAAAAGATTATCTACATTTTCTTCGTACCCAGTCAATTTTCTTTCAAAGAATGGACCTCCACCAGTTTCCCTTATCGAGTTAGCGTTATCAGATACTTTTCTTTTTGTCCTTAACTTAGGGTCGGACCAGACCTTCAAATAAAAAAGAAAATTTATAACAATGTATCCATGTTTTTAAACCGACAATTTTGGCTTACTTTTTTCCATTCTGTGGCATTTCTTTCAGGTGGACCACGAGCATTAAGTTTGAAAGTTGTTTCCTCCCAGAATTTGTCGAATTTCAACTTATTTGAACCAAAAACTGGAACTCCACGACCCATGGTTGGGTTATTCATGATCTCTGCTACCAACAGGTCAAATTGTTCTCTTGTTGTCTTTTTATTTTTTGCTTCTCCAACATTTTGCACCAGCCATTCTAATTGTTCGCTTGTTTCTTTATCCTGCAAATTTTTATATAAAGCTTTTGGTTATACAACTATTTATATATTTAAAATACTTTTATTTACCATTTTTGTTATTTTTAATAAAATAATTGAATTTTGTTGATAAAATGTTTTATATTTTTTGTTAAAATTCAAAATGTTATTATAGTCACTTCCAAATAGGCTATCGTCGAAATTGACAGTTTATTACATTGAATTTTGATGTAAAGCAATTCAATTTTCGTATTGATAACAGTTTTTCGATAATAACAGATTTTAGGCCTGTTAGCAAACATAAACTGTAAAATAAAAATATATAGAATACAAAAAACAATAACAGTCATGTTACTACCCTGTTATCGTTAATGTTAAAGTTATAGAATAAGGGCATTAAAAACAGTTTTTCGACAATAACATCAGATTTTAAGGGTGTATTTAAATTTGTAAATGTTATCAACTTAACAAGATCTATAACCACACTAAGAAGATGCTTCTTTTCAATGAGTTTATCAAAAAAGATTTGCACCCTTTAAAATCATTGAAAAGAATCATCGTCTCCATTTAAAAGATTTTCTTTAATAAATTTGTATGCTTCGTTTTTTAGAACTTTTTCTTTTATTATAGATTTTATAAAAAATATTATTTCTTTTTTCGCGAACTAGGAAAAAAATAATAAAAACACTTGATTTTTTCCTAACCTAGAAACCATGAAGAAAAAAAAACAATATTGCGACTATGGAAAATATACTTAGGAGTCATCAACTCCTTAAAAAAATGATTAAAAATATATTTTTTTTATTTATTTTATTCCTTTGCTGTTTGTTTGCTTAAATAAAAAAGTTCTAAAAATAAAAGCGAAACAAAACGTTCTGGAAAAAAAGGAAGCGTCATTAAAAAACTGTTTACTCATTGTTCTACTAACAATTCACAATCAAATTCTTAACACGAACAATTTTAAATAAAATACAAAATTGTTCACTATAATTTGTTAAAAAAAATTATGGAAAAAGTCTTTTTAAATTTATGACGCTTCCTTTTATATTTTTTATAAATTTTTTTTTTTCACTCGCGTCACGACTTCTCACCTTCAATACCAAGCAAAACTAAACACTTGATCTTGTTTTTTGACAAACTCTGCACAAGTGTAGCACTCTCACTTTAAAAAAAAGGTTATAACGCTTTTTCTTAAAACGTAGTATTGATTTTTTTTTACTACTTATTAATTCAAATTCTTTTATTTTTTTATAATAGTTAGATAGTTAGGGCATAATTTTACACTTTTTAAACATATAACACAATTTTAAACAGTAAAAAATAATATAATTTTACTCAAAACATATTAAGCGGTTTTTCTTTCTAATGTGTTGTCATTAGTGGCTACAAAAACAGGCAATTTCGTGTGCACAAAATTCATTTTCAATTAAACATTTAATAGATATGATTAAACTTTAATTGAAAGTGAGTTTTAAATCAAACAAAAGTTTAATTGAAATTTTATTGGCAATAATTTTTTCTGTGTACTTTAATATCTTTATTTGAACCGAATTCAGTTAAATTTTTAATTGAATCAATAATTATTTGAATTGAAAGTAGAATTTAATTTTTTCTGTGTAATTAATGAACAAAAAAAATTAATAATGAAATTTTTCATATTTTAAAACTTTTTTGAACATACGTTTTTATAATATTTTATATTAAAGTGATATATAGTAAAATTTGTAGCTGATTTTAGCAAAACTATTTTAAATTGAAAATAGACAACATTTCTGTACTAATAGCAAACCTTTCTGTTATAATTACAGACTTTTTTTCTAAGTGTTAAAAATATTGTTAACACAGTTTTTACTTACATGTTGTAACATTTGATGATGGCGTGTATTGAAAATCCTCCGAGACAAAAATATTATTCTGTGACATGGCTGATTATTGGTGTAAAACAATAGCTGTTGTCTAAAGAATTATGAAGGCATATTACTTTTTTATTAATATCATTAATGGAAAATTCAAAGTTTTCATCTAAGGCAATATCAGCCGACCAATATATGTTAAATACCGTTGAGTCGATTGGAAAAAGGAAAAGAGCAGTCAGATTTTTAATTTCTTGGCCAACAAAAACGATAATATTTTCTGCTTCATTTATTTTAGTAATTTTAACAATTTTATTCTGAATAAGGCAAAAGTTATTTGGTTCTTCCAAAGAAAAATAAAAACCGTTGACAACAACATTTAAAATTTTGCCATCTTTAATATCTCCCACAAATGTTTGATTTTGTTCTTCCTCCTTCTCTAGATAAAAACTGGCTTCTACCTGCCTTCTGTAAATTTGAACAGCAACGCTTTGTCCCTTTCTTATTTTACGTTTTATTGTTTGTAAATAGTTCTCAAATTTGAAAGCGCTAATATCGTTTAAAGAGCCATGAATATTAGCATCTTCATGAATATGCAACAAGGAGTGGAAATTGTACGTAAGAAAGCAGATTTCGTAGAGTGATGGGATCTCGTTTACAAATGATTTTAATAGTTTTTCAGCACAATTATTGTTTTTTTTGCAATCATTAACATCCAACAGAATTCTTAAAGCCAAGGATAATTTTAAAAAGTTCTTATATCTTTCTGGGCTTAAAACTTTAGCTCTTTTGAAATTTGATCACATTTAAACGAAACTAAACAATATTGTTCGCCTTTTTTGTTAACCCATGCATTTAGTAATGTTCGCATTACGCCCAAGCATACAACATGCATATAGTCTAGAGAACACTGCGAAATAATGTCTATATTAATTTTTTCTAATGGTGACTGCTTTAAATGATGTTCGGGTTGAAAACGATTTCTGAAAGTGTAGTTGGTTCTTACAGAACCCTCGATTTCGACAGGAAAAATTAGACGATGTTTTACGATTTGTCCTTTTTGTGTACAGCGAGAACAGCAATAGTAGCCACTATGACGCTTAGTTCCTAAAATAAAGGACTTTGCTGGAGCATCCATGACAAAACATCGTACTTTAATATTAAAAAACTTATCAGCAAAAACCAAGCCTTCTTCCATCAGAACATTAAGTTCTGTTACAAATTCTTTTAAAAAATCATTTGCGCAATTAGGTTTTGAGATTCCCTCAAAAACACCGACAAGAAAAACATAATTGGATTCTACAACACTTGCTAAAATAGGCCAAACTTGTGTAGCACTGCTTTTGAATGGCGGTAGGCCATCAATTCCAAAATCTAAAGTTATATCAAATATCTTCCAATCATTTATCACCAAAAATCGGTTAATCCGTTTTTTAATCCATAGTGAATATATGTGCCATCACCAACATTGCTCTCAACAGCAGAACTAGGAGTTTTTAAAAGAGTTCTGGCGTCTTTTGGAACTTTCATATTGCATTTACGGAGCAATAATAAAAGTGCATTAATTGCAAGAAAGCTAACTTGAAAGTGAATAGCCCATTTAGCCAGTTCTTCACACAAATTAAACTCATTTTCTTCACTTCCACTATCACTTAAATCATCTGAATCGTCACTATCAAAATTATTTTCATTAGTATTTTGTCTTGCTTCTTCATATTCTTGAATGTTTTCATCTATTTCATTCAGAATGCTACTTTCATATTTATTTTTTGGCGAAATTAAATTTTTGGCTTCTCTTTTGGCCAATCTTTTTATTTGTCTAGCTGACATTGCCTTTTTTATTTAAAATTAATCACAATCACTTCTTTTATTATATTTTTTTTATTTAATCACACTTTTTAATTAATTTATTCACCTTTGTGAAGAAAAAATAAAAGACTTTTTAATTCTTTTAATTTTTCTTCACAATTAATTTAAAGGATGCTTACACTTCAATGAAACTTTTATAACTAGACAAATATCCAACTTGTTGACATTTACTCAAGAATACGCAAAAATTATCCTGTTATTCTTAAGAAAAAAAAAAACAACAAACAAGCAGTGTTTAATCATCTCTCTGCTCCAAATACGATAGCAAAACAAACAAAACTAATCACATTTAAAACACC
Source organism: Delia radicum (assembly GCA_021234595.1). Classification (NCBI taxonomy): domain Eukaryota; kingdom Metazoa; phylum Arthropoda; class Insecta; order Diptera; family Anthomyiidae; genus Delia; species Delia radicum. The sequence goes on from CM037854.1 coordinate 159,628,205, forward strand.
TGCATTATCTATTTGCGATCAAGCAGTTTTCAATCTTCTAGATGAGCAAATTGTAATCTTATATAACGAAAAAAACAATTACATTTTAAACACCTAGAAGATTTTTTTTTTTCCATTTTGATTTGCATTGATTTGCGAGTGCTATATAATTTGTTGTTGCGTTTCAAAACAAGCACTTTTTACTCATAAGCGCGAAACATTTTCGAGTCCCTTTTTAACCGTGTAAGTGATTAATCAGTTATTGATCACCAAAAGTACTCGAAAAAGACTCGTTTTGGTGATTTATCAAAAAACAATCTTCCAATTGCTAGGCGGGTTACTATATTTCAAAAAACTTATGTTTAAATGGACTATTATTAGCAATGCCTTCTAATTCAATCACTGTTTCTTCTTCAGTTATTGTAGATATGGGTTTTACCCAATTTTGCATCTATGTCTTTACATAGATGGTTTGCCAGCTTTACATATCTCATAAAGATATTTTTGATCCGTACTTAGTTGATCGACCACATTTTTCGGCAAGTCAGGGAAATTACCAGCCACCGCACAAAAAAGACACCGTAGTTTCATTATCACTCTTCCAACCGGTATTAGTAGCAGTTCCGTCACATCCAATGCAAATCACGTCATCTAAATTCCAACCTTTATCTTCTAATAAAGTTGTGATCGAAGTTAGAATGTCCTTTGCAGTGCCACGACTTGGCGTTGTGTGACCTAATTAAATTGATTCAGGTTCTGCTAAAATTGAGATGTGTTCTTCTAAAATTTTTTTTTGCGATGGTAAAGATCACTTATTTTTTCATTTATTAGCGTCTTGTCTTTTCGTCCATCAAAGTAAATGCTTTTAATAACAATACCTCCAATGTCTTTTGAATTTTCTTTCCGGACTTTAGATACAGCTCTGTGTATTTTGTTTTTATCGATTACCAGAGTTAAATTTTCGGTAGAAATTAAGCCGAAGTCAGTCAAAACCGCAGAAGCAACAGCAGCAGCAGAACGAGTCGATAAACCGTATCTATCACAGACCTTATCAACTGTTGGCAACGGCAACGTATTCCGATTCGTCGTTGAAGTCGAAGGTGTATCTGTCGAAAGTGTGTTAGTGGGAGATGCCTCCGTTATCGAATACGTTTCTAGGGAAGATTCACACAGTGAAAATTCATCACAATTTTCTGGGATAGAATCGGTTTCTTGAGTAGAACGCGCCTTTTTTGCTGCCCTTATGGAATGTTCAGTTTGTCTCTGCTTTCGTTTTATTAAACGATCTGTTTCTTTTTTATCATCTCCACATATAACCATTTTTCCGTAATTTCTTTGATCCAACAAAAAACTTCTTTCATTGATTGTAACTTTCTTAGGTTTTAAACAAAAACAAAATTCAAATGAAGTGCATTTGCAAGCAGCAACGTCGAAAAGCTTCTCAGATGACTCCAAGAAACACTTGTTTGTTTTCGAAAAAAATTTTTTCGTTTGCTTTTGAGGTATCTTTTCAAATGGAGTTACTTTTCGAAATAGGATTTGAGTAACTGAATAACTCGTTCCTTTGTTACGATTGGAATCGAAGCTTTGGTCCAAATATTGTCAATCTCTTCAAAAACAATCGCATATATATATATGAATTTGATGGATCTTTTCCATTATACTTGATAAATAAAATATATCTAAGGACGTCTCTTATAGTTGCCGAACATCAAGTTCCTTATATGGTCCCAATATAACTCAAGTTGTCTCATTACGCCTCGAACTCATTTTTTAAAAATCACAAACACCGCTCTTAATACTGTAACTATCGCAACTGACTTATGTATTATAAATTAGTTTAGTTTTTCGGGGTTTTTTTTCTTTTTTGGGGAAAACCCAATTTACGTATTATGGTATTAATAAATATAACAGGTGATTTTGAAGTGTTGCCGGATTTTTTATTTTTTTTTTATTTCATGTTCAAGGGTTTCTATATTTGAGGGAGTACGCTGTACCTATAAAAGGAACTTAAAAACTGGTTCGTAATAAACAAGAGTTCGCTTTAACCGTAATAATTGGTATATGATTTGAAAGTGAATGTTTTGGGTCCGGAAAAAAAATTTTTTACGGATTTTTTTTTTTTTTTTTATAAAAAATTCGTTATAACCGGTGTACGTTATAAACGAAGTCCACTGTGTCTAACAAATTTGTAGTCGCCGGTAAAGTGTTGTTGTTATATATAGTCGTGGCATATTTAGTTCAGAAAATAACTACTTTTCAAAACTTTGAAGATCGGTAGAACCCTAAAGATATAGTTTCATTTTATTTTAAAATCATTTTGGTAATCTACGATCAATTACGCAAGTTTTAGGAGGTCTTGCGTTAGGGAAATCTAAAAAAAAAATTTCGGGACAACTTAATGTACACCACTGCAACACACCAAAATTCGGTTCAAGTTTACTATTATTGCTGTTGTTAATACTCTAACGTATTTTGATCATTTAAAATCTTTAGTACTGCTCCATATGTTGCTGCACTAACATCAGTACATACTCTTTTACAAGTGGGGTATTTTAATTTATATTGCCATTTATTTACTTTTAAATAAAGTTTTAAGCCGTCTAAAAATTTTGGATTTCTGAAGTATTGTGTCGTTATAAGATAAGCAATTACCAAAAGTTTTTCTAAATGACCCCAGCGTACAACCAAATTATAAATTAAAATTCTTTTTGGAGCACAATGATTGACACTTTGACCAGTTGCATCCAAGTGCAGACTGAAGTTGGAGTCTTCAAGCATAGCACTGTTTGCACCAATTCTTTGTAATGTAAATTGTTCACACAAATAAATTGTGAAAGGATCGGACACATCCCAGTAAAATAGTAAAATCCAAATCACAGGTTGCAGAATAATTTATAGTGTATTATAACAGGTTCTAATTTCTGTTCTGCAACCGATTCCTTTTATATGGAGTTTGTCCTATTTGCAATAGGTTCTTTACCTCCCACGAACAGGTTGCTTTTGAACCGGTCCTAGAAGCAGTTATAGAACTGGTTTTGGGACAGTGAAGCCTTACTTTTTGTCTCCCAGGAACATGTTCTAGAACCGGTTCAATGTAACCGGTGGTAAAATAAACTGTTCTAGAATAGGTTCAATGGTAATCTGTTCTAAAAATGTTTGCTGGGATGTTGTATATAACCTTTTATACTGTGTTTTCTTCATTTCAATAACATCGTAAAAGGGATCTGCATCGTAATGCTCATCGGCATTGCCTTCAGATTTTCATTTTCTTAATGTAGCAAGATTTTGAATATCTTGAAGGTTACCTGCGTCATTAGTAGCTTATGACGCACCCAAAAGCTTCTATGGTATGGCATTTTTTAGTATTTCTTTCTCTTTAACTCTTTTTAGTCCTCTCATTTGTCTAGCTTTTAAGGCTCCTTCGACATGATATATGTAGGTCTTTTAAGATCTAAACCAGAGGAGACTGATTGTTTTTTAAAAAAACAATCAGTCTCGCATGAGCATTCGAACGAACATTTTGATTGTACGCTTTTCGTTTTTTGGTTCGACGCTTTTTGTTTGATATGCACTGTGAGAATGAGTGAACATTTTGAATGTGAATTCTTGTTCTGTTCGGTAATCCAGAATGTCTAGTATGTCAACGTACGTTGTCACGCTGTGCGACATATGACATGGCAAGGCATTTTAAAACATGCCATTATATTATGCTGTTCATAATATTATATATTTGTATAATAAATTGAAGTAATTTTTTTATTTTTTTCATTGATCAATTAATAATTTTTAACCACATACAACTTTTTTAAACCTAACAAATCTACGAATCTGAACATTTTTGTTTTTAATAATTTAAACTATTTTTTAATTTATTAATTTTTTTTTTTTGTAATTTAGTTGGTGTGTTCATTATTTTTGTATTGGAAAAAAAACATTAAACTATATGAAATACTTTTTTTAGCTAAACTGCACTTTACAGGGCGTTCGTCGAAAAAAAAGTAGGTGGTCGTCTCCAGAATTAAAAAATAATTTGTTTCTATCTTCGGTTTATGGGGCCGGAGCCGCCAGGGCTTTGTTCCAAAATATGCTCTAGGGGGCGCTACGGAAGACGGATCATTAAAATAATATAATTTATGAAATCCTGAGGAAACCTCCTTTCACTTGAGTACCCACACTTGTATGTTTCTACACATACTAGTTTTAGGGCCCATGTGCCCGTCCCAAAAAACCGAAGATAGAAAAAAATGTCTTTTTTAATTCCCGAGGGGGCAATATTTTTTTTTAAGGAACGCCCTGTAAAGTGAGGTTTTCCTCCTTTTTGTTTTATTTATGTACGTTTTCTTATTTTAATTATAAGTTTATCTAAGTGCATTGAGTAATAGGGAGCTACTGCTCACTTACACAACGACAAAATCTCTCTGCTCATCTCTGATCTAAACACTGTAACAACCCCTTCGGGAGTTACAATAAATATAAAATTAACATAATCCCAATAACTGGAATGTGCATACAAATTTTGGGTTTCTATCTTAGTATTTGGAGTTGAGTGAAAGTTTATAATGCATACATTATAATGATTTAAATATTCTTCTCTTATTAAGAGAAGAATTTTCTGTTGAATAATTGTTTTCACTTTTAAGTTCTATTAAAATGACACTCAAACCTACTGTAAACATACAGTCGAAAATGCGTTTTTCCATTCTACGACTTGGAGCAGTTCTTTTGGCAGGGCCAAGGACTATAGTTCCGTTTGCCTTTTCGCTATTTTTAGGTTTCTTTGAATATCTTTTAAACTCATACAGATCTAAAGACTCAGCTGGCATATCAAAAGGTCCTAATGTGGCATTTTGATCTAGACTTGGAACGTGATTAAACTTTGTACTCAAATTTTCGAGTAAGACATGTTTTATGTCCGTAAGTTTATTATCTTTAAGATAATTTTTTTCATTTTTACACACAATCTTAATAGCATCTGTAGGAATATTTAAAGCACTTACTATACTTTCGGTGTGTTTGGATGTACTTTGAAGGGCATTTAATTTTCTTTTTCGATTCTTTGTAATTTTCGAAATTACTCAAATATTTCAAAATAAGTGAATGGTCAAACTTTCCATATTGACCACAATATTTATTTTAAAATGCCGGTAAACATTCTGATTTATTCTCAGCACAAACATTAAAAACATTCAGAAACATTTGGTGCAATATCCGGATTATCTGAACTAGAATTTGTTTTTAAATTTGTGTTATCTACTAATAATGCTCTTGATTCAATTTCGAAACATCTGAGTCTGGACTTGTTTTTAAAATATCATACATAATCTGTTGAATGGTACCATCAGAAGAATATTTTATTTACATTTTCTTCTGAATTGCTTTTTTCAGAAACTGCCTTAAGAGCTGAATCATTTTCAGAAGAATTATAATTTAAAGAGTAAGAATTTGTAAGTTCTTTGCTCGTAGGTTTTTCGAGTCTCTTTGAAATTTTAGAAGAAATTGACACATAATTTTATGAAGCATCAGAATTTGAAGCGATTTTGTAGGTTCTTTGTTGCTAGCTTTTTCTATTCCCACTGTAATTTTAGAAAAAGCCATTAAGTCATCATTTTCTGAAGAATCAGAATCTAATCTGATTTTTCTTGAACATTATTTTTTCGTAGCTCTTTTTGTTCTCTTTAGAGTTTTAGAATCCATTGAAACAATATTTTCTGAATCAGAACATAAAGAGGAAGAATTTGTATGTTCTTTCTTCGAAGCTTTTTCAATTTCCTCTGGAATTTTAAAAGCCGATAAAACATTATTTGCTGAATAATCTGAATCTAATCTGATACTTCTTAAATATTCTTCATTCGTAGAAGATACTGAATCAATGACCTCTTGTATAAAACGATTCTGAGAAGTTCAATTTCAGTTTCTTCATCGGCAAACTCTTGTATGGTCTGAGATATTTCAATTGCTGGCATTAATATACTAGTAGTAGTACCAGAATTTCTATTAAAAATTTAATCAACGACTTCTTGCATAACAAGATTTTGAGAACGTTCCATTTCGGTTTCTAATCTGATGTTTAAAATATCATCAGTCAACTCTTGCAAAAATTCAAGCATTTCAATTTCTGACATTGTTATACTTTCATTGTTAACTTTATCAAAGTTAGACATGTTTGTAACATCTAAAACAGTCTGAGAAATATGACAGCTTGTCGCTTCTGACACCATTATTGCAGAACCTGAATTTCTATTTAAAATTGATTCAATAACTTCACGTACGCTCAAAAAAAAATGTTTGTAAAGTCAGCAAAAAATTTTGCTGAGTCAGCAAAATTTTAGTCAGGAGGGTGCTAGCAAAAACATTGCTAATGTCAGCAAAATCTTTTGCTGAAAATCAGCGAGCTGATTTTTAGCATCAAAATTAGTAGATTCAGCAAAAGTTTTGCTAACACTTAGTAGATTAGAAATAAAAAAGCCTTGGTAAAAATTAATAAATTTTTTGCTGAATTTTAGTAGACTGAAAAAAACGTAAAAAAATTGTAATTTAGTTAATTTATTTGCTGAAAATCATAAAACATATTTTTGTGATTCTTTTAAAAATAATTTACTATAATGACGAAATATAAAAATTTTCATTTTCCCACATTGATGTCATGAATTAATTTAATATCTGAAAATATATAGAAATAAATATATATAACATAACAAAAATTTTCTTTCAACTACTTACATCAATCGTTGTCTAAATGATGCTTTCTTTTAAAGAACGCAACTGCCGAAGATAATTATAGAAACGAAAGAAAAAATAAACAAAAACAAACGAAACGAAAAAACAACCCTTTTTGCAATAAGAAAAAGGAACCATAAAAATCTACCTAAGATGTGTGTCTTTGTCTTTCGCTTTACTCTGTCTACATGTCTGTATATGTTTGTTTGCAATTTGACCACACTAGATCATTAATCTATAAACATTTAGTTTTGAAATACATATTAAATTTAAATATTTTATTTTGTCTTTTTATTTAATTAAAAGACAATTATTTTCACAAGCCGGTGACAACGCAAAATTTAAGTTGTTTTAATCCTCAATTTTGTTTTATGTATGAAAAAGAGATACAAAAGTCTTCCATGGTTGATTTTTTTATATGTCTTATTAGAGTTGTACTTTTTAGTATCATTTTCCTCTTCTCTACTACATCTTGACATGCCGCGACATCTGCTTCATTGTGCGTATATCTTTCAATCTGGTTGTCGTCCACACTATTAATGTGCTTATCAGCACAATTTTTTTTAGCAAAATTAATTAGTAAAACATTAGTATATTAGTAAAGCATTAGTATAAAACAGTTAAGTGCTGAATAAGTATAACAAAAATTTTAGCAAAAAAATTTGCTAAAAAATAGTATACCTGATTTACAAGACGTTTTACTAACTTTTGTACTAACTTATTTTTTTGGGTGTATAACACGATTTTGAGAATGTTCAATAGACGTGTTCACTCTTGTGTTTAACAGTTCATTAGCAGCTTCTTGTATACGCGGATATGTTTCACTTTCTGACATGAATACACTTTCAACTTGAGCAATATTAAACACTTCCGAAGACAAGCAATTTAAACCACTTAATAGTTGATACATTTATGCCCGTAATTTCAAGCAATAGATACCTACCGGTGCTTAGATATCTACCCGTATACACGAACAAAATCGGGTAGGTATCTAAGCACCGGTACACTCAAAAAAAAAAGTTTGTAAAGTCAGCAAAAAAGTTTGCTAAGTCAGCAAAATTTTAGTCAGGAGGATGCTTGCAAAAAAGTTGCTAATGTCAGCAAAATCTTTTGCTGAAAATCAGCGAGCTGATTTTTAGCAACAAAATTTGTAGATTCAGCAAAAGTTTTGTTAACACTTAGTAGATTAGAAATAAAAAAGCCTTGCTAAAAATTAATAAATTTTTTGCTGAATTTAGTAGACTGAAAAAAACGAAAAAAAATTGTAGAAAAATTGTAATTTAGTTAATTTATTTGCTGAAAATCATAAAACATATTTTTGTGATTCTTTTAAAAATAATTTGCTATAATAACGAAATATAAAAATTTTCATTTTTCCACATTGACGACATGAATTAATTTAACATCTGAAAATATATAGAAATAAATATATATAACATAACAAAAATTGTCTTTCAATTACTTACATCAATGGTTGTCTAAATGAAGCTATCGTTTAAATGATGCTATCGCAACTGCCGAAGATAATTATAGAAACGAAACGAAAAAATAAACAAAAACAAACGAAACGAAAAAAACAACCCTTTTTGCAATAAGAAAAAGGAACCATAAAAATCTACCTATGATGTGTGTCTTTGTCTGTCGCTTTACTCTGTGTGTCTTTGTCTTTCGCTTTACATTGTTTGCAATTTGACCACACATACATATAAACATTTAGTTTAAATAAATAAATATTTTATTTTGTCTTTTATTTAATTAATAGACAATTATTTTCACAAGCCGGTGACAACGCAAAATTTAAGTTATTTTAATCCTCAATTTTGTTTTATGTATGAAAAAGAGATACAAAAACTTCCATGGTTGATTTTTTTATTTGTTTATTAGAGTTGTACTTTTTAGTATCATTTTCCTCTTCTCTACTACATCTTGACATGCCGCGACATCTACTTCATTCTGCGTATATCTTTCAATCTGGTTGTCGTCCACACTATTAATGTGCTTATCAGCACAATTTTTTTTTAGCAAAATTAATTAGTAAAACATTAGTATATTAGTAAAGCATTAGTATAAAACAGTTAAGTGCTGAATAAGTATAACAAAAATTGGCAAAATTTCAGTTTATGGGGGACACCCCTGGAAAAAAAAAATGCCACGCCCCCTTAAATGACCCCAGGAGTGCGAAAATCATAATGAATAAGGGGGCTCACGCCCCTTATGGGCGTGGCAGTCGAAAAACGACCCGGCCCACCTACGTAGACAATATGGGTATCAAATGAAAGCTAATGTCTTCACGATTCCAAAAATAGCCGTAGTTGCCAGATCGGGCGATTTTTGTAGCCGATATGGCCATTTTGGCAAAATTTGGGGTGGGGGAAATTTTTTTTCCTTTTTTTTGCTTATATTTTGTTAAAATCAAACAAAAATGAGCATTTTGTGCGAAAAGATTACTATTGTTAGCGTTACCCAGGGATTACCGCGTGGAGGTCATAGTAAATGAAAAATGAAAATTTGTTATACTGGCTTCGCTTAGTAAAGTTTTTCTGCGTGACCGGCCTACGGCCGGGCTTAGGGGTTTTTAACTCCAGTATGTCTTAATTCTAGACGGCGGGGATCTCGAGTGCTCGGCCTCTGGCCGAGCTAAAAAGAAATAAACAAAAAAAAGTCCTTCCCCCATTTTATAAAAATTAACATATCTTCCTCAAATTCTGGACGATCTGGCAACTACGGGTATTTTTGGAATCGTGAAGACATTTCCTTTCATTTGATACCAATATTGCCTAAGTAGGTGGCATGGGTCGTTTTTCACCCCCGCCCCTATTTAACAAAAATGGCCGTATCGGCTGCAAAAACCGCCCGATCTGGCAACTATGGCTATTTTTGGAATCGTGAAGACATTAGCTTTCATTTGATACCCATATTGTCTACGTAGGTGAGCCGGGTCGTTTTTCGACTGCCACGCCCATAGGGGGCGTGTCAGTCGAAAATTCATTATGACTTTCGTACTCCTGGGAACATTCTGAAGGGGATGGCATATTCAGATTTTTTCTCTAGGGGTGTCCCCCCATAAACTGAAATTCAGCCCAAAAATTTTAGCTGAAAACACGATTTTAGCAAAAAATTTTGCTAAAAAATAGTATACCTGATTTACAAGACGTTTTACTAACTTTTCTACTAACTTATTTTTTTGAGTGTACTAACCAAAACAAAAATAAAATATAAAATCGAAAATATTTCGGGGGGGCTCTGGCCCCCAGGGCCCCCCCTGGGTACGCCACTGTACCTGATTTACAAGACGTTTTACTAACTTTTCTACTAACTTATTTTTTTGAGTGTAACTTACTTATACTACTAACTTATATTTTTGAAATTACGGGCATTAGACGTCTGAAAGCAGTTCATTTTATTTTTTTCATTCAGTATGTCAATTGCAGCAAAACAATATTTTTTCATACAAAATTTACTGCATATGCCAAACATACATGAGACTAATTAATTGAATGGACTAAATAATTGATTATTTCATTACAATTTCATTGATATCAATTGTAATGAAATTATTTTCATTAGGACTTTTATATTAATGCTAATGACTTTCATTACACTCAAAAAAATAAGTTAGTAAAACGTCTTGTAAATCAGGTATACTATTTTTTAGCAAATTTTTTTGCTAAAATCGTGTTTTCAGCTAAAATTTTTGTTATACTTATTCAGCACTTAACTGTTTTATACTAATGCTTTACTAATATACTAATGTTTTACTAATTAATTTAGCTAAAAAAAATTGTGCTGATAAGCACATTAATAGTGTGGACGACAACCAGATTGAAAGATATACGCACAATGAAGCAGATGTCGCGACATGTCAAGATGTAGTAGAGAAGAGGAAAATAATACTAAAAAGTACAACTCTAATAAGATATATAAAAAAATCAACCATGGAAGACTTTTGTATCTGATTTTCATACATAAAACAAAATTGACGATTAAAACAACTTAAGTTTTGCGTTGTCACCGGCTTGTGAAAATAATTGTCTATTAATAAAATAAAAGACAAAAGAAAATATTTAAATTTGATATGTATTTCTATAATAAATGTTAATAGATTAATAATCTAGTGTGGTCAAATTGCAAACAAACATATACAGACATGTAGACAGAGTAAAGCGAAAGACAAAGACACACATCTTAGTATGGTTCCTTTTTCTTATTGCAAAAAAAAGGGTTGTTTTTTTCGTTTCGTTTGTTTTTGTTTATTTTTTCGTTTCGTTTCTATAATTATCTTCGGCAGTTGCGTCCTTAAAAGATAGCATCATTTAGACAATGAATTAATAAAAGGAAGCAAATTACAATTGACAGAATACAAAAATGCTAGGTCTGGGAAAGATACCTATAGATTAATTTTTTATGAAAAAAACCACAGGGTGTCACAATTATTTGTTTACCCAAAAGCGTACGTGAAAATAAAAATTTAGTCACACCGATAATGGAATGGAACATTGGTCCAAAATGGAACGATACGGACTAGGTCCGAGATAGATCCCGAGTAATCAATTTTTTAAAAAACAGCCACAGGGTGGTTTCATTATTTTACTTATTTACGGGATAATACAAACATAAACATAAGTTATCGGATAACAGAAAGTTAGTTCCTAGTTCAATTTCGTTTCCCGTATTCAGAGTTACAATTTACACTCCATTTTTTTTGTAAACAAATGCTTTTTTTGCTCAATTGTAATGTGACAAATTCTAATGTTATAAATTTGCATTACAATTAAATGGTAATGAAATTTTTTTGGCTTAGCATTAGTTAATGCTAATGAAATTCCAATGCTGACGAAAAAATCCGAAGTATGATGACAAACAATACATCGAAGCAATATTTATGGCTAAACTGTAGTTTATGCCCATAACTCGGAGTGGTTTCAAATTTTTTTTGTCGGCGACCCCTGGATTCCAAGTTATGGACTTCCAAAGTTTGTAATCGGAAAAGCGTTTTTTAATTTTTGTATTATTATTTTCTTTCCGCCATCTATCTGTCAAGACCGGCAAACATCTGCGTAGGGTTGGTTTGAGTTTTTGAAAAAAATAAAAATTACACGCCATCTGTTGAAAAATTGTGAAACTAATCAGCGACGCAACTTTGAGACAAAAAAGGCGACGTAGGGTTGGTTTGAGTTTTTGAAAAATTAACATTACGCTCCATCTGTTGAAAATTTTTGGAACTAATCAGCGACGCATTTTTGAGACAAAAAAGGTAGCAACGGCGCACAGTGTGGAGAATGTTTTAGAAAGTGGCGATTAATTCATAGAAGTCGTAATTTTGAAATGTTATTTTTTATTGATGGATAGATATTAATAAATACATAAAACACCAGCATTTAAAAAAAAATTTTAACCTTTTATGGGCTTTTTTGTGTTTTGGAAAAAACGGTCTTATTTGACTATTTTTGCTGTAACTTTTTAATGAAAAACGATAAATTAGTAAATTAGTAAATTAAATTGTAAATTAGATCTTTATGTGCTTTTAGAAAAAATAATTTTTTTTTTGTTTAAATAAAAAGAATTTTTAAAATTTTAGAATATTTAATTTGTATTTATATTAGCAAAATTTTAACATAAAATCCGTATTTTTTCTCAAAACTCTACACTCAAAACAAAAAGTTTGTAAAGTCAGCAAAAAATTTTGCTGAGTCAGCAAAATTTTAGTCAGGAGGATGCTTGCAAAAAAGTTGCTAATGTCAGCAAAATCTTTTGCTGAAAATCAGCGAGCTGATTTTTAGCAACAAAATTTGTAGATTTAGCAAAAGTTTTGCTAACACTTAGTAGATTAGAAATACAAAAGCCTTGCTAAAAATAAATAAATTTTTTTGCAGAATTTTAGTAGACTGAAAAAAAACGCAAAAAATTTGTAGAAAAATTGTAATTTAGTTAATTTATTTGCTGAAAATCATAAAACATATTTTTGTGATTCTTTTAAAAATAATTTACTATAATAACGAAATATAAAAATTTTCATTTTTCCACATTGACGAAATGAATTAATTTAATATCTGAAAATATATAGACATAAATATATATAACATAACAAAAATTGTCTTTCAATTACTTACATCAATGGTTGTCTAAATGATGCTATCGCAACTGCCGAAGATAATTATAGAAACGAAAAAATAAACAAAAACAAACGAAACAAAAAAACAACCCTTTGTGCAATAAAAAAAAAGGAACCATAAAAATCTACCTAAGATGTGTTGGTTTGTCTTTCACTTTACTCTGTCTACATTTCTGTATATGTTTGTTTGCAATTTGACCACACATATAAACATTTAGTTTAAATAAATGAATATTTTATTTTGTCTTTTATTTAATTAATAGACAATTATTTTCACAAGCCGGTGACAACGCAAAATTTAAGTTATTTTAATCCTCAATTTTGTTTTATGTATGAAAAAGAGATACAAAAACTTCCATGGTTGATTTTTTTATTTGTTTATTAGAGTTGTACTTTTTAGTATCATTTTCCTCTTCTCTACTACATCTTGACATGCCGCGACATCTACTTCATTCTGCGTATATCTTTCAATCTGGTTGTCGTCCACACTATTAATGTGCTTATCAGCACAATTTTTTTTTAGCAAAATTAATTAGTAAAACATTAGTATATTAGTAAAGCATTAGTATAAAACAGTTAAGTGCTGAATAAGTATAACAAAAATTTTAGCTGAAAACACGATTTTAGCCAAAAATTTTGCTAAAAAATAGTATACCTGATTTACAAGACGTTTTACTAACTTTTCTACTAACTTATTTTTTTGGGTGTATAATTCCACAGATTTAACTCAAAAGAGTCACATTAGAAAATATTATTAATTTTTACTTATAAATATTCATAAATAGAAAATAAACATTTCGGAAAATAAACATTAAATAAACACTTATAAGTCTTTTTTATTTACTTCATTTCATTAACTTCAAAAGTATTATTTACTTCATAGTCACCATTAGCTTCATAATCATCATTAAAATGGTCTTCATCATCGTCATCATTATCGTTTTCACTGTGCGGAAGAATAAGTAAACTCCAATGCAGACTTTGGCATTTGCTTCATTTTGTTTTGTGAACACGTCTTCTATGATATTTTTCCTACTGCATTTACGCGAAAAGAGCTGCCTATAACTTTTAAAGTCCTTATTTCTAGCTTCTTGAGATTCTTCAGTTAGTTGGCCAATAGCCAATGGTGAAAGCGATATAATTTCTGGCCCGTGAATAAAGTATTTATATAGATTAGGAGGCATATAATACCATGAATAATTTTTAACAAATATCCTGGCAGTATCATTAGCGAAATTTAAAAATCTTTCAATATTGACCTCAATGCCACTGGAAACAACTATTAATACTGCATGCATATTTTTTTATCAACTGCAAATCAATTTTTGTAATTTCTTAACATTCTTAAAAAAACGCCTTGCAGTATTCCCATCGTTTGAGTTTCCAAAACCTGGTTTTGGTTGGTCAACAATCAATCCAGTTTTCTCTCTAAATTCCCTTTGAATGCATTTTTTTGTATCAGCAATAATTTTTTTTTTATCATCACATCTAGTTTGCCATTCTTTTTCGGGAGTTTATATGATAAGTGAATAAGACACTCAAAAAACTTATCCAGTCATGAAGGACAGATAAACCAAACTCCATGATATCTATATTAACATCTTTTGAAATCATTTTATCAATATTGTTGAACTTTTTACTTGTGGTGCCACATATATACCACTTTTGTGTGGACTTTGTGTTTGTAATAGCGTTACAAACTTTACCGTCAATCATCACTAGAATTAGTTCATGATTAACTTTCACTAATCTCTCTCCAACTAATACTACGAAATCGACAAGTGCCTTTTTTCAGTATCCAATCTATCTTTTTCGAGTTTAATATTGTCGGTCGCTTCTTTCAAAAATTCCATTTTCAGGGGCCTGAAGAACCTAGTGGAAAACATTCGAGGATTTTGCCAAATAGTTTTTTTTCACAAACTAGTTTCAATGGTACAATCGATGTTATAAATACTGAAGAGTCTGAGGCGTGAATGTCATGAAAGGCTTGTTTATAAGAACCAGAGTTCGAATTTAAACACAATCAAACGTTTTTCTATCGTTCTGTTTTGCTTTTTGCTGAAACTCAACACAATAATTTTGTTGTGCACAGTAAACATAAACACAACATTTCTTTATTTTCATTTTGATTTGTAAACAGAACACAAACACTTTCACAAACTAGTTTTCGATGAGAGACCGAACTAAACGATTTTGTTCTGTTTGGCCAATATTTCAAACAGTTTGATTTTGTTGTGTTTATGGAATGGAACAAAACTATTCGTAAACCGTTCTTAGTGTTTATGTCATATTACAAGTGAAAAATTTTCATTGAATTTTATGAATAATTGCATTAGTTTAATAAAAAGATTCAACGGAGGAGTTCCAGTGAAATTTCATAAAACTGATGCAAAAAAACATTGATAACATGTAGAAAAATCATTTCTTTATTTTGGCAACCACAACGTTAAAAACGCGTTTTAATGTTTAAATTGAATGAACACTAAAAAATAACCACTACGAAATAATAATGTTTGACGAAAGAAACATTTTCGTTTTGTTCCGTTTGTTATATTACAAACAACGATTTGAGAACTTGTGTTGTGTTTATAAATACGAACGAAACAATAGAGATCGTTGTATTGGTTTTTTTGATAGCAACGTTATGTTAGTGGTACATAAATTTTCGAACTCTGATATGAACTATGTCCTGAACTTTTGTCAAAGCCCCACCTAGAGTATAAAGTCATTTTAGACAGTTGTTCATTACCTAACAAATTTAAATCAGCATTTTGTATCGAAAAAATACGCTTAGTGGTATGGTCTAATAGTGCTTGTTGATTTACTTTGGTTGACGTTTCAGTAATTTTTATTTCGTCTTACTCTGGATAACATTTTTTTTTTTGCTTCTTGGATTTTTTTGTATGATGAAAATTTCTCAGTCGCGGCTTTTCTAATTACATCATATTGGAATCGAGTTAGCTTCGCTTCTACAAACACGGAAAGAACTTCCTCCGCACTTAATTGCTGTGGGGATACCTGTTCTAAACTTTTTCGGTATTTTTTCGCTCTTGTAGGAGATGATATTATTTCTTTAACTATTTTCGACGCATTTGTTTTTCCAGCAGCTCTCAAGCTCATTTGAGTGGCCTAAGCCAAAACAGGCAATGGAGTATTTTCTCTTATATCTTTACATTTCTTTACCTTAGTTTTTTCTTTACACTCATCAAATGAGAGATCATGCCGACCTCTTTTTTAATTAAAGCTGGTGGTGGAATAAAGGAGATTGAAGCATCAAGCCAATTCTTGTTATTTAAAAAAAAAATGTCATCGTTGCTTATAGTTTTTGTAAAAAGAATTAAATCTGTTAATAAAATCTACCATATCTGAATGGTCGACGCGTCTGATTACTTTCCATCTCAGAAGTTTGAATTTATCTTGAAGTATTTTAATATCTAAGTTCTTCATAAAATTATGTAACTCATGACGAGAAATGAAAATTTGTGTTGGACTTGTTCCTAAAATTAGTAAGATTTTTAATCGTACGTGTGTTGAATAGAATTTTCTTATGTAACTCATATTTTTATACGAAGCTTTGTAAGTAATTTCTGCGCAAGTCTATATATCATTATAGCATGAATATATGTGAAAATTTCTATTCGTTGTGAATAAACCAGAACTATATTTTTTTTTGTGAGTGTGCGTGATTTAAAGTTACTCACGCACCCACCTCTAATAAACACCACACTCATTACACTCATTAGCTACAATAACAACAACAATAGATAATAAAAACAACATGTTTTTTTGTTTGTTTTTTCACATTGATTTTTAATAACTGGAGTTCTCAGACAAAAACCTTCATAACTCAAAAATCGCACAAATGCGCAAATATGCATTCTGGGATTTGTTAGCTAAAATCTCATATTTTAAGAGCATAAAAGCATTTTTTCCTGCACTCATTCGCAAAGTTGTTGAAACTCAATGTATATATCAAACATACCACATTTTTAGAGCAATTTGATTTATTTTTTTTTTTAAATATTTTTTTAAACATTTATCTAAACAAAAAATCATTTTTTATATGCTCATATACCTAAAGTTGAAGGTTCCATTATAAAACTTTTACTTATAGAAGTCTTAATAAAAAATATAATTACTTGAAATATGAAAATTTTCTCTTTTAATCAATGCGCGCAAAAATAACAAAAACTGATTGAACTTTAAAACACACACTGCAAATACAGTAAACAACTTAGAACTTTTTGCAGTTATTGATGTAGAATTTTATCTACTTTCATATCGAACCAAATACGGTTGTGAAAGTTAAAGTTCAACTTTTGAATTAATCGCCACTTTTGAAGGCTTTCACCCCACAGTGCGTCGTTCTTCAGTATTGTATGTAATGCACCACAATGATGTCAAATATGATAACGCTGTTAGTTCCAAAAATGTTCAATAGATGTAAATATTGTCAATTTTTCGAAAATTTAAAATATCAAAGCAAAAATTTAGGATTACAGTTTTTTTTAATAATATAAACATTAAAACATATGGCTGTTGGATTAATAAATGTGCCAAAACAAGAATACAAAAGAATATCGCTGCAAAGATAAAAAAATATTTATAAAATACCGAAAAAATGAAATAAAAATACTTAATACTACTTGCTCACATTATAAAAAATACTAACTTTAAAAACAACAGTTGTTTTGAATTTTTGTTTTGTAAAAAGTTGTCAGTTGTTTTTACGACATTGTTAGTTGTTCTTACTGCATTTCGTCAGCTCGACCCACTCCCGATTTTTGAAAAAATTTTGTAAGAAATGGATTATATATATTGCAATATCTTCTTTCTAACTCCGAAACCAGTTCCTCGCTTTATCTCTTTACCAGTTTCTCACTGAGTACACTCAGGAAAAAAAGTTAGTAGAACAGATTTTCAATCGCACTTTACTATATTTGTACTAGTTTTTAGTAAATTTTTTATTTTAGTAACATTTTTTTTGCTATTTTCATATCACGAATTACTGAATTGTGTACTAATATTTGTTGCTGAATTTAGCAAAATATTTTACTAATTTTTATAAACCAAGGACTATTTTTAACCTTTAAATAACTCCAACGAAATAACTTGAAATACCGATAACCATAAAATATCCTAACGATGTAATTCTAAAATATCAATGACTTTAATACGTAGTTTTTTATCTCACAAAGATAATTACTTTAAAATTATCACAAAAAAATTTCGTATGGGTAACCAAAAACCTACAAGTTTCTAAACTGGCTACTTCAAAAATTAAAAAAGCTGCGATTGTCCACTTTTACGATCTGTAACCGAAAAATAAATGAATGAAAGGAGTCCTACTCCTACCCCTAAGCCAGGCCGAAGGCGTCTACAAGAACATGTTCTTGCGAAGACCGGTTACGCAGAAAACCCTTTGCTCAAAAAAGCCAATAACTTATTTACTGATGACATTCACACAGAAAAACATTCCTTATCGAAGACAAGCTTTTTACAAACTGGTGGATAAAACCCCTCACACCGGCCAAAGGCAGTCAACGCAGAAAAACTTTACTCGGCAAAACCATTAACTTATTTATGTTTATGCATGACTTAAACACGGTGCAGATTAGCAACATTGAAAAAATTATTTAAGTTTTAATAAAAAAAAAAAACAAATTTTAAACCTTAATATATACGTTATTTTGTAAACTATTGTATACTATACCTTAAATTAAAGCTTGAAGTCTTGGCTACAATTGAGAGACAACTATACCTACGTTATTTATGAGCAATTTTAAAATAACTGTATTTAAAAAAAAAAACAAAGTGCCAGTTGAAAAACAGAAAATCACGAGTTGGGCTGCAATTGGTTAATATTTTTAAAATCTTGTATACCAAATTAAAGGTCTTTAAAACCCGTTTGAAGACACCCATTTTATTTCAAAATTGAATAAATATCCATTAAATGAAATATTCAAACTTTATAGGCCTATACATAACTCGGAAAATATAGGCAGCCGACACAATATTTTTCCCCTTAACTCACCTATTTCACCCTAATTTAATTTTTTTTGAGGTATGTCCGTAAACTACCCAGCAAACAATCCGGTCCGTTTATGTGCCGTTTTCGGTACAGCATATACGGATCCGAAGTCCGTTTCCGTACCGTTTTCCGGATCAGTATACGGACCGGAAAACGGAATAAAAGGAACATCGAATACGGATTCGAAACAGTATAAAGCACGCTAAAACGGACCGTTTTCGTACCGTCATGCTGTATATAAAACAGAGTGTACGAATTGAGTGTACGTTCAAAACGTACCGTAAACTGTCCGTCAATTATTTTAAAAACGGAGTGGACTCCGTTTTTAATATACCGTATACGGTCCGAATATGGTCCGTATTCGTACCTTTTTTTTAAATGGTCCATTTTTATTTTCTTTTATTTGTTTTATCTAAATGATTTCTTCTTTTTTTAATTTTAAACAAAAGTTTGGTTTTATTTTTAAATTTTTTCATTTATAAAGATATTAACAAAAATGGATTAACAATTACATTATTAAAAAACAATATGAAACCATATAAAAATTCAGTAAAAGGATGTAGTTTTAACATTTTGATTTTTTTTTTCATTTTATCTCTGGTGTTGTTTAACATCTTCAAATTTCCATGGGATCTGCATCTCTATATTTAATTGCAAAAACATCTGAAATACAAGTATATGTTAAAAAAGTGGTACATTTAAAAATAACCAAAAAAATTACCACTAAAAATCTTAAATACGTATTCAGCCATTTTTATTTTATGCAGCCGTTCTCGAGTTATGGAGTGACACTCAAAATGTACACTTCTTTTTATATATATAGATATAGATGAAAATGACTAATGTTCAGAAAAATCACCACATCTGGATAGATGAAAATGACTAATGTTCAGAAAAATCACCACATCTGGACTAAACGGAAATATTTTTAAACAATTTTTTATAAACCATCCTCATTCCATGTTCTACAAAACGTATTCAGCCATTTTTTTATTTTATGCAGCCGTTCTCGAGTTATGGAGTGACAATCAAAATGTACCGTTATTTTAATATATATAGATAGATGAAAATGACTAATGTTCAGAAAAATCATCACATCTGGACCAAACGAAAATATTTAAAAAATTTTTTTTTAAACCATCCTCATTGCATGTTCTACAAAACGTATTCAGCCATTTTTTATTTTATGCAGCCGTTCTCGAGTTATAGAGTGACAATCAAAATGTACACTTCTTCTTATATATATAGATGAAAATGACCAATGTTCAGAAAAATCACCACATCTGGACCAAACGAAAATATTTTAAACAAATTTTTTTTAAACCATTCTCAATGCATGTTCTACAAAACGTATTCAGCCATTTTTTTATTTTATGCAGCCGTTCTCGAGTTATGGAGTGACAATCAAAATGTACACTTCTTTTTATATGTATATATATAGATTTTATTAATATTTAATTTTATTAATAAATAAAACTGTTTTATTTTTTTTTAAACAAAACACATTCCGGTAATACCGGAAGAAAAACGATAACGGTTGTAACGGAGTTTTAACTGATGAAAATCGGTGTAGTCCGGTTAAACGGCACCGAAACGGATACAGCAAAACGGAGTTAAAACGGATAATTTTCGAAAATTTGAGTAATCCAATTTTACTGTACGTTAATGGTCCGTTTTCGTACAAGCTTCGACGGATACGTCAATTCCGGTCCGTTTTCGTACCGTCAATGCCGGATTCATGAATCCGTTTGTAACGGACAGTCCGTAAAGTTGTTTCTTGGGTAGATTTGTTTCTTTGCAATATATAATCCATTCCTCTCAATGTTTTCAAATATGCTCAGTTGGTCAAACGAATAGTAAGCTGACGATATGCGCCTAAATCCCTTTATCTGGCAGCACTACTTAAATTTTCTAATCAAATGCACTTCTCATAAACAGCTGATAACATTTTGTTTGTTGTTATTTTTCTTCTTCGCTTCGGACAGTTAACCCCAGCAGCATTTACAGAAGTTGCGGTTAATGCAACTGCATTGGAATATTTGACAGGAGTGTGGAAATATTTAGACAAACATGAGTGGAAATATACACGGTTTAAGTTGGTTTCCCAATATACCAGATAAATTCGTCACCTGGGGCGGCCAGGCAATCAATTTATATGAAGTGAGTCTTAAAACTGAAAGCGATGTGAATAGTAAGTACAGGTGTCAATGAAATTAAAAACAAACCGTTTATGATGCTCGCTCCTTCCTAACCTTTGCAGCTCGTTTGCCCAATGTACCAGCTAATTTTTTAGCTATTGAAAATCGTTATCAATATGCCCGTTGCGTTCAACCATCGTATCATAAACATCGACCTATTATCGCCATCGGGTTGGGTGATGGCAAAATTGGAATTACAAATTTTCACGAAGCCGTTGATAATAGTTGGGAATTCAGTAAGTTTGGTGGCACATTGTATGTATATTAATAATGACCATAATTGTGTTTAAGCTCCCCGTCAGCAACGAATGTGTTTATGTTTGGCCTGGAACGAAACTGATCCAAATATTTTGGCTATTGGTCATGATCGTTATCGTTCTGATTCATGTGTTACAATTTGGGATATTGAAAGAGGTTTGCCAAAAGAAAGTGGTGAGTAAAACATGATTACCATTTGAATTAACAAGTTTATTAAAGATATAGGTTATGCCATACATGGGACTAATGAATTAAGTGGTCTAATGAAATTTTGATTTCAATTTCATTGCATTGATAACAGGGTTGGCAATAATTTCTCATAATAATGGCATTCCATTAAAAACATGTTTCTATTCTAACCGCTTTTATTTTGCAATTTTACCTGATTGGTTTTGAAATATCTTGAACTAAAGTCAAAAGAAAGCTAAAATACCGAAACGCCGATTTATAACGTTATTTTGTAGACTTAAACAAAATTTAATGGGTAGAATTTTGAAAGAAACCCTGCAATATCAGAAGACACATCTAGAGTTGATAAATATTCGACCCAGTTAACAAACCGGGTTTCGAATTCTTAAAACAACCGTATTTTTTAAAAACCGGTTCGAATAACCTATCTATAAATCGCTTTGTGTGGCTGATATCTGAAAATGTTTGTACACAGAGAGAATTATCTATATGATATTAATGAATTTTTGCAATGTTGCAGTCCCTTGAAACTTTTCATTAAGTTATGCAAGTTTTGGAAAAATTTTATGAAATCTGTCATTTAATTTATCAAAAGCTTCATTCACTTTGTGAATTACTTTCAATATAAAAACAAGTTTATAAGAAGTATAAAGATTAGTATAAAGATTTTCATTAATTTTGAGAAATTTTTGGTTGACTTTGTGTTTAGTGAACATTTTCTTTATTTTTCGTCCTCTAATATTCTCTGTCAATTTAAAAAAAAGTCCTAACATTTTTAATGTCGACATTAAAAACAAAGGCTAAAGAGTTTTTTAATGATCGTTTCTAACTAAAATTAGTCGTGAAATTAAAAACTAAATTTTCTAAATAAATATGATTGTCAAAAAAATGAAAAAATTCAAACCCCTTCGATTGAAATTAGTGGGTGATCTGGTATAAAAAATTATTAAGCAACATCTTTTATAGACTTCACAGTTATTATTAGAGAATATAAAAAAAATTCAATGTACCTACCCAGTAGAAAATGGTTGAAATATTTCCGAAAAGTACTAGTTTTCAGTAATTTTGAACCAGTTATGTTCTAGTAGAAAATAATAAATGTAACTGACACTAATAGAAAACATATGATTTTCTATTGTTAATTTACTTGAATAAACGTCACTACATTGCTAGGTCTGTCAAAAAAAACAGAGTAGTATTTGGAAGATGACAAAGCCAATTGTGACAATTTTTTGTTGTTGTTTTGGTTTTTTCTGTGA
Organism: Delia radicum; assembly: GCA_021234595.1. Taxonomy (NCBI): domain Eukaryota; kingdom Metazoa; phylum Arthropoda; class Insecta; order Diptera; family Anthomyiidae; genus Delia; species Delia radicum. The sequence goes on from CM037854.1 coordinate 159,650,951, forward strand.
TATTTTAAATTTTGAATCTTGTTCCTAGATGAGGACAAGAAATTCTCATTGAGTTTGTGATTTAACATAACAAATATCTCTAGAAATTCTAATAACAAAGTCCCCTGAAGATTTCCTTGGGCAGGAATGAAATCCGGATAGGGACACGCCTACATCAGATTGCTTTTCACAATTTGTTAAATAAGTTTTGGGACTTTAGCACATTTAATTACTATAAATGAAAATAATCTATGTTGGGAATGTTTTAAAAGATTTTATAAACTTGCGTGTTTTTGAAATTTACGTTTTGTTTCTACATTTGTTTTAAAAATATAATCTGAGTTTGCAAATAAACATTCAAATTTGTTATTGTAAATTAAGCTAATGTGCAAATCAACTGGCAATCATACTGGTGCCAAAGAGTCACTCCAGAACTAGTTTAAGTGTTTATTTTTAGAACAAGTTTCGTTTAAAATTTTGCTTTCCAAAACAATAATGTTGAACATGCTGTACACTAGTTCCGTATGAAATATGTTAAGATTGTGTCAAATAACTCTATTTAAATACGAGTTTTGAAGTACTACTTTTGTTAACATTTGTTTTTAATAATATATTTTGAGTCGGAAAATAAACAAACACATTTTTAATTCTGAATAGAAATCATAAACACAAAATTATTAGAATAACTATTGTCATCAAAGGCAAACATTTGGTTTTTATTTATATAATTAAGTTCTAAACCAACTTGGACAGTACTGGTGCCAAAGAGTAAGTTCAGAACTGGTTCCGCGAGTGTCACATTAGTACCAGTTTTGCTCCCTATATTTTGTCCTTAAATTGTATTTTTCGAACAAGTTCTAAAGCGGATTTGTTTGTATGGAGAGGCGGTAGAAGTCGTACTGGTTCAAATAAACTTGTACAACTAGTACAAAACAAATGTTAAAATCTTGAAAAAATCCCCGTTATTTAAAAAAATGTTAAAAGTTATGTCCCAAAATCTTTACAAAATCAACTAAGAGCTCAACAATCTGAAGAAAAAGTTTTTAATCTCAATTTCATATATTGTATTGTAATCTTTATTTAATAAATGAAAATAAATAAAGTAGGTAATTCATAACAATGACTTATAGTCGTCTGTTATAAAAATATATCTTAACAAACCTAAGTTTAAAATAAGTAATTATACAAATTCTTCTGATATCATTTTCCTATAATTTAATGCATTATTAACAAATTTATATAGCCTATTTCATCCGTTAGAAATGTTACCATTTAAAATATTTATGAGTTCAATTTCATTAAAATGACTTTTAAATAAATACCTGCTTCTGAATTCTCTGAGTATAGGGCACGTTGCAATGAAATTCTGCAGTGTTTCATCTTCACTAGTATTACATAAAAGACACTACTAAACGTATTGGCACGTAATGTCAAAATATCACATCTGGTTTTGAAAATTGTTGTGATTTGGTGTAGGTTTTTGGATGTTTCAATATAATTTCTTCCTTTACTGTGATCTAAATATCCATAAAAACTGCTGTTGCTGCTGTTTAATGCTCTTTCTTGCCTTTGTGCACGGGTTTTGTTTTTCATTTGTTGTAATAACAGGGTACCTCTCGAGAGCCATTCCATTTTCAAATCTTATATTAAACTCACTGCCTATTTCATTAATTTGTTTCGACCAAAATATGTTGTTTCTTAAAATAAGCACCGAAAGCCTGTAAGGTAAAAAATTAATTAGTTCAATTTTAACCATTCATTTATAATTTTCGCTCGTACTGTGCAGATTTGTTAAATAAACCATTGGCCAAAATAATCTTATGATTAATTGAAAAATTGTCAAACAAACATATGAACTAAAACCACGAACTAGTTCAAAATAAACAATGAGCTATCAAGCACAACTCTAAAATTAAGTATTTTTGATATCACGTTAATTGAACGTTACAATTTTTGTCTTTAAATTTTCAATACACTTACACTTTTTTACTAACACACCTTTCAAAAATTGAATTCTAACTTGATATCAATTTTTCTTTCAAGTCGTGATGCAACTTGACGGTATAGTTTTAAACAGATCAAAATTCTTGTAAATTAATTTAGTTTTGCTTTTTACAAACATAAATAAAAAAGGTACATATAAATAAAACAAATAAAAAAAATAAATTCCTAAAGTTTTGATGTGCGTTGTTGTTAGGGCTTGCTTCTCAATAATAATAACAATATATCCAAATGAATATTTTCAATAGTTTAAGTGGTAGTTCCAAGGATGTTACAATGAACATGGTAAAAACTCTGGCTAAACAAAAGAATGATCTCTCCATTTGCCATATACATAAATGCGCAAAGCTTAAATAATTAAATAGATGAGTTCAGATTAATCTTCGAAAACTCAAATATGGATATAGTTTGCGTCTCTGAGACGTGGTTTGATAGCTCAACAACTGATAGTCTTATCTCTCTGGGTGGTTACAAAATTTTTAGAAATGACAGAGATAGTCGTGCTGGTGGTGTTGCAATTTTTGTTAAAAATCATATTGCTTGCAAGTTTTGCTCTAAGTCAAGTGTTGAAGATTTACTTTTTCCTAATCCTTCGGTAATCCTAGTGGAATATATATTTATTGAGGTCCTCGCGTATGAGAGGAAAATGTTAGTGGGCTGCGTTTACAGACCGCATCGAAGAATGGATATGTCAAATTTTTTTCAAAAGTTGGAAACATTAACAGTTACATATAATTTTGTTGTGATAGGTGGAGATTTCAACTCCAACATTTTATTTCAACCAATCTTAACCGATAACATGTCATTAGGGCTCGAACCAACAAATCGAACCCATCCAATACACTAGACTTCTACTTCAAATACTCTGCTCGACTTGTTTTTCGTCGGTGATAACTCAAGGGTGCTCCTTTATGACCAACTTTCTGCTTCATGTTTTTCTCATCATGACTTAATCTTTATATCATATGATTTTAGGACTAAACCTGAACAAAAATCCTTCACTTATCGTGACTTCAACAATATAGACTACAATTTACTATACAATAATTTCTTTCAAATTAACTGTAATAATATATACTATTTACTTTCTGTTGATGATAAATTAGCTTTCCTTGAAAGTAATATACTATTAGATCTCGTATCTACATTCTTTCCGACAGTCAGGCGGCATTAAGGGCTTTAATGTCCTATGAGGTGTCATCTGGTCTGGTCATGGAATGCATTCTGGCTCTTAACCGACTTGGCAGGCGCAACTCGCTTACCTTAGGGTGGGTTCCTGGTCACGAGGGGCATGAGGGCAACGAGAGGGCAGATTGTCTTGCTAATTGCGGGGCCCGAAGGCCCTTTATTGGCCCTGAACCATTCTGTGGTATACCTTTGGGGTATGTTAGGGAGAAGCTCGGGTCGTGGAGGGAGTCAGAATTCTCTCTCTATTGGGAAAACTCTCTTGGCCAACGACAGGCTAAGAGATTGATTTCTTTTTCCAGTGCAGGATCGAGGAGACTCTTGGCCCTCGGGAGGGGTGACTTGAGAACCCTGGTGTCTTACCTGACTGGACACTGCAATCTCAGATACCACCTGCTCAAAAGGGGTCTTTCGGACACGGATGAGTGTAGGTTTTGCGAACTGGTAGCTGAGACATCAGAGCATGTTCTTTGCGAATGTCCGAGGCTATGTGAAAGGCGTGCCAAGTTTCTTGGCAATCGCTTTGTCTCCCCTTCGGACATTATGAAGATTTTGCCTAATAGGATTATTGGCTTTATAGGTAGCTTGAATCTTTAGGGTAACTTTAGGCAGCACAAAAGACCTAAGTTGGTCGCGGTGCATAGTGCCATATAATCTAATCTAAAAGTAATATACATCAACTCTACGATGAAACTGTTCCATTAAAAACCAAAATACCATCAGTAAAAAGTAAACCTTGGTTTACAACCGACATCAAACAATTAATTCATCTAAGGGATATTGCCTACGGTAGATGGAAGCGATTTAAAACACTTGAGCTTAAGAATAAGTACAGTACTGCCGGAAAATGTGTTAACCAGAATATTAAATTAGCAAAATCAAAATATTATTCCAATCAATTTGGTACTGTTTTGGAGTAAAAAAAAACTATTCGGGCCATTGGCATTGGGAAAAAAGTTATTAACGAAAACTACTCGACTGATGTCAACGAATTAAATTCTGCCTTTACAAATCTACCATTTATCCAAGCCGACAGTGATCTTTATAACTTTAATAAAGTTTTTTTGAATTTTCTTGTGTTAACCATTTATAAGTTTTGTCATGCTTCTCTTCAGTAAAATCGAATGCAATTGGATACAATAATATTCACCCTAAGTTCTTTAGGATCCTCCTACCTCTTTTTATTCCATATGTGACTCATATCTTTAACATAATTTTAATGTCTAGCACGTTCCCTTCAAAGTGGAACGGGGGACAGGTGGCATAATTTGGATACCTGTAGGACCGCGAGACTTACGTGGCCCAACTACGACCTAGGGCGTACAAACTCTCTCCTGAGCAGGAGCAGGAGGGATGTCTCGAGGCTGACGGCTGCTCTGACCGGTCACTGGCTGATTGGTAGGCATGGCATTAGACTTGGGATTGTACGCGGTTCGCATTGTCGCAGCTGCGGCATACCGGGCGAAAAATTTTGCTGAGTCAGCAAAATTTTAGTCAGGAGGGTGCTTGCAAAAAAATTGCTAATGTCAGCAAAATCCTTTGCTAAAAATCAGCTCGCTGATTTTTAGCAACAAAATTAGTCGATTCAGCAAAAGTTTTGCTAACACTTAGTAGATTAGAAATACAAAAGCCTTGCTCAAAAATTAATAAATTTTTTGCTGAATTTTAGTAGACTGAAAAAAACTCAAAAAAATTGTAGAAAAATTGTAATTTAGTTAATTTATTTGCTGGAAATCATAAAACATATTTTTGTGATTCTTTTAAAAATAACTTACAATAATTACGAAATATAAAAATTTTCATTTTCCCACTTTGACGACATGAGTTAATTTAATATCGGAAAATATATAGAAATAAATATATATAACATAACAAAAATTGTCTTTCAATTACTTACATCAATGGTTGTCTAAATGATGCTATCTTTTAAAGGACGCAACTGCCGAAGATAATTATAGAAACGAAACGAAAAAATAAACAAAAACAAACGAAACGAAAAAACAACCTTTTTTTTGCAATAAGAAAAAGGAACCATAAAAATATACCTAAGATGTCTTTCGCTTTACTCTGTCTACATGTCTGTATATGTTTGTTTGCAATTTGACCACACTAGATTATTAATCTATAATCATTTAGTTTAGAAATACATCTTAAATTTAAATATTTTATTCTGTCTTTTATTTAATTAATAGACAATTATTTTCACAAGCCGGTGACAACGCAAAATTTAAGTTGTTTTAATCCTCAATTTTGTTTTATGTATGAAAAACAGATACAAAAGTCTTCCATGGTTGATTTTTATATGTCTTACTATAGTTTTACTTTTTAGTATCATTTTCCTTTTCTCTACTACATCTTGACATGCAGCGACATCTTCTTCATTCTGCGTATATCTTCCAATCTGGTTGTCGTCCACACTATTATCAGCACAATTTTTTTTAGCAAAATTAATTAGTAAAACAGTATAATATTAGTAAAGCATTAGTATAAAACAGTTAAGTGCTGAATAAGTATAACAAAAATTTTAGCTGAAAACACGATTTTAGCAAAAAAATTTGCTAAAAAATGGTATACCTAATTTACAAGACGATTTACTAACTTTTCTACTAACTTATTTTTTTGAGTGTAAGATTTAACTCTCAAGTGCTCAATTATATTATAAAGAGCTTTATTATTTCAATGTCGACTTGCATTAATTTTGGACTTCAATGAAGTTTTTTAAAAAATCATATGAAACGATTCGTTGGCTTAGTTCCAATGCATTTTCCAAGACGTTCATGAAGAGTTTTATTAATTCAAGGAGACTTCTTAATATTACTTTTTCATAAATTATGTAACTCTTCATTATCGGAATGATTCATTTGTTTTATAAAGATTTTCATTAATTCTACAAACATTTCATATACATTGATTTTAATGAAACCTCCCAGCCAGAAATTGCCGATGGTCCGAAAACTCAAGCACTGGCAGAGCACTGTTTGTCAATTGTCCAACAAATAAAGTGCTGGTAAAGCACTGATTTACAACGCTCTGCCAACGTTAGTAAAAAGTGCTTTGCCAGTACTTGAGTTACAAAATTTACAACCTACTTACAAAACTACTTTATTAGTTTTTTGCCAATAGTTTGCCAAAGTTTTAAAATTATAATTTTGGTACTGCCGAAGCACTCATTTCCATTGCTTTGCCAACGTTTTAAAAAAGAAGCTGCCAAGCCCTGCTCGGTGTTATCATTTTGGGTTAAGCAAAGTGCTTATTTTATCATTAAAAAAATCACTTTTTTGGTTGTTCTAAGAAAGCTTTGCCAGCGTTTTAAAATTGTGATTTTGGTACTGGCGCAGCACTCATTTCCAGAAACGGCCAATTCGTTAAGAAGCAACCCTATGACCCTATTAAAACGTGGACAAAAATTATATTTTCAAATTATTCGGACGTTAACAAAGAAAAAGATTTCGAAATTTAAATTTGGAAGTTTTAAAGTGATATTGAACCGAACTAAATAAATACTTAGTAGGTCTACCCCGTACTTAAACGCTGTACCCTAAAACAACCAGAAACAGCCCAAACAACAATTTTTACAAAATTCGGGAATACGGAAACATTTTGGACTTGTTAAGGTTACATCGCTAAAGTATTAAAAGACATGTTTTTTTTGGGACATTGTTTTATAAATCTTAATTCGAAAACTAGCGTAAGTTTATTGAATATATAACATTTAATTGTACTGTTAACCTGGTATATACAGTTACGGACAAACAGATATGGTAGTTTTTCGTATTGAATTTAACTTTGAAAAATACAACAAATTTGGTGGTTGATGTTCTTCTAACAATTTTTTTTTCTTTGCCCATTTTAGGCGATTTGGGCCAAAATAGGTTAAGCGAGAATCTCAGAAACTATTCCATAAAAATTAATAAGTTTAGGCATAAATTATTCCTCTTACCAAGAAATAACTGTAGTCTAAAAATTAAAATGTTTGTATTTTTCTTTCAGAAGATATGGCAATTTTCGTTTTTCGAAACACGCGAAATTGAGCGAAAACGCACTAAAATTCAGGATATATCAATAAAACTTTAAGGCTTTGATGATAATACTAAATATAATCTTTCTGCAAAATTTCACATGCTACTTAAATCCTGTGTTTTTTTGAAAATTGTGTTCATCTGAAAATATTTTTTTAAATTTTACGAAAATCTAAATTTAACGCTTTCTCGCTTCCAAAAAATGCAATGAACACAAAACATTACTTCATAAATTATTTTGTAAATTAGGTTTTCTATCGAAATAGCTAAATTTCTTATTATTCATCACTCAGTTTGGGCATTTATAACATATTTCAAATACCTCGCCTGGAGGCGGGCTTGCCGTTTAGAGGGTTAATATTGATTTTTAACACTACAATGACCAGACCAGTAATTTTGACTGATATTTTTTGGTTTGGCATCTTTTAGCATAACGACTATTTAATTTAATCAGGTGGATGTCTAAGCTTTTTTCATTACACAGTGCTTCAAATTTGACGTCTCAAAACGAAAACAAGAGTACCGTCCATTGATCCGAAATATTTTGGTAACGCTGATTTTAATGGCGTACTCGTTTTTTCACTTACGGGCAATATTTTTCGCAAAATTGCATTCAATGAACGAAGGTTTTTATACAAAAAATTTAAAAAATAAGACTTATCCTAATTTTTTATGGTAAATACTGATAAGACCTTCAGCAACATTTGGGTATCATATCAAATTTGTTTAATAAATATGCAGCAATCCGCTATTTTCTCAGTTTTTACTATAGTTTACTATTTGTTTTTTACAAAATTTGAAAATATTTGGTAGAAAGTTTTTGTTAAATAAGCTTTTTGAAATATTAACTTTTTTGGTTGAATTTTGGTACATGTAATTTTTTAAGCTATTTTTTCGCTATGCTTGCATATACATTTTAGGCACATTTCGCTTTTTTTCCATGAACCGCACTTTCTTTATCTTTTTGCTTATGTGCAAAAATGCTTTAATCCTTTCCGAAATTGTATGTTAAGTTTTGCAAAAAATAGTAAAATATAGTAAAAACTGAGAAATTCTGCGAATTTACTTGTTAATTCTGCACATTTCCTAACCAATGTTGCTAAAGGTCCTATCAGTATTTACCATAAAACACAAACAAGGGAGGTTTCGCGAATCGAACTAGCAGATTTGAATGAACTTTGGATATGTTGTAAAGGAGCAAAAAGAAAGAGACAAGTATTTTTTTTAGCTGTCCAATATCACGTTTAATTAAAAAGTAGGGTTACAAATTCATTTGTTTTTGTATGAAAACCTGCCTTTAATTTACGAAAACTTGATTTATTTGTACGCAGGGTTAAAGTACTCAAGAAAACACAAATTTAGATACCCATATTGCCTAGATCCAGAGTTGCCACATTTTGGAATTATTTGAAATAAAGGGTAAAAGGCTCTTCGGAAAAAGTCGCATAAAAACCAAAGGTTTTTGAATATCGGAAAAAGCTCAAACACCCCAAAAAAAAAAAAAAATTATACAACTACAGTTTCTTAATAAAACGCCAGATTTTATATTAGTCAAAACACATTTTTTTTGAATAACTAAAATACTTGAAAATCTTTAGGCATAATTGAATGTGTCTTCAAAAAAAAATTTCATTTGGTACCAAATTTGGCTATAGTTAATTTTAATAGATCGAAATAAACCGAAAAACCTAAAATGAGTTAATTTTTGACACCACTTAGTAACGCCTAAACATGAGATTGGGCAGCTAAAAAAAAACACGGGTCCGTTAAAATGTTATTCACATTCACAACATATCCGAAGTTCATTAAGATCTGACGATCTGGGTCGGGATTCCTGCTTTGTAAAATAAAATATCTTATTTTTAAAATTTTTTGTATAAAAAACTTCGTTTAAAATGCACAACTTAAATGTAATTTTGCTAAAAATCTGGCCCATAAGTGAAAAAACTGGGTAAGCCACTAACATAAGCCACATACATATTTCAAATGACAACCCGAAGTTAGCTACTAATTTCAGTAGTTCTAGTTCGTCAGATTATTATTGATTAGACCTATACGCCAAAAAGAAACACGATATAGGTACACATTTTTTAATTTTGTGCGAAAAATTTCCAGGTAGATCAAAGTTAATACTAAATATCTCAAATATGATACGAGATATCGGAATCAGAAATGGTAATTTACATTATATATAACACATTCCTAACTAACTTTTTTCAAAACTGGTCAGTGTGTCAAACCAATAGTAAGCTGACGAGTTCTATCTAAAAATGTGTAACGGTTACCCTACGTTACGCTAACATAAGGTCGACGATCAGAACCCACAGACTTTATAGCAGAAATAGATTTCCTACAAATTTTCCTATTTTGTCGAATTTTTTTCCAAAATGATTTTATGCTAATACTTGATCTGGAATACTTTTTCTTATGTAATGGTTTCAATATTAAGCTATCACAAAATATTTTGGATCTAATAGTTTGATAATTTTGAAGACGTTGATGATATGGTATTATTTTGAACAATTTGGGTGATTTTTCAATCAATTTATCAAATTTGTCATAATCAAGGAAAAAGGGCACAGTCTGAGTAGAATTTGTTGTCAGAGGAGGTATAACTTTGACTTTTAAATTTGTTTGGGGCGCAATCGATTGCAATTTTGCACCCCCGCTAACGAGTTTCCCCGATTCTTACAAAAATTACAATTTGGCTTCAAAATATTCTCTGCTCCGCATCCATAGCAGAAAATATGACGATCTTCCAAACAATCAACATAACGATGACCTTTCTTACGACAATTCCAACATGTTGAATTCTCTATTTCGCTAATTTCTGATTCGAAAGATTCTTCGTTATTTTCCACATTTAGAGACATTTCATTTACCTGTCTTTTATTTGGTCTAACATTTATTTTTTCCTCATCATCCGACAATGCCTCACGACGAAGTACTAAATGGCGTAAATGTGAAACCGAATCAATATTCTGGTAAAATAATTCATTTCTAATCCTTGGACGAAGGTTTCTACGAAGAATATCTAATAAATCCTGATTCCGAAGCGGATATCTTAATCTGTCACAAAGATAACTAATAGCACAATAAAATTCATCGAAACTTTCGTTTTCCCTCTGTTTTCTTTCTCGAATTATTTCTCTAATGTCACCATCACTGAGGTGATCTTGAAAATGAGATCTTAATGCTTCACACAACGATGGCCATGTAACTCTTTGCACGCTTGGTCTATATCTCCAATACCAATCAAGGCCCCTTCCAGTAAAAAGAATATGTATATGTTCACAAAGTGTATTAAAATCACCACCTAAACTGTCATTTGTAAGAGAGGTTACCATGTAAATAAATTTATCTACGGGCATTTTTGTAGAACAACCACTAAAGGAAATATTCCAACTTTGAATAAGTTGAGCAATTCTGCCGCTATTATTTACAATAGAAGAAGTTGTTGATACGCGCGGAAAATTGTTTGGAGCTGGATAGCTAGGATGAAAACTCTGTGTACGATGTACAGCAGTTGGGACTGCTTCAGAACGACGATCGTTCGAAGGAGGATTCGTAGCAAAAGGTGGAACCTCTGATATATTCGTGTTCCTACCAGATTGCGGAATATCTGATGAAGAATCACGTAAAGTGGGAAATTCTTCCCTGGGCCATTCAGGCTCCGGCTGTCTTTGAACAGACAACTGCGTAATTTTCAAGGTCACATCCCTAATAGCATCTTGAATGATAGCAAATTCAGAATTCAATCTGTTTTCAAGACCTGAAATTCTCGCATTTAACTCTATATCATGGCCCACAGCAGTAATTTGATTGCTAGCACCACTAGAAGGTAAAGGCAAAGAAACACGAGCCGATTGATTTAAATTGTGTACATTAAGTGTCCAATCTAACGGATTTTGAGTTCTTTTAGAAGACCTAGTAGCCCTTTTAGATTGCAATATTCGAGGAATAGCACCGCGAGAATCCGGTTGTGATAAATCTGTACCCGATTCATTATAAATATTTGTTAAACTATTACGTGTACATGACTGACGACACTGTGGACAAGTAGGTGAAGTTTGAATCCATTCAAATATACAATTTTTATGAAAATAATGTTGACAACTTGTTTTGACAACATTACCCGAATTTACTAACGAATTACAGCAAACAGTACAACTACCTAAATTTTCTGCATCTACAGGCAAGTTATCACCGCTATGCCTAATCGCCATTTTAATTATTAGAAAAATATACCGATTACAAAAAATAATATTAAAAGTAATTAATTTATAATTATTTTCTTTCCAAAAAGAATTCACAGAAGAAAATGGAAAAAAATGTTTTTGTTTTTTTTTTTTTTTAACAATGAATAAATCGAAAATTTTTTTTTTTCGACAGTATTCAGTAAGCACAAAATTAATAATATCTCATTGGTTCTCGACCCTATTTACCAATTGATCATTTTATTTTTCAAAATTCCACTAAATTTTGTTTACAAAAAAAAAAAAACAAGTTCGAGTATCATAAAAGATCTTTGTTACAAAAATAATATTCAACTAAACGGTCAAAAGCCAACATATTATCAACCTTTGTAACTCCAAGAATAATTGAAATATATATTCCAACAAAAAAAAAATTATGACATCGAAAGGAAATTAAATTACAAACCATTTGCAGAAGTAGCAGATTATAACGAAAATTAAGCCTATCAAACGGTCTAAGTAATAATGCAAAGCAATTACTAAAGCAACTCCAGAATGACGAACAAAACAATCGAACAAAAAACTACAACGAGTAAGTGAGATGTGGACTTAAAGCAAGATGTAAGCGCTATATTTTCGAATGAGAAAATTTTAAATTCTCTATAAAAACCCATTGGGCCTACCTGCCCCACGTTGGGCGCCATTTGTAACGGTTACCCTACTACGCAAAAGATCTAGAAGCACTCGGCACGTACTGGTAAGGGCCTAGCTCGTCGGCAGCCGGGGTGAGTCTTTGCAACCAGTCTTTTGCAGCCGTTAACAAAATTTAACTACGTGCCTTTTTAAATAAAATGTTTAACTCAATTTATATAATAAATTTAACTATTGCAATTATTAAATACCCCGAACTGAATCTAACATATCCTTTGTAAACAATATAATGGACCAAGGGCCAGATGTTGTGCGCCCTGTTTATTACTGCCTACCCTACCTAAGATTCACTTTATCCGTAAAAGATACATTTAAGAAATCCCACAATAACAATGATCGACGGTTTAGATCGAGAGAGAAAAAAACTTAGTTAGGCATGATTACAACTAAAAAAACTTTTACTTTATTTGAATATTAAATGTAATTGCTTTGAAGAAAGCAAACGAAATATCCATAACTAAAAAATGTTATGACATCACTAATATGACAAAAGAAAACGTACAACAGGAACTTATTTGTTTAAACTAATTCTCAAGAGAGAGTAAGAAAGCCTTTAAAACATTATAACAAAAAAAATTGACTTGTATGTTTAAGAACTGGTGATAGAAAATTTAAGAACTTAATGCAATAATTTTAAATCTAATTAGTTTTACGGTAATGTATAAAATATTCGACGTCAAATTAAAGGATGAGTAAGAGAAAGGAAAAAATATAGGGCTTTTTAGTTAATATCAAAAATTTGTATTTTACGAAACCTAAGGTATTACTTTGGAAGTTATATTAGCAAAAGAAATATTATGGTAAAATAATAAAAAAAAATGTTTCTTGTAATCTTAGCCTAGTACAAAATAAATCCAAGATTCAAAATCCTTTTATGATTTCGACCCAGAATCCATTCGAATACTTAAACTTTGATCCCAAGACCCAAAAGAATTTAACTTACAGTACTCACTTATTAATGTCCATCAGCTGGCCAGTCCTCCGGATGTCGATAAGTTTTCAAAATTTGGCTAAAAAAAATTAGGATACCACAAGATCTTACATCTACAAATGTCCAAAGAACAGTGTTTTCAAAATATTGAATTACAAAATACAATACCCTGGACTCCTTTTCTTTCTTTTACTTGTCCTTTTACACGTTATGTATTTTAACTAGGCCAACTTCCAATATAACCAAAAAATAGTTTAGACCCAGCAATAATTTAAAAATTAAAAAATTCGATGAATGGCAATTGACAATGGGTTTCCTCTCAAATAAAAAAAATCATATGGATTTGCGTCACAAAACTCGTATGGTGATTCAGTGGCTGTACAGTCAAAATTTACGTCCATTAGCATTCCTTAGTGGGTTGTTTAACACTCCAAAATTCAAGAGTTAATATTCACTAGTACTGATCCTACTAGAACCCTTTTCCAACAAAGAACAAATTTCAAAATAACTCCTATTAGACAAGAGGCAGTGTAAGGTCTGTTAGGAATCCTAAAATTGAGACACCATTATAAAAAAAGATTCTGAAAATTAACAAGGAACAACTTACAATTAAGATTCCCAAACTATTTCAGAATGGCTGAGGTCAATATTCAGACCTAGTTATTTAATCACACGTTTTTATATTTTGTACAAAAAATTTTAACTGTACCACTTTAATAAAAAAAAATTGATCTGGCCTTGTTTTACACGCAATTTGTTCTTTACCAATTTAAATGACACGAGGAATTGAAAGGTACAGAAATTTTAAACAAGCAAACAAGTGGAATGTTACATTGAATTTTTGGGGAGTAAATAAATGTATAGATCCGTTATTTACTTTATAAGAGATTATCAGAAATATACAGACAGACAAAAAAATAATACTTAAGCATATCCATGGATTAATGAGGTAGAGAATGTGTAATTTTGGCTATGCTCTATAGATTACACTCAATTGAAATACTTACAAAAACTATATGAAGGGGTATACAATACTGCAAATTTACCCAACAAAATAAAATTATCGCATGATATAAATTCTCCCCATCCTAAATCGTACAGTGGTTTGCGTACACGTAAATATTCAATTGTGTAAAGAAGGAATATTCATACTGACCGCTACAAATGTTCAAACAAATTTAATTTTGTTTGGTCAGTGAAAAATTCGGTTAAATTTTTAGAGTTTTAAATATTTATTTTCATTTTTATTTCGATAATGGCGAAAGTTTTTATAATTATAAAAAAATCTTATTTCAAAATGATTGAGAAAAACGTTCTGTCATTGAAATCACTATTTTTTCTCTTAGGTTCAAATTTCTTTGGCGTCTCGGAATCCGCTCATTCATTATGCTGGGACAAAAATCATCATGTTCTTATCGCAGGCATGAATCAAAAACAAATTAAATTATTCGATTTACGACGTAAGTTTTACAATTAATTATGTAAAACATTGAATATCATTTTACTTGTTTTTTTTAGAAAGCACTGCCACTTGTCAGTCCATACAAACAAAAACGGTTTACGGTCTAAGTGTGGCACCGAATGGCAACTATTTGTGTAGTTTTTTTCGATTCAGTTGTTATGTTGTGGGATTTACGTTCCTTTGATCGACCCTTAAAGCAAATACAGTCGGCTAAAAACCACCTTCAACTAAATTGGTGTCCAACCAGATCAAGTTTGTTGTCGTCGTTGCAACGCGAATCTCCGTATATAACGCTGTACGATATACGATGTGTCGACGTTGAAAATAGTCGTGAAGTTTATAGTGTTAAGAAACAATTATTACCATTTCATACGAAACATCATGCATCCCACAAGGGTTATTCCCTAACGGCACTGTCTTGGCACAATAGTGACTTTGAAAGAGCACTTTTGTTGTCGGAAACTGGAAGTATTATGGATTTCAGATTGCCACTGTCTATTCTCACAGCCTATAGTAATCATAAGAAACTACCACTTTTACTACAGCGCCCATTGTCGGCGCCCAATACACCAGCTCATAGTGCCAGTCAATCAGCTAGTCAAACTAGTACCCCCGAGTTTGCCAATGTGGGATCTTCGTTAAATTTTCATGTTGTCGATCATAATCTACTTGAAGAAGATTTAGTGGATGAGACCAGAGAACGTGCTCTTAGTGATTATGGCTTAAAAATGGATGGCAAACGTTTGAGTGGAGAATTTCATTTGACGCCATATTTAAAGAATGTTTGGTTAAGTTTGGCCAATTTGTATAGGAATGATGAAAAATTAATTGGCCTCAAAACTGTTCTGGGTATTGGTTTGGGTCATACGTCTGAGGCCTTTATGAGTACTTCACGAATTGAATCACATGTTTTACAATGGCCAGATTTTATAAATAATTCAAATAATTTAGTTTGTTACAGGTAAATAATATCAAAAATGGCAAATGAAATAAGATTTCTAAAATTGATTTTGAATTTTAGGAGTGATCAACGCGATATTGCTTTGAAATTATGTGGTTGGACTTATGAACAAGACTTGGAACGTTTTATTAATACACTATGCGAAAATAAGGTAAGGGGAGCATATCTTCAAAACAACGTTCATATTTTGGGAACGCTATAACTCGGTATTACAAAATATAATAAAAATTTATATAATTTTGAAATAATGGCAATTAAATATGCCGTTTTACTAAAAATGTCAGTTGCAAGTTAAATTGTATCTGATACTTAACTATATTAAATTGTACAAAATTGGATCACATTATACTAGATTATATAATATTATTTTTACTCGGGCATATCAAATTTTAATTTATTCGTACGTAAAATTTAAATTGGACTCCTAGTAATCAGGAAATAATATCTAGCCCGCCAGTATTTAATTTGACAAATTTATTTTCACTGGATTGAATCATATCAAACATATATCAAATTTAATGTAACATAATCCATTTATATACAATATGATCCACCATTTTTCGGATCAAATTGTATTACAATTAAAACAGTGTTGTAGTCAAAAATATAAATGTTTGGAAATGTTAAAAAATGGTAAAAGGAGCCTTTAAAACAAATATATTAGCTGTAGTGTACCTGGTCCTGCATGGGACTCAAATACTTTTACAATAATACATATTCTAAACAAATTTTTGTTCGGTATCCTAGGATTTAAAAAGATACTGATTTCACTCTGATTGCTAGAAGCACCCGAACCAACGCGACTGTGTCCAATGTCACCTAACACATCGCGATGTTAGGATGTTGTAAATATTCTTTAAAGATAAAAAGTATTTTAATTTCATTTAGGCAGGGACCGTAATTATCCAATTTATCATAAAAGTCAGATGCAAAATGTTATTGTTTTACTTTTATTTTTTCGAGCAAAAATTAGTTATTTTTTACTTTAATTTTTTAAGCAAAAATGAAAATTATTTTAATTAAAATTAATTTTTTAATCGGGCAAAAATAAAATAAAAGTCAAAAAATGACTTTTATTTTTGCTGAAAAAATAAAAATTTTTTGAAAAAATAAAAATCAAAATTTTAACAAGCAGAGCATTTTATGAAAGATCAACATGGTATACTCATCAGTTCTCCGACACTAGCTTCTGCATGCTTTTTGTTTTAAAATTTAAAAATCGACCATTTTCGATCCCTGATTTTAAGGTTGTAGTCAAATTTAAGCAACATTTTTATTTTTAAAGGAATCCGTTGAAAATAAAAATTTGTTTAGCGATATTCTAAACTGGACTCTATGAATTTCGTAAATTGTCAAATTTAAGCAACATCTGTTAAAAAGAAACAATTTGTATAAAGAAAAAAATGGGTGCGTTGCCGATAATTGTTTGCCTGGAATATGACAATCACGTGCAGTAAATTTAAGCGAACTCCGTTAGAAAATAAAAGTTCGTTCAGAGGCCATCCGATATAAACTTAACAATTCACAAACTTTGAAAAGCTTTTGAAAGGTGAATGATGGTCACTGTGCCAGAGTTGAGTAAGTTTCAGTGAGAAAAATTTTATAGCGAACATCTTAAGAGAAATAATGCATTCAGAAATTAAAAAAAGTGGGAGTAAAAGTACACGTTGCTAATCAAATGTATATGGTGAAGTATAGG
The DNA here is from genome assembly GCA_021234595.1 of Delia radicum. Taxonomy (NCBI): domain Eukaryota; kingdom Metazoa; phylum Arthropoda; class Insecta; order Diptera; family Anthomyiidae; genus Delia; species Delia radicum. Next base: position 159,668,095 of record CM037854.1, read on the forward strand.
AATCATGAGTACTAAATTAAAATGAAATTAGTTGGAAAATACAAAATTTTGCTAACGACCATTCATTACAAATTTATGTTTTCTAGGAATTTGGCGTAAAAGAGGGAGTGGCCGGTGAAGTATTAGAATCGTGTGTACTAAATTTCGGAGAAAACTAAAAATTTGTATAACCGAGTAAAAAAAATTATATGGGAATTAAATAGGGACCAATAACTAATCCAACACAATTTAATCCGAAAAATGGTAAATATAATTGTATCTACGTGGATCATATTGGATCAAATTGGATTTAATTTCTTCTAATGATATATACAATTGAATCCGAATTTTGACCACATATTATTGTACTAAATAATATTATACTACATAAAATTTAATACAGTTAGGTCCAATTTCTTATAAATGGTTAAATCTGTACTTTTGTTAAATATAATATGTAAATTTAAAAAAATTATGACATAATTATGATTTTAAATAATTTTGCATAAAACATTATTGAATTTTTCACTGAAGGTGAGATTTGTATTTTGAAAGTGAGAAAAGTTCAAATACTATTGTATTTGTTTTTATATAAATTTAAGTTAACACATTTGATTTGAAATTAATTAAGAGGAATGAAATTATGCATGAACAGAAATAAATAAGTTTAAAATCGTATCCAATAAATGTTTTTTCAAGAAAAATTCAACTGACAGTATGTGGTTCATGTTAACCGAGGTAAAATTTCTTAATCATTTTTTTGTGGTTTCCCACAAAGTCTTTAAAAATTTTAAACTATTCGAAAATTTATGAAAACCTTTCATTCGATTTCTTAAAAAAAATTGGGATACATTTAATAACAAATTTATTTGTTTTTGGTTTAAAATTTAAAAAATTAAATAAAATTGTTGTTTTTGTTTTTTCTTTGATATTTTAAATTTTGAATCTCGCTCCTAGACGAGGACAAGAAATTCTCATTGAGTTTGTGATTTAACATAACAAATATCTCTAGAAATTCTAATAACAAAGTCCCCTGAAGATTTCCTTGGGCAGGAATGAAATCCGGATAGGGACACGCCTACAGCAGATTGTTTTTCACAATTTGTTAAATAAGTTTTGGGACTTTAGCACATTTAATTAATATAAATTGTACAAAATTCAAAAAAATATGGGATAAATTGCAAAGCTTTGTAAAGTTTGTAATTTATATGAAACTTTGTTTGTAGGTCTTCCAGAATTAGTTCGTCTTAGTAGAGGGTTCGTATGCCAAAACGTCGGGACGTTTAATTATTTTTAATAAAACATGGATTTCTTATTTGAATGCATTGAGATATTATAAAATGTTTATTTGAAGTAACAAAATGCGACAGATATTTGGAAAATGACTATATGTAAATGTTTTTCTAACAAAAACCGAATAAATATCGCAACACTCCACACAAGTTTTCTATAATAGTTTCCCCAAAAAATTTCAAACAACATTTCCCAATGTAATGAATATAATTGATTTCAAATAAAAATAAATTTAAAATTCTATATGGAAGGAACTATATTAAATTTGATAATACAATCAAAATTCCTTGTGGTAGCATTAGTGAAAAGATACATTTAGATATGGGGCAATATAGAATTTGTTCGAAAAACAAAAATGTTTGTATATTTTGCCATACAAAGCAATATATAACGAGATATAGTTGTATTAAATAATATAACATGATATATACAGTTGGGTGAAAAATAATAGAGCCACCCCCAAACCTCAATTTCAATACTTAAAAATTAACACATTTCTTTAAACTTTTTTGTAGTTTTTTATTAGGTATTATTGTAATATAAAAAAAAAACATAAATTAAATATATATTTAAATTCATTGCTCTACAAATTAAAATAAAAAAAAAATGGGTATATACATTTATTTTCTCTGTGAAAAAATAGAGCTATCTAAACAAACCTCCTAAAATTATTTAAAAGAAAATATAAATAATATGTTTAATAAAATAATTGCTTACATAACTGCTTATACTACCTCAGTACTTAGTAGAACTGCCCTTATTTTTTATTACTGCGAATCTGCGTTTCGGCATAGAGTCAACTAACTTTTTAAAAAGTCGTGACTGAAATATTCTACCATGCAGTCTCAACCATTGTCCACAGCTCATCTTTACTTGATGGATTCTTTCCTCTAAGCCATCTTTTAACCTCGCCCCACAAGTTTTCTATTGGAGTTAGGTCTGCCAACTTCGATGAATGTTTTGGATCATTGTCCTGTTGAAATATCCATTCAAGCGGCATTTCCCACTCAGCATAAGGCATCATGACTTCTCTTAAAATATTTGTATAAGATTTTGCATCCATTATATCCTGCATGCAATTTTTTGTTTTAATTTTTAGAGCAATGAATTCAAATATTTAATTTATGTTTTTTTATTATATTACAATAATACCTAATAAAAAACAACAAAAAAGTTTAAAGAAAATTATTATCTGTATAAATTTTTAAGTATTGAAATTGAGGTTTGGGTGTGGCTCTATTATTTTTCACACAACTGTAATTTGTTTTACTCGGGTAGAGAACATACAAACTTACCACTTGCAACTTACTACTTAATTTGTAATTACATATTGGTTTTCGGGATATACCTTATATTTTTCAACAATCGATTTCAGACTTTTGTTTTTTGCTAAGGTTTCAATATCAATTTACATTTATACGACAACATAAAATGCAGTTGTAAAAGTCTTTCATTTTTGCTAGGCTCTGACTTAACACAAACTTAAAATTGATTCTCCTTTATCTCTTTTTTTAAGGAATTTAGCCGAGCTGCCATGATTTATGTTTTCCATTTAAAAATCCTCTTAGCTTGTGATATTTTATCCAAAGCTATAGATCAATCACGTGATCCTAGCATGTTTCGTATAGCTGCCATTGCTCTCTCAAGTTTCAATGCAGATCGCACAAGTACAGCATGGCGTAATCAGCGTTCGAATGCCAACATGCAGATACAAGATGCTCACCTAAGAGCTATATTTTCATTTCTTATAGCCGATAATGAAAACTTTGACTCTGTTTTGGTAAATTTAGTTTAAATTCTATGTAATGCAAAAATTTATATATAAATTTTAATTTGAAACAGTTGGAAGAGGGAATTTCTTTGGCTGATCGTATGGCATTTGCCTGTAAATATTTATCAGAATCTAAACTTTCTGAATATGTTAAATCGCAAATACAAAAATCTGTCGAAAAAGGTGATTTGAATGGTTTACTGTTGACGGGAGAAACTCAAGATGGTATAAATATATTGCAAGCCTATATGGATTCAACCGGAGATATACAGACTATAGCTTTAATAGCCATTAACTATTTTCATCGTGAACTTTTCAATGATATTAGGATACAATACTGGATAACCAGGTACATTATATACAGTATTTTGAAAAGCTTATTAAAAATATTAATAATGTTACAGCTATATGGACTGTCTTAATTCATGGGGATTTTGGGAAAAACGTGCTGAATTGGAAATAAAAATTGCAAATCTACGTTCGACCAGTCGTACTGCTCGCACTGTGTATTTATCTTGTAATTTTTGTGGCAAATCTGTATCGAATGCGTTACAGGAAGATGCACGCATGCGTAGTGTTTCATCAAATATCAATAAGGTGGGTGTTGTGAATTTAATGAATGAATTGAATTGTTAAGACTTATTAACTTACTATTATATTTATTGAACAGCTCTCATCCTGTCCTAGTTGTCGCAAACCACTGCCTCGTTGTTCCCTTTGTTTATTGCATATGGGTACTACTCTTAATGCTTGTCCCACATCTGAAGGCGGTCCTGAGAGCATAGGTTGGCAATCGAAACCCTTTTCAAAATGGTTTTCATGGTGCCAAACATGTCGCCATGGTGGTCATACTGAACATTTAATGCAATGGTTTAAGTAAGTATATTTTAAAAATTTATATTAACAGAAACTCTGTAGTTTTCTTTAATATCTATACTTTTTAGACAAAATTCCGAATGTCCTGTTTCATCATGTTCCTGCCGTTGTTTTGATATGGATGTTACAAACCCGGAGGTAACTCGAGATTTATCTTAACTTTCTTGGCATTTAATGTAACTGATTACTGACTGGTGGCCTATATTCTAAGACTTTTTTATTGATTATTCTAAAGAGTTTTTTTTTAATTTTTTTGTAATATTTATACATATTGCTGTTGCATCAGCGCAAGCTGTAAATATCCCAGTTAAAATACAATTATTTAAATATATAAAATTTTAATTTTCATTTCATACCAATTTACTTAAACCAATTATGGTTCAGCCTTAAGTTGTTTGAAGAAAAAACACTATTTTTATTAATTTCGAGCACATATTTTAAGTTTTAAAATTTTTCAACAATAAAACAAGTGTTTTAGAAAACATGAAATATATATTTTTTTAGGATTTAACTACACATAAATTTGCGACAGCTATTAAAAATACCCCTTTTTCAAATAATAACACTGCTACAAAAAAATAAAAAATTCCAATAACTTTGAAAGTGACCTAGTTTAGTTTGATAGTATCGGTGAGTTCATTACGAAACCGGTTTTAGAAGTTCCAATATACTGCCAAATTTTCGAGATAACAGTAAAAGTGTATTTTTTGCGACTGTCGAATTCAAACATTAATAACTCAATTATTTTTCAATCGATTTTGAATTTTTGAACGGCTTTGAAAAGAAAATTACCTCGTCTTTCCAAATATATATACTTTTTCTATATTATTAATAAAAATATGTAGAGATTTTCTTCATAACAACTAAAATTTTCAGTTTTTTTTTAACTTTTTAAACTTCTACGAGAATTTTTGTCGAATCTTCTTTCAAGGCAACAATATTCTTAAAGTAGATGTTTTCCTGATTAAAAGGAGACATCACTTATTAAAATCGGTTGAAAATTGACAAAGTTATGGTACTTTATCTGAACAAGGAGATATTTAAATTCCTTAAATTATGTTTTTTGTTTTTAGTTTAACCATCACTGTCTTTTCCTTTATTATTTATGTTTGAATATATAAATAAATTAAAAACTAATTATTTTGTAAATATATATTTGATCAAATTCGGCTTTTGCCAAAGCCAGGATAGATCAATTAGAGTTATAGCTTAATGCCTAATTATGAAAGAGCGCTAAAATAGGGATAGCATGATAAAAAATAATGCGTTAGTGAGAAGAGAAATCCTCTCTGTATAGTGTAGTACTCTATCATTTTAAATAAGTATTCGTTTTTAGTCGCTTACTTAAAAGTATTGACAATTCTTTTTGGAATGCAAGGAGGTCATACAAAATTTCCTGGTTATAGTCGTGCAAAAGACCATTACAATTGTAAAAACTAGCCACCAAGAAAACAATTCAAACTAGGTGAAAAAAATGTCAACATTTAATTGGTCCGAGCAGAGAAGATTATTTTGCCGCCGTTGCCCCTAAAGCTGGGCTACATGAAGCTGTTTATTTAAACAACTTGACAAAGAAAGCGATGCTTTTTTGTACCTAAAATCTGTGTTTCCAAAACTGAGTGATGCCAAAATAAAAGAAGGTATTCAAATTTTGACACATTCACGAGACATAGTATTTACACCCAATTATAGTATGTATTTATTTGCAGGTATTTTTGTTGGACCACAAATCCGAAAAGTGTTCAAAGATGAAGACTTTCCCAAAAAATTAAATAAAGTGGAAAAAAGAGCATGGATGAGTTTCATATCTTTATCGACAAATTTCTTGGGTAACAAAAGAAGTGCCGACTACATTGATGTTGTTAAAGAATCCCGAGAATATGGTCTTAGAAGTTATAGATGTACAAAAAAAAAACTGTTTGTGTCGAAAAAAAACTGAAAAGATCGGCTTGACTTTGCATGCACCCATTTGAACTGGACTCAACAGCAATGGAAAAATGTATTGTGGTCAGATGAGTCTAAATTCAAACTCCGGGGATCAGATGGAAGAGCAAATGTTCGAAGACCACGAGGCGAAAAGTTTAATCCTTTAAGTTAATTAATTTAAGTTTAATCATGGAAACATTATGGTATGGGGGTGTAGCCCAATTCACCGCATTGCTAGCACAAAATACGGCTACAATCTATAGAAATCTTTTGAGTTCAGTTATGGTGGGGGTTGTAAAAGTTTGGCTTCAGGAAAATGAAATTAATATCATGTCGTGGCCGGCTCAATTTCCCAATCTCAACCCGATTGAGAACATGTGGATGATTGTAAAACGGAATATCGGCAATAAAGTATTCCGAAATGGTGATGAACTTTTCGTCGAGTTGGAGAAGCAGTGGAATGAAATTTCTTTCTATTAAAAAGCTCATTGCCTAAATGCCTAAGAGGTGTTCAGAAGTTATAAAAAATAATGGCTACGCTACAAAATACTGAGCGTTAAAACCATTGTTTGTATTTCCTGTTAATTAATTTAAGAGTTGCAAATGTTTTGAACACTGCACTATCGACTTATTTTGTTAAAATTCCTTTTTTTTATTTTTGAGAAGTTATGAATAATTTTTTTGTATTTGTAAAATAATATGCTATAACAAAAACTTATACCACAAATCTTTTTGATCAAAAAAAAAAAGTAATTACCTAAACCATGATTTCAGTTGCAAATATTTTGAACACCACTGTATTAAAAATCGAGATTTCACTGTTTGACAATTTTCAACCGATTTTAATAAGTGATGTCTCATTTTATTCAGGAAAACATCTACTTTAAGAATATTGTTGCCTTGAAAGAAGATTCGAAAAACACCCTCGTAGACGTTTAAAAAGTTTAAAAAAAAACTGAAAATTTTAATTGTTATGAAGAAAATCTCTACATATTTATATTAATAAAATAGGAAAAGTATATATATTTGGAAAGGTAATTTTCTTTTCAAAACCGTTTAAAAATTCGATTGAAAAATGATTGAGTTATTAATGTTTGAATTCGACAGTCGCAAAAAATACACTTTTACAGTTATCTCGAAAATTTGGTTGTATGTTGGAACTTCTTAAACCAGTCTCGTAATGTACTCACCGAGACTAACAACCTACACTAGGTCAGTTTCAAAGTTATTTTTCTGTGTAGCACAGTGTAACCATTCTGGTGTTTAAAAAATTAACTTTTATTTGGTTATAGTTAATGTTTCTTTATATAAGTTGCAATTATTTTGCTTTAATTTTGTCTTTAAAAAATATGTCTACCAAATCACAAATTTTCTTAAATTTTCTTAAATTTCAATTTATTTTGGAATTTTTTCGACTTAAATTTTAATATTTAATATTTTTTTTAAACATAAACAATGAAATGTACAAATTCAAGAACACCAATTTTTCAATTTTACTAATTTGAAAACTTTGGCTTTTTTAATTCCCTACTTATTCTAGAACATACACGGTAGTGATAAGGCGCCCCTTTAAACGGTCTGTTTTAAAAACTTTACATTTAGGTCCGATTGCTGAATGTCTATTTTAAATTTAACAAACCCCTTAATTGAAAATTTGTATGGGAAACAAAAACAAATGTGTCAGTTAAAATCCCATTTAGTAGCTAACGGGACATTGTGAAAATGAGTCTTACGTCCGTATTGAAATCTGTTTCAAATACTGTTTCAATGTGTAAAAGTTAATATTCGTTTATGAATACAGTTTTAAGGCTCAAATTTGTGTTTTAACTAACATTTAGTTGTTTATTTTAATGAACGTTTGCTCTCGAATATCTGATTTTTTATAGAAATAAACATGAGGTTGGACGTGGCGTTGTGGTACCATTACACCAGCGCGTTGGACTGTTACACAGATGGTCCCAGGTTCGATTCCCGGTGACGACAACATCAATTTAGAAAAATAATATGTATAAGTTTTCTATCACTTATATGTATCGCTGCTCCCACCTTCGGTGTTCCCATAGCACTTAACCCCACCGAAGTAAAATAATGAATCAGGGCTATGAAACAAAAAGCTTCAATAAATTCGTCGTTCTAAGACTTATCATCTAGCGCAATTACAGTGTTGCCATGTTTAAAGCCCTTCATCTTTCACCACCTTTCATCTCTCCACTATCCCCTTTCCAAAGAAAGCAACACATTAATTAATAGGAAAAATTCCCTGAGTGTTGCTTCTCTTTTAAAAAAAAAAAAAAAAACCAAAAAAAAAAAATTCTTTTAAGTACATAAAAAAATCTTAAAAATTGAATGTTTAGTTTTTCTTGCTAAAAGTTAACAACATTTTTTGCTGAATATTAGTAGGCTGAAAAAACTCTAAAAATTAGTAGAAAAATTATATTAAAGTTAATTTATTTGCTGAAATCATAAAATTTTTTTGTGATTCTTTTAAAAATAATTTACAATACGTTACAAAATATGACGACATGAATTATTGGAATATCTGAAAATATATAGACATAATTATATATAACATAAACAAATTTTTTCTTTCAACTACTTACATCAAATTGTCGTCTTTTAAAGGAAGAAAAATGCCTTAGAATCGAAAAAATAACGTAATATGACATATACAACGCTTTTTACAATGAGGAAAAGGAAACATAAAAATTTACCTAAGATGTGTCCTTGTCTTTCGCTTTAGTCTGTGAAACCCATACAATATGCATATCAAAATTTTTAAATTTTTGAGTACAAAAACTAAGTACAGAATTTAAATATTTTTAATATTCACAAAATTTTGAAATGTCTGCGTACGGTAAGGTATTTATCGGTAAGGTATTTATCGGGAGTGTACACTAAAAATTTTAAATAAACACTGAAATAATTCGCAAACCTAAATAAAACAAACCTGTAGCAAATAAATTTTGTTAAATATTCAAAATCGGATATTACCAATTATATTCAAGATTTTTATTTTAAAAATAAAAATAAAAGTTGTACCAAGATTTTTTAACAAAATAAATAGAAAGCTGAAATTATAAGATTACAAAGTAAAAATCTAAAAAATAAATTTTAACTTTTTAATTGTAAATGCTATTTTAACATTAGAGAAATTACCAATTCATTTTTGGTGACTTTTATTAAAAAACAACAGTTATTTTTGGTCTTTGGTTTTGAACAAATTTTTAGTAGTTTTAGCAAAAATGTTTAATAATTTTATTTTATTATTTTATCTCAAAAAACTTTCATTTATGCTGATGTTAGAACATTAATTTGTAATTTTCATTTAACTAAAATTTATCCTCCCAGCTAAAAAAGTTGCTATATGATCATATATTTGCATATATGGTTTCATGTATGGTGATATATGGTTTCATGCATGGTTTCATGTATGGTCATATATGTACTATATGGAAGCATATATGGGTAAATACATTCCAAACAAAAGTTCATATATGGATATGTATGACACTATATATGATAATATATTGCATTTATCGGTTTATATATTGCTTCATATAGGTTATATATCTCCATATATGAGTTCTAATATTATTCTATATACCCAGCTGAAAAAGTTCATATATGATCATATATTTTCATATATGGTTTCATGTATGATGATATATGGTTCCATGTATGGGCATATATGAACATATATGTAGTGTATGGAAGCATATATGGGTAAATACATACAAAGCAAAAATTCATATATGGATATGTATGGCACCATATATGATAATATATTGCATTTATCGGTTCATATATTGCTTCATATAGGCCATATATCTCCATATATGAATTCATATATTATTACATATATTATTCATATATTATTCCATATGTTTTAATTTTTGATCAGCTATGACCATATATGAGGGTTACATTGTTTTTATTTTTAACCCCTTCGGAGCCAGCAATAGGATTTCAAAATTTGAATCGAAGTCTAAAATGTATTCATTTGTTGTGCCAAAACTGATTTTTTTTAATAATTCAAAGAAACTATCAACTTTTGAAGTAATATTTGAGCAATTCAAACCAAGAAATTACTAATTTTTTAAAATCCGTATTTTCAGTCAATAAATCCCGCTTTTTGCACCAAAATCCCGATTTTTGCACGCCTTTTGTTAAAAGCTTATTAATTGAAATGCTCCTAATTACTTCGCACCGATTTTTTTTGTGTGTATCAAACGCAAACATTTGAGTTAAAGTTTTTTTTTTATAAAATTCATAAGTATTCGTACCAAAGGACTTCTTTTGTCGGTTGGCTTGATTAATATTGTTATCGTCGTCATCATCATTTTATAAATCATTGATTTTTTTTTTTGGTATTAGTTGGTTTTCCATTATCCATTATCCATACTCTTATTAATTTTCATTAAATTCTTTCCCTAATTGTATTTTCTTAAAAAATTTCACTTCAAACTGTTTATATTTATTAATGCAATTTGAATATGAAATGCATGACTTTATCAGTAACATGTTCTTAGAATATACACCTTTTCTTTTAATAAAAATACAATATTTTTTAAAAAAATTTATTATTTTATATGAGCATGTAGGAAAAGTAATAATATGTGAATATGGCCATATATGACCATATATATTCATATATCTCCATATACCCTCAAATTTCGGATCCGAACATATATGGATGCATATATGAACTCATATATGTGGCCATATATGACAATATATGAACATTTTCACCTGGGTATGGACAATATGTTTTAATTTGATCAGATATGACCATATCTGAGGACGAAATTGTTTATATTTTTAACCCCTGACAAAAATATATAAAAGAAAATAGATTTTAAAGTTTGTATAATTTATAAAGGCGATAATGAGTTATAAGCCGAATCTGAAGAAATACCAGTCGCATTTTATGTGCTAATTTCTAAATCGGGATTATCCAGCTCCTTTACAAAAAAAATAAAATTACTTAAAATCATTCAACATATTATAAATTTTGGAGCTTTTTGATAGCAATAAATTTTCGGAGCCAGCAATATTATTTTAAAATTCGAATCGAAGTTTAAAATGTATTCATTTGTTGTACCAAAACTGATTTTTTTAATAATTCAAAGAAACTATCACTTTTGAAGTAACATTTGAGCGAGTCAAACTAAGAAATTACGAATTTTTAAAAATCCGTATTTTCAGTCAATAAATCCCGCTTCTTGCACCAAAATCCCACTTTTCTCCCGCCTTTTGTGGAAAGGTTTATTAGTTGAAATTAGTGTCCGACCGAAGTCACTTTTTTTTGGCCGAAGCCGTAGCCGTAGCCGAACTTCGCCCAAATTTTTAATATTCGGCCGAAGCCGTAGCCGAAGCCGAACTTTTTCATTTTTTTTTAGTTTGAATAAAATTTAAATTTTCGTTGATTTTGACTACAAAAAGCATCATTAAAGTATATTAAAAAATATTCAAACATCAATAAATTTGTAAAAAACTAATTTAGAATATTTTTTCAAAAATATTATAAAGTCAGTTCATTTATTTTATTGAAATTTTCAACAAAATATGGAAATACCTGAACTTTATTATTTTAACAAAAGTATATGACGAATTTAATTGAAAATTTTGTTTTTTACGTGAAATAAATTTGAATTTATATATTGCTTCATATAGGTTATATATCTCCATATATGAGTTCTAATATTATTCTATATACCCAGCTGAAAAAGTTCATATATGATCATATATTTTCATATATGGTTTCATGTATGATGATATATGGTTCCATGTATGGGCATATATGAACATATATGTAGTGTATGGAAGCATATATGGGTAAATACATACAAAGCAAAAATTCATATATGGATATGTATGGCACCATATATGATAATATATTGCATTTATCGGTTCATATATTGCTTCATATAGGCCATATATCTCCATATATGAATTCATATATTATTACATATATTATTCATATATTATTCCATATGTTTTAATTTTTGATCAGCTATGACCATATATGAGGGTTACATTGTTTTTATTTTTAACCCCTTCGGAGCCAGCAATAGGATTTCAAAATTTGAATCGAAGTCTAAAATGTATTCATTTGTTGTGCCAAAACTGATTTTTTTAATAATTCAAAGAAACTATCAACTTTTGAAGTAATATTTGAGCAATTCAAACCAAGAAATTACTAATTTTTTAAAATCCGTATTTTCAGTCAATAAATCCCGCTTTTTGCACCAAAATCCCGATTTTTGCACGCCTTTTGTTAAAAGCTTTATTAATTGAAATGCTCCTAATTACTTCGCACCGATTTTTTTTGTGTGTATCAAACGCAAACATTTGAGTTAAAGTTTTTTTTTTATAAAATTCATAAGTATTCGTACCAAAGGACTTCTTTTGTCGGTTGGCTTGATTAATATTGTTATCGCCAATATATGGCCGAACACCGAACTTGGCCGATCTCCGAAGCCGAAGCCGAACGTTCGGTCGGACACTAGTTGAAATGCTCCTAATTACTTCGAAACGATTTTTTTGTGTGTATCAAAGACAAGCATTTGAGTTAAAGTTTTTTTTTTTATAAAATTCATAAATATTCATACCAAAGGACTTCTTTTGTCGGTTGGTTATCGTCGTCATCATCATTTTTTAAATCATCGAATTTTGTTTTTTTTTTGGAACTAGTTGGTTTTCCATTATCCATACTCTTATTAATTTAATTCATTAAATTCTTTCCCTAATTGTATTTTCTTTTACTTTAAACTATTTATATTTATTAATGCAATTTGAATATGAAATGTACGAATTTACCTTTGATAAAAAACTTAAAAAATTTCGATAGCAAAATTACGATTACGAATGCCGTAATTCGACCCCAGTATACATCAGGGTTATAACTATTTGCATTTTTTGTAAATATCAAATTTTTCATCGCATAGCCGTATAGACCATGCAAAAATATTAAAAAGTTATATAGTACTTTTTCGCGATCGTTAAAAAAGTTTACGCAAAAATCACGATGGAGTTTAGTATTTCTTTTAACTATAGAAAAAAAACATTTAATTTCAAATTATTTAGCATTTTCTTATAATACAAAAATATTAATATAAAAAAAGATCTCACGATTTGAATTGAGGGTGCAAAAAAATCGCACATTTTTTAAGTGAATTCAATATTACTGCCAAGTGGTAGCTGCCCAGCAAAACCACACATTACCAAATAATGGGCAAAGTAATGCATTACAATACACCTTACTTCTCTGATGAATTTTACAGGTGATGAGCCTAAAAGTAATTACCTAGTAGGGGGTAAAGTAACTGGATACTTTTATTGTTACCCGCGTTTGGAATAGTAATTCGTCTATAAATAGATTTTCATAAAAACAAATTTATAAAAATAAAATTATTGCAAATATTTTTTTTTTAATTAAATTAATAACGTGTTCGCGCTGAGATTCGAACCTGGGGTATCTGGTTGTTAGGCGCGAACTCTACCAACTGAGCTATCGTCACATATAATAATTGGTTGCTTAAAATGTAAATGAATTGTTGCGCTTCGAGATTTCATTTGTGATGTTTAAAATATATAACTTACCCTCATGCTTACAAAAAAAACTCAAAGTAATGTGTATAAATACAGGTTTTTAAAAAATATTTTAAACATTACTTTAAGTTTATATTTCATGCATTATGTAATTGTTGATCGGTAAATCATTATTTTATGTTTTGAAATAATGTAAAAGGTAATGATGTATCATTGGAAGATATACTCATGAGTGTCCAATTATTGGACGTTACTTTATGTTTCAAAATAATGTTGAAGGTACGGAGTATACATTACAATGGAATGTATTAGGTAACCAACTAGTGGTAACTCATTACCCTATGTTTCGAAATAATGCTAAATGTGAAGAGTATTCATTACAAAGTAATGCATTATGTAACCTATTATGGGTAAATCATTACTTTTTGTTGTAAAACAATGATACAGGTAAGGAGTACACATTACAAGGTAATGCATTACTTTATCGCACCCATTACCAAAGTTTTCCAGGGTGCTATGAGACAGTAATATATATATATGGTAAATAATTAAAAAAAATTCTTGAAGAAGAAATTCAGTGTGAACTTTTTTCACCAAAATTACCTAAAAAAAATATTTTTGTTAGCAGTACAACATTGCATATAGCGTGGTGCGATGAAGAAATTTCGTCAAACAACTGTAATTTCAGTTAAAAAGGCGACAAAGGTAATTACCGTTAAAATAACTAAAAATGCGGTTGTTTATAAAAGTTGAAAAGTAACTAACAAATGTAGTAGAAATTGCGTTCAGTGTGAACTTTTTTCACCAAAATTACCTAAAAAAAATATTTTTGTTAGCAGTACAACATTGCATATAGCGTGGTGCGATGAAGAAATTTCGTCAAACAACTGTAATTTCAGTTAAAAAGGCGACAAAGGTAATTACCGTTAAAATAACTAAAAATGCGGTTGTTTATACAAGTTGAAAAGTAACTAACAAATGTAGTAAAAACAACTAACAATGCATTTAAAACAACTGGAAAATTTTTACTACAAAAATTATGAAACAACTGTAAAAATTGACAAAAACTACTGTTTTCAACAGTTATTTTTGGAATTTTTAAAAATATTTTTTAATAAAGAATACTCTGTTTTTCTTTAATTGCAATAACGGTAATCCAGTTATGATATTTTAATGCATTTTACAAATTTTCTAATTATTGTTTGCAAACTCCGAACATATAAATATAAACTAAATGAGAATTTTTCAAAATTCGATATAATCTTCTATTTTTAAATAACTAACAAAGATTAACGGATTACTGTAAAATTACTGTTTTGTTAGTTCTTTACAAAAATACTAAAACAACTAATTCAAACAAGTGTTAAAAAATACAGTAGTTTTCTTCAATTGTTTTTTTAAAATAACTGTCAAAATATTTGTTTTGTATTACTTCATAGAAAATCAACATTAATTAGAGTTAAAAAACAACTACTTCTGATTACTACACGAACAACTGTGATGTAGTGACTGTAAAACTTTTTTAAGTGTACAACGAGTTTCATTCAAATCAGCGTGTAAGCGTTCGGAGGATTTCCTTGTCCGTTTCATATTGATTCGTTAATGCAACAAAAAATATAAAGATTATTTTTAAAAATACTATGAAATAGGTTCAAACCCACTCATCAAATTAAGAAGGTAGAAATGACTAAAAATTAAGGTTTAAATTACTACAAATGTAGTCAAAAAGACGATGACTGTATTTGTCATAAAAACGACTATCCATGTAGACATTTGTAACTATTGATAAAACAACTACAATGGTAGTAAAAACGACTATCGAAGCGGTCAAAAGCAACTAACCTTATTAGAACGTATAAACCATAAAAACGAGCAACAATACAATAAAAACAATGAATATAGAATGACTTCATAAGTTGTAAAAACTACTGTTTTTAACGTGTATTTTTTCGGTATTTTAAAAACATTTTTTTTGATAATCAAACTATTTTTTTCTTTTAATTACAAAAAAAATTTTATTTCCTACATCCTACATTGGAGATACAATAAAATTTTTTAATTATTATTTGCAAACTATGAACATAGCAATAATACCAAATATGAACTAAACGACAATTTTAAAAAACTCGACATAATCTTCTATTTTAAATAACTAACAAAAATTAACTGTTTGCTGCAAGACTAGTATTTTGGTAGTGTTTATTAAAATACTGAAATAACTACACAAAACAACTGTTACTGAAATACAGTATTTTTCGTTAGTTGGTTTTATAAATGACTGCATAAATAAGTCGTTTTTCGTTTTAGCATAGAAAACTTACTACAACAGCAGAAAAAACAACTACTTCCCGAATGTCCTATAGTGGTAGTCTTAGCCCACTAGTTTTTAATGTTTTTATTATTTTAATATATTGAAAACAAGGTACCAACTAAACTACATGACTTGTCCCTCATTTCACTTGTCAAAAATTGTTAATTTTGCCCCTTAAATAATGAATTATGTTTTACCAATTTTGAGGACTCCTAACGGATAAATTGCACCAACACTCCCTTACAAATTACTTTCGGACATATTTACTCTATATTTTACCTGGATTTATAAGTGCCAAGCATAATTGCCTGTGGTAGTCAAAGGGTTCAAAGTCAAGGTAAAAATATTATTTAAATTAATAGAAATTTCGGCAACATCGTCTATTATATATATTTCACCAATATAATTGCTATTAAACAGATTTTAAATTGAGAAATAACTTTAACAATAATCATGTGTGTTGGGTGGGCTAATTTGGTGGACAAATGTGTTACTGTAAAATTATTCTGACAAGGGAGGTATGCCGACCCGAACTCGCAGATTTTAAAGTACTTTGGATATGTTGTCAAGGAGCTGCCCAATCGCACATTTAAGGGTTAAAAATTAATTTTTTTGTATGAAAACCTGTCTTTAATTTACGAAAACTAAATTTATTTATAAACAAAAATTTTGATACACATATTGTCTATACCCAGAGTTGCCACATTTTTGTATTATTTGAAATATTCGGGAAAAAGGCTCTTCGAGAAAAGTCGTATAAAAACCGAACTGTTTCGAATATCGGAAACCGTTCGGGTTTTAAATAGGCATTGCCTCTGGAAATAAATACAAATTCTTAATAAAACGCCAGATTTAGTGTTACTCAAAACATATTTTTTTTGTATAACAAAAATGCTTTGAAATTCTTTAGTCATAATTTGTACACCAGTGAATGTGTCTTCAAAAAACCTTTCATTTGGTAAAAAATTTGTCTATAGTTACTTTTAAGAGAACGTAATAAACCGAAAAAATGTAAAATGGCGCCATTGTTGACCCCACTTTGTGGGCGTTGTGGTGTAATGGTTAGAGCGTTGGACTATTACACAGATGGTCCCGGGTTCGATTCTCGTTGACGACAACAAGAATGTAGAAAAATAATATATATGAGTTTTCTATCCCTCATATGAATCGCATCGCTCGCCTTAATTGTTCCCACTTAACCCCACCGAAGTAAAATAATGAATCAGGACTATGAATTAAAAAGCTTCAATAAGTTCGCCAACACTCCATCAGGTGGCGAGCAACCACTGTTCTAAGACTTAACATCTCGCGCAATTACAGTGTTGCCATGTTTGAAGCCCTTCATCTTTCCCCAGCTTTCACCTCTCTACTATCCCCTTTCCAAAGAAAGCAACACATAAATAAATAAGAAGAATTTCCTGAGTGTTGCTTCTCTTAAAAAAAAAGGTCTGCCGGTCCGGGTCGGTATACATTCATTATGAGTTCAGATATGTCAACATAAAACCTACCACAACCTACTACAACGAACCTAAATTTAAATTCATGAACACGTATTAAAAGTAACAAAATATTACAAAAGCAATATTAGTTTTCAGATTTATATTGAAAAAACTATTACAAATATTGTGTGCAAAACCAATAACGGCCCCTTTTACCAAAAAGCAAAAATTCGCTCGGAACGAATCGCAAATATTTAAAATTTTTAGAAATCTGTTTCCTAATTGGAAACCTCAAAAACGATATCTACATATCAACTGGGCAACTAAAATTATTCCTCGTTATGCAATATCCCACTTAAAAATTGTAAACCGTACAAAAGAAATAGTACTTGCAAACCACTGCTATTTTTGTAAAAGGTACATACAATTTTGTACTAGAAAAACACTACTTTGTGTGCAAAGCATGTACCAGCCTCAAAACTCTTTGTCAATATTGTTATTACCAACATTAGATCCAATTAGAAGCATTATTTATTTTTTAAATGTGTTTTATTATAAATATTTCTCAAAATTAATTAAATTTAAAGTATTTTGAAAGCACAACATTTTTTGAATTAAAAAAATTTGTTACCAACGATGGCAAGTTCACTCAAACCAATAGTTGGCCACTGTTATCAATCGGTTAACAGGACAATACTGTCAAGACTGTTAATCCCACGTTCTGACAACGCATAACCGACCGTCGCCGACGCTGTGCCAACACTGTGCCGATGGCATTTTTCTGCCTGCGATTTTATTATTATATATCTTTGTGTAAATTAACTGGGAAAATTTTAAATTTGAGAATCACGAAATACTAAATACTAGGTTTAGTTCCATTACGGATGAAATTCGCTATTGTGGTGAAATAAGATAACAAATAACTTTAGCTAAATAACTGATTTAAACGTAACCAATAGAAAAAATTAGTTCAACTGAATTAGAACACGTTTAACAGACTTTCGTACTAACTTTTTTTTTATGAGTGTATTTAAACTTAACATTCACAAACGACTACACTGAATCTGCAAAGTGTTCCGGTGGTCATTGCACGTCAGCATTAGCTTCACTAATTAAATTCATTTTTAAATAAAAAAGCAATGCAACAGCCCGGATATGAATGAACGGATAGAATATCCAGGCTGTAGGTACATAAAAAAGTTTTGAGTAATTTTTTAACTTGTTGCCTGACAGGTCGCTGTCATATGAATTTAATTGAAAGTAGACACTTGATTAATACCATCCAATAAATATACGGTGATTTATATGAGCATGTATGAAATGGTAAGTGATTCAAAGAGACTCCCAAATGAAGGCTAAAAAATACAATGAAAGAGAATAAATTCCAAAGACACTACCTAGCAGAGCTGCAAATAGAATGTGAACTCAATATGTAAAAAAATAAAATGAATGCTAGGGGTACAACTTCTTTGTCGCGTAAAAATTACGCGGCACCACCTTATAGACAATACTGTACTGATAATAAATATCGGAACAAAAACCTTCCGAAAACAAATTCTAAAAGCCTTTGTTATTTAAATATTTTTTTAAATTCTATAACACATACCACGTACCATAGATTCCATAGCCAAATAAAAAAAAATATTGTTGGTCATCATCAAATTATATTGAATTAGATAAGCGATGAGATAATTTTTGATTCGAAAAATAAAACCATATAATTGTATCTAAAATACATCAAATTGTATCGAATTCGATACAATTGTAACGAATTAAATATAATTCGATGCAAATAAATACAATTTTGTACAATTTGATGTATATTATATACAATTTCATCCGAATTTTTTCCCCTCACTGAACTAAAAACAACGATGAATCCATAGTCAAATAGATGACTGGGTGATCACTATACAATACATATACGAGGGAGGATCAATAAGACCGTGACTTTTCGAACTTCCCTCGTAGTTATGTGAAACGAAACACTGTTCCCATCAAGTTCCACCTGTTGATAGACTACTGTGAACAAGTTCCGTCATTTACTTTGCGTTTAACAGCTGTTCAAAACATACAACCTCGTGGATTTTTTTAAAAATGGAAAAAAGTGAATTTCGATTGCTCATTAAACATTATTTTTTGCGAAAAAAAAAAACGTCAATCAAACCAAGGAAAAGCTTGATAAATACTATTAGGACTCTGTACCCATCGATTTCAATGGTAAAAAACTGGTTTACTGGCTTTCGTACAAATGACGCTGAACGTTCTGGACTGCCAATTGAGGTCAATACACCCGAAAATGTCGAAAAAATCCACGATATGGTGTTGACCGATCGAAGAGTAAATGTGCGTGAGATTGTTGATGCCATAGGCATTTCATATGGCAGTGTGGTTTCGATTTTAAATGATCAGTTGGGTTTAAGAAAGCTGTCTGCAAGATGGGTGCCGCTTTTGCTCTCAATTGACCATAACCGTAATCGTGTGACAACTTCAAAGGATTGTTTGGAGTTGTTTAACCGCAATTCGAATGAGTTTTTGCAGCGTTTTGTCAGTGTGGATGAAACATGGATCCATTACAACACTCCGGAGACCAAGCAGCTGCCTAATCAGTGGGTTTCTCCGGGTGAACCGGCTCCGAAGAAGGTCAAGGTAAGTTTGTCGGCCCATAAGGTGATGGCAACAGTTTTTTGGGATGCACTCGGGATAATCCCCATCGATTACATTCAAAAGGGAAAAAACAATAAACAGGGAATATTATGCAAACTTATTGGACCGATTTAACGAGGATTAAAAAAAAAAACAACCCCATATGGCCAAGAAAAAAGTTCTTTTTCATCAAGATAATGCACGGGTGCACACGTGTGCAGCCTCAATGGCAAAATTCCATGAATTGGGCTACGAACTGGTACATCATCCGCCATATTCTCCGGATTTAGCCCCCAGTGACTATTTCCTAATTCCAAAACTAGAGAAATGACTCGGTGGAAAGAGATTTAGCTCCAACGATGAAATTAATGATCAAACAAATGCCTATTTTATGGACCTCAAAAAATCCTATATTTTGGAAGGACTTAGTGTATTGAGCTAAAAGGAGATTATGTTGAAAAATAAATTTTTTTTTTGCAAAAAAAACTGTGTTTCATTCAAAAAGTCACGGACTTATTGATCAGCCCTCTCAAAACAAAACCTGTCCGTCATTTTAACAAATTGTTTTTGTATTTTTTAACGTTTAACTATTTGTTGATTGTTATTTTGACGAAATATCGTTAAATGCATTAACAGAAATTAGTTATTTTAACAAATTCATTTAATCAAATTGCATAATTATTTTGTTGTTTTAACAAACGCTTTATTCAATAATTAATCGCATTGTTAAGCGCTTATTTAATCAATTCGTATTTTGGCGATTTGTTATTAATTTTTAATTTTATATTTTTTATCTTTTATATTTTATAAATTTAAAGTTTTAACAATATACGATTTTAGTTAGAATATAAAAAAATAAGAATTTAATAAAAAATAATGAAATTAAAAATTGTTACGTAGGACGTACCCAAACCCCAATTTTTAAAATACATGATGCATTACATTTATTTAATATTTAAATTAATAATTAATTACATTTTTTATATTTATATAAATAGTTTTATTCGCTATTACAGATGATCACTTATATAATGAAATAAAGTAATGATAGTAATAAAAGTTTGCAATTTATAATAAACAGTATGAAATTTGATAAATTTATTTTAAAATTATTAATAAACACACACTTAACTATCAACTATAATTCACTAAGTTTACCCAGGAAAAATTTTTCAAAAAGGTAACGGGGTTTGTAATCAATCATTTTGGGCAGAACGCATTCCATACTAGATTACCTATTCAATTCTATTAACAGCGAATGAGACTAAAATAATCGATTCTTTAGAATTTACTATTTTTTTTATCGAATAACTATTTACTTTATATTTTTAATAAATAAATAGTTCCATGGTAAAACTACGAAGTACTTAAACAAAAAAAAAAAAAATAAATAGTTCCCTACAAAAAATAAGAAGTACTTACATGTGAATAAGGAGACCTTCTCAAAACACTTAATTTTTTTTTTTGAATACTCGTTAAATTGAAATACGAATAAATGATATAAGTTATTAACTACCATCTTGTGAAATATTTAAAGACCAATTCACTTTTAAATGATCGACAGTATGGCTTTCGTAGCGGTCGATCTACGGGAGACCTGTTGGCGTTTCTAACGGAACGTTATAGTCGGTCACTCCACCGCTTTGGTGAGAGTAAAGTGGTTGCTCTAGATATTTCCAAGGTGTTCGATCGCGTGTGGCACGGGGCACTCGTGACTAAGCTAGTTGCTCTTGGTGTCGGTAATGTCTTCTCTCGATTTATAACGAGTTTTCTCAGAGACCGCACTATACGCGTTGTTTTAGATGGAGTCTCCTCAAACGAGTTTCAGCTAAATTCAGGGGTACCGCAAGGTTCTGTTCTTTCTCCTACCCTTTTTCTTATTTTTATTAATGACCTTCTTGGTCAGACCTTCAATACTATCTACTCTTTTGCAGATGACAGCAACATTTGTCATCATTTTCATTCGATCACATGCCAAGCTCTTTGGAGATAGAGGCCATGCGGCGGAACATGAATGTTCTCAATCAAGACCTTTCTACAATCTCTGAGTGGGGTCGCGCGAATAAGGTCGATTTTAATGCACGCAAGACCCAATGTTGTATGTTAACCCACAGACGGGCTGTGGAATTAACATTGTCATCTGTAGCTATGAATGGCATAGGTATTGAGGAATCGGATACTCTTGATGTTCTGGGCATGAGAATACAGTGTGATATCCGTTGGAATAAGCACGTATTTCAAGTGTCGAAAGAGGCATTCAAGTGTCTTGGTTTTCTGAAACGGTGCAAGACTTACTTCACTCCATCCGATCTCCTTACTATTTATAGCAGCTATATCTGGCCGAAAATGGAATACAACTCTCATATATGGGCAGGGGCTTCAGTGTCTATTCTGAAGCTTCTGGACCGTGTTCAGGGGAGGGCGGTGAAGCTTATCAATGACATTAGTGTATCCAACTCTATTGATTCATTGGAGCATCGTCGGAATGTGGGTTGTGTGACACTTTTCTATCGATATTACCATGGGAGGTGCTCATCTGAGATAAGTGATCTTATTCCTCGAGCCCGAGTTTTTATTCGGAATACTCGCTTATCTAGTAGAGCACATCCGTTTGTAGTTGATTGTACTGTGTTTCGCACAACGCATTACAGAGAAAATTCGTTTTTTAGTCGAACGATTCGTATGTGGAACAAACTTCCCGCAGAAGTCTTCCCTGTTACTTACAATTTAGAAAAATTTAAATCAAATATCCACAAACACTACTCCCTCTTTCCTCCCCCCATACCCTATTTTCCTGATCAATACAATGCACTGCATGAGTAGGGGGCATCCCCTGAGTATTGGTTAAAATTACAAAAAAAAAAAGCTATTAATTGAATTTATATTTTTGTAATTTTAATAAAACTTAATATAGTGCTTTTCATAACACACTGTTCTAAAGATATCAGAAATTAATTTAATTAATCAAATGTATGTTGTAGAGTCACTCCAAAATCTTAAATCTAAATTAAAATTAAGGAATTCATTCTTTAAAGGTAAACAAATATCACCGAAGTCAACATGATCATTTTTCTAGAACAATTCAAAAAAAAAAAAAGATTCAGCTAAAACATTAAAAAAACTACTAAATTTTTCCTGCAAATAAAAATTTCTTTAAAAAAATTTATAAGATAAATTCCTTAAAATTGTATAACTTCTTTTTTCAAAATGAGGAACTACTTCCAATAACGTCTTTTTGTTGAAAAAAAAGTATATGATTACTTCTTGAGTACAAAAAGTTATACATATAAGTTAATAACATTGTTATTTTCTTTTAAGTAAATAGTTACACACAGAGAAAAATTTTGATGTTTGCCAACTGAAATTCGGTTACTACGACTCAAATAGGGTTATTAGGAACATCAGTCGGTAGGCACAACTTACCATTGGCTTTTACAACAAAGTTCGGTTAATTCTACTGAATTTTAGTTGCAACACCCAAAATGTTCAGAAATCTGATGTAAATATCGTTGTACTAACTGAATTTATAAGTTGCTACCATTAAAATAAACTTTTCCATTCGGTTGGCACTTTATTTCTCTGTGTGTATTTTGTTATTGAGTTCATGCTTTCTGGTTTAACTTTAAATAATTCATTACAATACTACTTGCTTGTTTGACTCTATCGTTGGAATGTGTTTGGTATTGCAGTTACTAAATTTGGCAATGAGATATGTAAGCAAGTGTGGGCATTACCTTCTTTTTGGAATGTGTAATTTTTTTCTGGGTAATAATTCACAATTCTTTTGTAAAACCAAATTTAACATAATTTTATTAATTTTTACAACTTTTAGAATGGCTTCCACACGCTAACACGAGTAATGACTCCACAAGACTAAAAGCTCGACAAATTATTTTCTTCAGCTATAAAACTTTATCAAATTAAAATATATTGATCAAATTAACTTTACTGTCTCTTTTATAATTTTTTTTGGAATTAACAAATTGAATTTTGTTATTTAAATAACAAAAATTTGTCAAAGCGATGTAATTTGTTGGTTTTAGAAAACTTGACATCAATTTAAATGAAACAATTGTTGTTTTAAAAATAAATTTGTCAAGAGTTAATAAAAATTTTATATTGTTTTCACTTACGTCTTTTGGTTCAGTGCATACAAATGTTTGTGTATTAAATACAATTGTATCGAATTAGATATAATTCGATATATGTAGGTAACTTACACACTTTTTATTTTTTGCATCTCGGCTTAGTTCCAATGCATTTTTCAAGACATTCATGAAGAGTTCTTTTAATTCGAGGAACTTCTTAATATTAAAGCATTTTATGAAACTGTTTCATAAATTCTATAAACGTTTCATTGTCGAATTGATTCATTAGTTTTATGAAGATTTTCATTATTCTACAAACATTTCATAAACTTTGACTTTAATGAAACCTGTTTCATAGATTCGATGAAAAGTTTCAATGGAAGAGTTCCAGTGACACTTTTCATTGAAGCTATGAACAAATTCATTACTGAAGTGAAGATAATTTTCTTAGTGTACTTAAAAATTACAATTATCTTCTTTTCTTTACAAAAAAGAATTAAAACTAGAATTCGAATTAAGTAAATTTTTTCTATGTATGTTTCAAGACATTGCCCAATTGATGAACTCAAGCGATTGCCCAATCAGGCTGATCCAGGAAAATGATTTGGGAAGGGAAGTTTTAATATTTTTGATTATCTTTTTTAATATTTAATTAATATTGGGACTAACATGTTAACAAATATTCTAATGCAAAATAAATGTTTAACATTATCGCAAAAATTACGGATATCCGAAAATTTTATCCGGTGTGGTTAAAACGTAGCACATAATAGTTAGATCCGACTCCATGAAGATGATCCAAATTTGAAGAAATTCTGTTAATATTTACACAGAGTTTACCTACGAAAAAAAAAAGAAAATTGTCATTAAACCAATGAAACTTTTATCACAAAATAAACGAAAAATTTCTTAAAATAAATGAAAAGTTTCATACCTTTAATGAAACGGGCTTCTTAGTGAAGCTTCTTCATTAAGAGTATGTAGGCGGACCAGGCGGCCCAAAATTATTTCACAAACTTGAAAATTGTAAACACTAGTTAATAAAAGCATAAATATTTCTTAAATAATTTATGACTTTCATTTTTTGTTGGATTTTCTATAAAAAAGAGTATAAATTTTGAAATTCGTTTGAATATAAATTTGTTGAAATCCTCGTTAAGCTTGATTCACACGCTATCCACCTCTATCCACCCATATCTACTATTTCCCAGTATTTTGTAGTTTTCAAAAGAGAATTTACAATAATTTTACAATTCGCATCACCAATAATGGGAAATAGTAAATATGGATGGATATCGTGTGAATCGCCCGTACACAAAAATTGAAAATCCCTATAACTCTAAACAGGTATTATGTGCAAAATACTCTATTTACTTTTTCACAAGTTATTATCACATTATTATTATTATATTTTTAATCAAGTGAGCTTTGAAAACATACCTAAATTGTGTGTAAAAATTATCCAAACTATTAGTTAATTCGCCAAAAAATGTATAATCAACTAAAAGTAAGAGAAAAAATAAAATTGCTAAAAAATGAAAGGTTTTACAAAATACGGGTTCTAGCGTTGTTAAAAATGTAATGACACTCATGTTGTTAATAGAAGTCCGCGAACCGATATTAAAAAGGGTATTTCTGATCCATATAATGCTAAGAAAATAATGGGTCTTTTGAAAACAAGTCCTAGCCTGTCAAACAGAAAATCCTTGTAAAGGCAACTGTTCAGAGATTTTTGTCAGAAAAGTAAAAAAAAAAAAAGTTAGCATATAAAGTGCAAAAATTGAGGTGCAGAAATTCAAGAAAGGATGAGGAGGCCGAAAAAACGAGGCTAAAAACTGTGTGGTAATTTTTTAACAAAATGTGATTGTTGTATAATGGACGTCCTTGGTGACTTTTCCCAGCTTGCAGTTCAGGAATTTTATATAGCGGATGCGAAAAGAAATGTTGAAGAAAAAATTTGGATAAAAAAAAAACATAGTTAACAACTAAATTAATTGCCCAGAACTGATACCAATAGAAAAATATTAGACTCTGGCGAAAAGAATTATGATGAACACAAAACAAGTCAACAAAGATACTAAAACTTTAAAAACTAAATCGTCATTTCACAGCGATAAGGTCCCTGAAGAGACAATAAAAGACATATCGACTGGAATTTCTGAAAAATTAAAAATATAAATATTCCTTTGATCTGAATTTTTATATTGGAAAAGTAAGTTTGCTGGGAAGAATTCATCATAAAATTTATAAATTTTGAAATATTTGTATTGTGTTCAGGTTAGAAAAAAAGGTCACTTTAGTTTACATGAAGTTCCAAGCCCTAATTATTATATATAAAAGTGTTAGAATTTGTTTGGTTTTATTGTATCATATATACTAACATATATTTACATATGGAAGTATATAAAGGGTCCGCCAAATAACTTTTTTTTTTTGAAAATGCTATAAAAAAAAAACTACTGAATATTTTCTCAAATTTCTTTTTTATTTGAAAGTACAATCCTTCCGGTTAATAATGGAAAATAATTTCATTCAAATGGCTGTCTCGGCTGGCCATGCAGTATGAGCTTCATCTGAAAAGATGATTTTTTTGGCAAAATCGGCATCGGAAAAAAAAACGTTAGATGGCGGACCCTTTATGATATCATATTTAGCTATATCAAGTATATATGATGAGCTAAAAAGATCAACTTATATATAACCATGGTTGGCAAACATTACCTTTTCATTATAATGCTGGTTGCCTACCACGTGCACATCAATGCCGATATGAAAGTTTTAAAACAACGATTCCAATAGAGGCATGCGCCTTCTAATATCACGGGGTTTATTTATTTATTTTATTTAGTTCTACCCATTAAATTTTCTTAAATCAACATAATAGCGTTATAAATCATCGTTGTGGTATTTCAGCGTTATTTTGAATTAAGTTGAGGATATTTTTAAATTAAACCAGTAAAATATCAAAATAAAACATGTTATCTAAGAAAGCTTTTTTAAAATTTTCATTTCGGTCTTATTGTTACTGTGGTATCCAACTACCGTTATTATGTTATGTTAAAAGAATGCCAACCCTGTACATAACATGAGATGTAACGATATATGATGATATATATCGGTGTATTAAAAATGTTCCTAAAAACAAATATTAGATGTAAATATATATCGTTACATATGGCCACATATGTCATTATAAATAATTATATCAAGATATATATGACTATATATAAACTTTTTACGTCGGACATATTATATTTAAATAAAATCTTGTTTTATATATTATTTTAGGTTAATAATTTTATAATTACAACCAGCCAGGCTTGCCAGATACTTTTTTCGTTATCCGCAAACAAATCAAAAATATCCCCAATTAGAAAAAATGTTGAACAAATTAAATTCGGCAAATTAAATTTTTTTTATTTAATTTTCCCAAATTAACCACTTTTTATCGATATCACAAATAAAAATATATCCACAATTAAACACTAAATTCAAGAATATGCATTTTTAGTTAACTTAGAGCTTAAATTACTTATTAAGAAAGCCAAAATTTACTTCGCTGGTGAAAAATAGGTCACTGCAAACTAGTTATAAAAAAAGACGAATTTCGTATTACTTTTCCTACATCTTTTCTTTTCATTAAATTTAATCGACTTTTCAATTTAAAATATCTAGAGTTGCAGCTGTTTTTCATTTCAAAATAAGATTAGTAGAAATTTTTGATACCACAAAATTGCGTCTATTTTAAAATTTATATGATAAAAAAGCAACATTATCAAGGGCTTTTTATAAAATCTTTTACAAGAATTTTGAATTTTTTATATAATTGATTTGTTTTGGTAATCTATATTCATTTAAATATTTATCAAACAATTTTTAAATCCCTAAAATATTTTTTAAATCACCTGTCCCCAATTGAAAATATTTGTCCCCAATGCCAACAAAAAATCCCAAATTTTTGGGACAAACCCCCAAGTCTTGCAATTAATACGGTTTAACTCGAATAAATACGTTTTACTCCTTTTTTGTGTATACGTTTCGTTGCCGTTGGATACGGACTACACCGATTTTCATCCGCATTAACTCCTTTAAATACAACTCTTACGATTTATATCCGTTACATTTGGTTCCGTTTTCATCCGTAAATGCTTGAGTTTTTTTTATTTGTTGTTCAATTTACTTTCTGCAATCATAAAAATCAATAAAAATTCGAAATAACTAAAAAAAGAGTAAATAGTAGTGTCCGACCGAACAGTTCGGCCAGAAAATGCATTTGGTCTGTATTCGGTATTTTAAAGCATTATGAACAAATTGGGCGGATGGAAAAATGTTTATTGGGCTGATTAGATGCTATTTTGAGTGTCAAATTTGAAGAAAAGTCAGTAGTTAAGCAATGAATTCACTGTTCGGCCTCAGAAAGTTCGGCCAAATTGAAAATAGTTCGACGGCCGAACTTGTAACTTTATAGCTAAACTTCGGCTTTTCTCTTAAATTTTATACACAAAATCGAATTAAATCGGCTCAATAAACATGTTTCCAATACCAAAATTTGTCATTGTTGCCTCTAGATATCAAAAAACCGACAAAATATAGGTTTTTGGGCCGAACTGTTGGGTCGGACACTAGTAAATAGGTACTACATTGAATTATTGTTGTATGGTAATAATGGAAGGAACAGTGCAGTAATGTGGTCAGAAAATGGCAAACCCTATAAATAGCGGACAATTTTCAAGTTTACTAAAAAATTTGCCGCTACGCTAACATTTTAATTTACAGATATTAGGTGTGTTCCCGTACATTACTGCAGAAACCCAAAATAGTCGAAATTCGTTCACAATTTTAAGTACAAGAATGCTTTCGGCTGATTTGTTTTACCGTGATGTACGTGAACAAAAATTGTTTGTTCGAATAAACGATCAAACAATTTTTGATCGAACGATTTATAAAACACTGCGTTACATAACAAATAATTTTTGCTATTTTTTCTAATATTACAAGCATTTATTTTAAAACGTACAGCTGTTTTTAAGAGTGTGGTTTTTTTAAATTTATTCCGTTTTGACTCAAAACATAAATAATGTCTGGTTTTTATTAAAATACTTATTTACTAAAATATTTATAAAATTTACTAAAATATTTTTAAATTGTCATATCAGGGTAACCCTGATATGACAATTTTAAACAATTTTCAAAATGAACGATATTTTTCATAAAAAAATTGCGAAATTAAAATTTTATATACATATGTATATTTAAATTTTATGTTCACAAATTTATACAAAATCAAATTTTGTTAAATATTTTCAACCAAATATTGCAAATATTTCCAA
Source organism: Delia radicum (assembly GCA_021234595.1). Taxonomy (NCBI): domain Eukaryota; kingdom Metazoa; phylum Arthropoda; class Insecta; order Diptera; family Anthomyiidae; genus Delia; species Delia radicum. The sequence goes on from CM037854.1 coordinate 159,697,305, forward strand.
TAGGGGCACAAAAAATTACACAAATTACTTAATAAGGCATTTTTCTATATATCTGCGAAGTTTGGTTGAAAAATGTCCAGCAGATCTATGACATGTCTTTAATAAGTTTAGGATGTAAAAAATATAATTAATAATGATCTTAAAAAATATTCTTAGATCTTATCAGTCTATTAATTTAAAAGTAATTTCATTAAATTATTTCGTTAAAAAATTATTCTAATTTTTCATTAATGGAATTTATTGCATATTAAATGTTTAGTTATTAAATTTTATTTTAACCAATTATATTGATTCAAATAAGATTTATTTACTTTTGTGAAATATCGTATTATAAAAGCTGAATAATACTTTTTAAAATTTAGAAATTACGGATAAAAATCAACATTATGAACATGTATGAACTCATTCATGTATACACAGGAAGATATTCGAGTTCAGAAATGGCCATATACCTCCATATGTGATTCATATATGCTCAAAGGTGTATTCATATGCGATCATACATTTAAATATTACCTCAGTTTTCGTTAATGCACACACATGAACATATATGGTCCAACATATGAACATAAATGAATCATTTATGAACACATATGAACCATGTGTGAATATATGTGGATATGTTCATGTATGGATCCATATACGTCGATTTTTAACAGGCAAGTTAAATAAACATTTTGTATTTTATTTTTTGTTTTTGTACACACAGAAAACAGATTCATTGCTCCAACTGAATTTTTTGCCAACCGAATTTTGATAGTTATATGTACCAACATAATATTTGTTAAATATTTGGTTAGCACCATTATTATTTGGTGATATATATTGCTGTACTTAGTTATTCCAACCGAATTCGAAAAAATGTCTGTGGAAACGATCGACTTTGTTTAGTAGTCCCAATCGAATTTATTTAAGTTGTAACTACACTGTTTCCAAAAAAAATGTTTTTTATATACATTTTAAAATATTTTATTTTTTAAAATAATCATTTCAAACAAACTCATTATTAAAAAACATAAATAAAATATAAATAAATCATTAGTTACTGTTTATACTGTTGTTGTATTTTAATTATAAATTTCGGGGTATATTTTCTACAAAGGTCTGTTCACTTTTGAGAACTTAAAAGATTTTGTTTCTATAAATACATAATTAAACTTAGGGTTTTGGGAATATTTGCATATGTACTTACATTTGGACTTTTGTATAGAAAAATATCAACCAAATCAGATAGCTAGCTCTTCTACATTAAAATTAATATGATCAGAACGTTGTTCTTCTAAAAAAATCTTCAAAACTTAAGTGTATTTTAGAAGACAAAATAATCAGAAAATTTGGTGTTAAATACAAAAAAAAAGTTTTTGGTCTTTTTATATACGAACCAAATATTTATTAAAGGAAAAAGTACTTAGAATCGGAGGTTTTGTTCGGATGAAAAAGGCCTCCGAATCTGAGGGACCTCAATAGGAAAACTCATCAGTATGTTTGAGTTTTCTATAGGAAACATTTCTTTGAATTTTGTTAAAACTACTTAGAATCAGAAAGTTAATCTATCGATTTTGATATAGAATTTTAATAGTCGAGAATTTTTTCTTTAAAAAAATTTCTTAGAAGATTTTTTTTTTTTATAGGAAAAAGTCTTCAAGTATATTAATACTTGCTTTTACGAAAATTATTTAAAATTTAAAGGATTTTTAAAAGTGCTTACAATTTTAATATTTTTCTACACGAAAACATACTGAAAATATGAGAGATTTGTAAGAGAAAAGGAAGCTGAATCTGAAGAATTTAGAATCTAGAATACTCTTCCAAATATCCTTTTTCTGACGTCCAACATATCCATGTAAAAATACCACAAAAAAGAAAACGTTCTTCTACTTCCTTGTGGTATCATTTTGTTACCGCAACACTTTTACAAATGTTAGTAGAATCTCAAAAGTTGTTTCTAGTAAGATTCTCAAGAATTGGGTTTTTAAACGATTCTTATTACATTTATTTCCATATTTGTAAGAGTTTTTTTTCTGCAAAACTATATTCAGTTTAAAATCAACTGAATGTGCTGGCGTCTAAAATTTTTTTAATGGGAAATTTTCTAGTTTTGATCCAACTCTTTGCCTATATGAAAACTTAAGACAACTTAATCTTAAATATTCAATCTTCTTGCTGAGGTTTTCGTTATTATGGTTATTGTGATTCTTACACATTTATGTTGCAGAAGTCTCCTCTTCAAATTTATGATGTTCTTCGCCACGTACTGCAACCAAAAACAAATATAAAATAAAAAAGTATTGATGACAATTCAAGAACACACTTACATTTTGAACAATTTCAATTTCATTAACAATTTCTATTTCATTAATATTTTTTGAGTTTTTCAAATTAATTTGTTTTGACAATCTTTTCAAAACGAAATATTGTTTTCTAGCAAATAAACCACCATTTTATGAAGTCAAGTGAATAAATGCTTACAGGAATGAAATTATATTCTAAATACAATTTGGTGATTATTATCACCAATTACTAGTTACTGTCTTTAATAGTGTAATTTGAATGTGGTTGAGGTCATAGAAACAAAATTATGAAATATTTTTTAAAATTTTTGGTCATAAATATAAAGAAATTTGTATGTCGCACCAACTTTTAGTAATAAATATCATATTTTAATTACTAAGAAGTTGTGGTTATTCCGATTATTTTATTTCAACCTAAAGATTTTAAGTAGTTATAATCGAAATCCAACTAATTATTTCCCTGTGTGTAGTTTAATAGGGTGTAATAAAATGTAATGTATATGAAATAAAATAGGCAAATAAAAAAATGGAATCGGGATCGGCACCTCTATAACATATAACGCTAAACAAAAAATAATAGCAATAAAATGACGGGTGGTTCATATCCAAGTGTTTTGAAAAACAGTAAATTTCAGCCTATTTAAAAAGTGGCTTAAGTTATTGGGAATTTGCTAGAAAAATAAACCGTTCACATGTGCTTGGCATAAATTTTACAAATAATCCGAGTGCTTATGGCAAAAATAGAATTGGCGGCCCAAAAAAAGCTTTCTGATCGGGACCGGCAGATTCTGAATCAGATAATCGATCAATGTAAGGTAAATGTGTTCAAATCAACCATACATATGCGCTCAAAGGATTCCCACACTCATAATAATACATGTTAGAAATACGAAAAAAAAAACGTCAAAACTACGAAATCTTTTGTAAAATTAACAAATTTTAGTGTATTTTACGAAAGTTTTTGTTATTTAGACATATTATTTGTATTTTTATGCATGGATTATTATCAGTGCAGAGAATTATTCGCCAAAAGATGATGTCTGTTAAAAGAAATTTCTGAGGCGGATCCTTAATGATTTGGGCGCTTTTTGTTTCGACGTTATGGTTGATTTGGCACTTCCAAGCACCAGAATGAATTCTTCTGAATACATTACAGTGTTAGAAGAGAAATAATTGGTGCCATTTATTGAAAATAGCAAAGAAGAAGAGTTCATTTTCCACATGTAAGTCGTCAGACGAAGGAATGGCTATCATCAAAAAAAAAAATATATATATAAGAGTTTTGGAATGTCGCTCTAGATTAAAACCGCATTTACAATATTTGGGGAGTACTAATCGGTCGAGTTTGATTTTTTCATCTAAAAGGAGCAGTTTTTGATGCGGGAAATATAAAACGGAAGAACTTCGAATAAATCCGGTAAACAGTATGTCCGATCGAATTTTTGAGTTGATTCAAAAACCACACGCATTATAAAAACTGCTGCTTTAAAAACATTTTTCTTAAATTGTTTTAAATTTTGATATATTAAGTTAAGTGTTAGAATATCGTACTATGTAGGTAAAGACCACTGAAAATGTAATTAAAACCAAATGAAATTTCACTTAAAGAAAAGGACCACATATGTAGTGATGGTAATCCTCAAGTGTATGTTGAGACACCGTTACATCCAGAAAAACTGACTGTTTGGTGTGCTTTATGTGCTGGTCATAACGTTACTGTCAATGCTGACCGCTATAGAGCCATTATTACTGACTTTTTCGTTCATCAATTGAACAACCATGATGTCCAGGAGCTGTGGCATCAACAAGACGGCTCAACATGTCACACAACTCGTGCCACAATTGATTTATTGAAGAAAACGTTTGGTAACCGCATAGTTTCAAGTTTCGGACCAGTGGACTAGTTCTGTGGGGATATGTGAAGTCGCTGGTGTACGCTGATAAGACCTAAAACGATTGACCACTTGCAAATATACTACCACAAATGTTGAAAAACGTCCTCGAAAATTAAACCTCCAGATTAGACTATGTCCGAGTCATCCGTGGCGGTCATATGGCAGAAGTCGTATTTAAATTATAATGCCAGAAGATTATCTTTCGAATAAAATAAATTTCATGTCAATTTAAAAACTTCATCATTGTTTTATTCCATTTCTAAGTTCTATACCTCTAAAAAAAACATCCTTTATATAATAATTTAATAAAAATAAACCTAATCAAAATCATTACATACATTCGGTAGTTCTATTACTTCCTGAATTAAGAGTTCCTGAATAACTTCACAAAGTACAAAAGGGGTTTGCCACTGAGGTTCTGTTTAATAATTTCCTTTAAAGCAAGTTCGTAATTTCTAAAATAAATACGTGATAGAAATCATTATAATAAAATTATTGAAAGCAAATTAACTTAAATTGATAAAAAATTGACGAACTAAAGAACCATACCATTATTGCAGAATCATTGCAATAATAATAATAATAAGATTAATGGTTTTAATCTCATTACCAGGGACCGAAAGTTCATGCAAATGCGTGTTTTTCCCTTAACTCTGAGAACAGGGTGAACAAAATGGGCTGTAATTATAGTCAATAATAAAGTAAACTTTTGGAGTTCTAAAGTTTACTTTTCTAAAAAGTACACTTTAGGGGTACTATAGAGAAGTTAAAGTATCTTTAAAACTAGCTGAAGTTGGTTTTAACATATTTAAAACCACAATCAGCTGTTTTTCGGAAAGGACATTTTTGGAGAAAAAAGAAAAATGTTTAAATTGCAAAATATTGAATTGTATTTTGTAAAACTAGAGTATTTAAATAAAAAAAAAATCACAATATACAAAGTGATGCACTTCCAGAGGAATTCCTTACCAGCATCGCCAGTTCGGCTCAGTCTGCCTTGGCTTCTTCAGCTCCTAAAAAACTTGTAAATGTATTCCTCGCCAAAACGAAATAATTATAAAACAATTTTTCTCTTTCTGGACATGCAATTGCAAACCTTAAAGGCATTTAATGCCTTATTAATAAAATTAAACTTTCTTTCTTCTTGGTTATATATTTAATAAAATTAAACTTTTTTCCTTTTCGGTTTTTACCTAATATAAAGTCAGCTGTTAAATGTTGCCACTTGTTTATATTTTATTACATTTGTACATTTGATGTGACTCCCATTTAAAGCAACTTCAACTTAAAACTGACTTTATTTTTGACTATAATTATAAAAACATAAAAACCATATAAAAACAGTTAAAAACAGGGTTTTAATTTAAAGTCGCTTTCATAAACAGCCTGACTATAGTCCGGGACGATGATTACGGGCCAATATCTTTGCACAAATTCTATTTTGTGTTAAAATGGCATCGATTTGCTAGCGCATATTAATAAATGTATATTTTTTTTTGCATATTTTGCATACTTTTATTGCATTTTTGTGCTAAAAATTCATATTTTTATTGTATTTTTCTTAGCTTTTCGTAAAAAAGTCACTTTTAATTTTATTTTTTTTAAAGTGATTTTAACAACATATGCAGGGAATATATTAAATAATACAAAAATTTAAAACATGAAAAATAACACTGTTCAAGTTGTAAAATGGTACTAACGTGAAAACCATATGGTTGTGTTTGGATGAGCCCCCTGACTACTACTCCACCGATGAAAGTGCCAATTTGGCTCATTGGGAAAAATTTATGGGTTTTTTTTTTTAATTTCGGTCAATTCGTCAATTTTTTACCATTTTCAGCCCATTTAAGCCCATTTAAGTCGCTTTTCCTGTATTCAAAATTTCTTGTTTTATCTTTATACGGCTCACAATTACTATTTCCACCATTAGAACGCACATTTCAACTGAGAAAATCAAAATTTTTAGCCTATTTTCATGATTTTTGCCCATTTTTCATCGATTTTCCCCATTTTTTTGCTGTTTTTATGCGCTTTTTGTAGTTCTTGCGCAAACTTATCGACATAATTCTTACCGTTTTTTCTTTTTACAATATATTATGCAATATTATTCTCATTTCAAGCAACTCAACACACTTTTTAATACAAAAACCATCCTTTTTTACGCTTTTTCGGTAATGTGCGTGGACAATTAAAAGGAAAAAAGGAAAGTGTACTTTTTTAATTATTTGGGTTTTTTCCGTTGGCTACCTGCATGATTTTTTTACACAATTTTTTTTACACAAACGCACACGAGTCAGGTATATAGACATCCTCTTTTTATTTTTTGTAGGTGTTCATTGATCGATTTTTGTCATTCAACAAGTGTCTCCGAACGCGTAAAGTACGATTTTTTTAAAGTGACGAAAAAGTGATTAATTTTTACGGTAAAAAATGGATGAATGCATGAAAAAAATTCAATCATTACTGTTATATGTGCGGAAAGTGGACCATTATGTCGCCTAAGAAAAAAATTACTGATGAAATTATAACATTGTACGAGCAGTACTTCAATATTCCAGTGATTCGTAATGTTGACTGGGTGCCTAAAATGGCTTGTTCATCGTGTGTAGCACGTTTGTATGATTGGCGAACAGGTCGACGGGAAAGCATGCCATATGGAATACCGATGATTTGGTCAGAGCCAGTCGACCACGAAAAAAACATGTGCTACGTATGTCAAAATAATGTTGTGGGTATGAACAGAAGAAAGGCGATATAATATATTTACCAAAGTGTTCCGTCAGCTCAAACCACTCTTCCCCATTCTCCGCCAGTGCCAATCCCGAAAAAACCGAGTCCAACCGAAGAATACATCCCACCATCTTTTTTTTCGGAGCCAGAATCGAATTTTTCTTTGTATCAGCCATCAAATATTACGCCACCATGCAAACACATTGAAGTTACACAACAGCGCTTGAACATAATGTCAAGACAACTAAAGTTGTCACAAAATAAAACCATAATTCTTGCTCAACATCTTAAAGCTGTGAACATTGTACCGTTTTTTACTCGCAACGAAAACAATTCATTTACGTACTGTAATGATATCAATGGTTTGATGTCGGCCATAAATTACACGTACAATGCGGGCCAATGGCGGTTGCTCATCGATGGATAGAAGAGCAGTCTCAAGGCTGTGCTGCTGTATTTCGATAATACAAAAAACTCTGTGCCAATTGCGCTTGCCGTGAAAACAAAGGAAACGTATGATTCCATGAAACTAATCTTGGATTCTGTGAAATACCATGAACATTGTTGGAAAATATGCGCTGATTTGAAAGTGGTTGCACTTATCTGTGGCCTTCAAACTGGTTACACTAAAAATATGTGCTACTTGTATACGTGGGATTCGCGATATACACCACAGTATCAAAAACGAGATTGGTTACCGAGAACAAATCGTCTAATCGGACAGCATAACGTTATCCACGAGGAGTTGGTGCCGATGGATAAGGTATTGCTGCCACCATTGCACATTAAACTTGGGTTAATGAAGAATTTCATCAAAGCGTTACTGGTGCGTGGAAATAGATTGGCATTTGGACGATTGGAGTACATTTTTCCACGCTTGAGTGAAGCGAAAATTAAAGAAGGTAAATAAGTATTTGGAATTCTTTTTCCGCCAAACAAAGATGAAGCATTCTTGAAAGTTTTTATATAAAATCATATATTTATTTCAGGTGTGTTGAATGGCCCAGACATTCGCAAACTGATGAAGGATGAAGACTTCAACAATGTCCTTCAAGAGGCGGAACTCATCGCTTGGGATAGCCTGAAAGCAGTGATCGAAAAAGTTCTCGGCATTCATCGAGTGGAGAATTGGCGTGCCATTGTTGATGATATGCTGCAATCTTTCGAAAACATCGGTGTTCGAATGTCGTTGAAAGTGCATTTCATGCATCACCACCAGGATGACATCGAGCGTCAGTTCCCGTCTGAATCAGACGAGCATGGGGAACGTTTCCACGAGGTATCAGCACAGTTGGAACACTGGTATAGTGGAAAAAAATTTGATTCACTTTTGGCAGATCTTTGCTGGAATTTGTTAATGGAATTGGAGGATAACAAATGATATTCCATTGCTTATTTCTCTATTTCAATTGCCAATTTAAAATGAATTACATTAATACGGAGAAACACGTATTTCCATTAATTTTTATACCGAAAAAATGTATTCAACCACAAAAAATTTATTTAAAATCAATAAAAAACGCGAAAATCATCCGAAGAAGCGTAAAAAAGAATGGTTTTTGTATTAAAAAGTGTGTTGAGTTGCTTGAAATGGCAATAATATTGCATAATATATTGTAAAAAGGAAAAACGGTAAGAATTATGTCGATAAGTTTGCGCAAGAACTACAAAAAGCGCATAAAAACAGCAAACAAATGGGGAAAATCGATGAAAAATGGGCAAAAATCATGAAAATAGGCTAAAAATTTTGTTAAAAACTTGAACAGTGTAATTAATTTAAAATGCCTTTCTTTTAACGGTTTTTCTTAATTTTCTTAAGACTTTTTGAAGAAACTTTCAAAGATAGTTAACAATAAAAAAATAATAGTTTAGTTCATAATTTTATAGTGTTTCGTGCATATTTTTAGATTATAGGCGCCTAAAACACACTTTTTAGTGCATGAAATTCCTGTCCCTGGTCATTACAAATGAAGTATAAATGTGTTGTATGATATATGGTGGTTAGAGAACATATTAAATATTACTTAAGAATCAAAAAACGATTATATTCCTGATGAAATTATAGCACACAAAATAAAAAATAAATCGCCAAATTCCCCCCTCAAAAAATCAGTTTTTGTGTAGCAATATCAGAAACAAATAATAAAAATACTTAAGTATAATTGAATATTGATTTCGATTCTTGGTATCAATATTTTTTTCTTACCCATCTCTACACACATGCATATAGCCTGTTTGATAATTATTGAGACTAACAATTAAGGCCTTTCTGCATAGTTCAATTACATTTATTGAACTAATTCGTTAATTTGCTCATATGTTTGTTCGACCATATTTTTTCAATTATTCTTAAGATTATATTTATTAATATGAGTAGGCTGACCATTCGTGTCGATTTGATCAGTATATGTACTGATTTTTGATGGTGTATACTGTGAAACTATTATGAAACTTCGATTAGGACGAATTCCAGCTGCTCTATGCAAAATTTCATTAATTCCATGCAGGAAATTTCCTTAGTGTATCACCCCACCTAACCTTTTGGTAAAGAAATACATATATAGTTTTGTTTTTGATGTATTATAGACAAGTTTCAGTATTGCACTAACAAGGGAAGTCTCCCGATGGACTCTCTCCGATCTTATTAAAATTTGGATATGTTATGAAGAAGAAGAAAATATGGGCTTTGTATTTCTCAAGCGTCCCAACCTCTTGTTTAAGTTTTAAAAAAAGGGGTATCGAGTTTTCCGCTTTTTTCGAATTGTTTTAGAGAAATTTTAGGCAAATTTGGTACTACCAAATGAAATGTCTTTTGGACACGCATTAACTGTTATACGAATCATGTCCGATAACTTTATAGTATTTTTGTTTTTTGTTAATAAAAAAAATGCGTTTTAAGTGATATTAAAACTGGCGTTTGGTTAAAGAATTATAGTTGGGTTAAGCTAAAAAATATGTGTATTAATGTATATTATTGTCTGAGCTTTTTCCAACATTCGTAATTGTTCGGCTTTTATGCTACATTTTCCGAAGAGCTTTTTAACCTATATTTTAAATATTTTTAATAAATGACATTGACAATATTGGTATCAACATTTTTGTTTTCTCGAGTACATTAAATCTGCGTTCAAATAAATCTGAATTTCATTGGTTTCAGACATGTCTCCATACGAAAATGTTTTAACTTTGGCATCACCTTTTAACACTTACACGTGAGATTGGGACTCTAAAAAAAAACACGTGTCACCCATTTTTTTCTTTATCACATATCCAAATTTCATTAATTCCGTAGAGAACCCATTGGGAGACTCCCATTGTAAGAGAATTATCTGCATGATATTAAAGAATTTTCGAATTAAATCAAAGAAATTGCACTGGATTTCGTCTATTGAAACTCTTTGTTTAGATAATGCAAATTTTCTTTAAATTGTACTAAGAATTATAATTTTATTTATGATAATTTTCTTTCAATCTATTAAAAAGTTTGATTAAAAAACTGGTTTCATAAAAAATGTGTAGCTTGTGACAATTTTTAAGAAAATTTCGTTGTGTTTGTGACGAAATGTTTAATAGAGTTACTGAAAAATTTCATCCAAAAAAATTCTTTCAGTGAGATTAAGAATGTCAAATTTTTTGAAAACCACGAAAGCTATAAAGAAAACTGTATTACGAATTTTTTCCGATTTTGCCGAAAGTTCGCCAGCAACTTTGGACTTTTATTTAAACTTGAATTTGAACATTGCACCCGATCGGCTTAACAAACATTTCTCCAATTGCAAAACTTATTTTTTTGATACATTTCCTTATCGACCTGTTTGGCCACGCTAATAATTTCGCTTAAAAATCAAGTTTTTATATTTTTTTATGGCCGGATGTTCATTTAAAAAGTTTTACTGATTTCATGTCAGAAAAATATGTTTCACATAAATATGAGAGAAAATCACTAAAGAACGGTAAAAACATAATAGTTTATCTGGGATTTTAGCTCTTTCTGTGCCGATTTGTTACACAAACTCTTGACCAATATAGCAATATGAATTACACAAGGCAACAATTTTGAAAAAATTTTAGGGGCTTTGAAAACCACTATACAATTTTGATGTATTGTGGTCCCAGTAGTACAAATATGGTTCAATTTTGAAATTCTATGGAGAGGTTTTTTTTTAAAAAATTTTTAAGTAAAATTATAAATTTTTTTAGACGTTTCTCCACATAATTAATGATAACTAAAAAAAAATTAGTCCGATATTATTCAAATAAATTTAGAAAAACTGAAATTTACATAGCCTTTAATCCGTTAATATATTGCGTTTCAATCGGCTCAGTAGTTTCGGAGTTATAATAAAAATTGAGGGAAAAAATATTTTTTTTTTACGTGAAAATAGCAAATTTTTTTGTTTTAAAAAAATCATAAAAAATCGAAAACGACAAAAATCGTTCAGATTTATTGCTTTATCGCAAAGCCACATGTAATAGGAACAAAATGAGATATCGATCATAAAAATCGATTGATTTTTTTCGAATTTATTCACAATTAAGTGAATTCGCTCATTTTCACCAAATTTTAGTTTTTTGTCTGATATACATAAAATTGAGTAGTTAATGTTCTTCTTTCGATTGATTGAATTTTGAAAACATTTTCCCCATGCTATGTACAAATTTTCACATCAAAAATGCATTACATAGTAACATTCGTGTATTTTTTGGCAAAACCCTACCTAGAATATACTGATTCTATTCTTCGGAAAGACATTTGTGTTGGATGAGCTTAAATGTAAATAAATAAATAAATTAAATAGTAGAAAATTTATATTTTATTATTCACATTTATTATAATAAATAAAACAAGAAAATAAATAAATAAATATGTATTATAAACTACAAACTCTGAAATTTTCTTTTAGTCGATTTTCTACTATTGTTGAATAACGAAGTGTTACTCTGAATACTCCAGCAAAAATCAGCCATCATGTGTGCATCCCAGCGACCCTGGTATCGTTCCTGCATTGTCCGGATATCTTGGTGGAATCGTTCGCCCTGTTCTTCACTCAAGTCTCCTAGATTTTCAGGAAAACGATCTAAGTGACTGTGCAGGTAGTGTACTTTGATGCTCATGTTGCATCCAAGATTCTGGAAGTGAGTTAACATCTCTTCAACGTGCGCAACGTAATCATCACCCTTGTTATTTCCTAAGAAATTTTGAATAACCCATACAAACGAATCCCATGCATTCTTCTCAATTTCTGACATTGAACTGCCAAATTCAGTATCGTTCACCAATTTGCGAATTTGTGGGCCATCAAATATGCCTGCTTTCAGCTTTTCCATACTTAGATTGGGAAACTTCCTTGAAATATACTGGAAACATTCACTATCTTTGTTAAGTGCTTTAACATATTGTTTCATCAGACCAAGTTTAATGTGAAGAGGGGGTAATATGATGCGATCTCGGGGCACTAGAGCCACATTTATAACATTTGGCGTACCTGGAACTAGTGTTTCCCTAGAAGGCCATTGTTTTCTCTTCCAATGTTCTGTTTTAGCTCTGCTGTCCCATAAACATATAAAACAAGGATATTTTGTAAAGCCGCTTTGTTGGCCTAAGAGGAAATTTACCATCTTAAGATCAACACAAATTACCCACTTATGTTCATCATACTTTATCTTCTTCATGACCAATGCAATTAAAGAGTATTCTTCTTTTACTTTGGTTGAATGTGCGATCGGCAAGGAGTGAAATTTATTTCCATTATGCAAAAGGACATACTTCAAGCTGCGTTTTGATGAGTCGATAAATAAACGCCATTCGTTTGAATCATATCTCTGTAAGCCCATGGCAGTCATCAAACCAGAAATATCTGTGCAGTACACAAAGTCATCCTCTTCAGCAAAATAATGAAGTAAGTCTTTTTCTCGAGTACGGTAATACGAAACTTTAGTTTCTTTAGTTATGAGACCTGTTTCTTTCATCCGGGACGCAAGTAATTCAGAAGATCTTTTCGACAATCCAAGGTCTCTAATTACATCATTAAGCTGATCTTGATTCCATGGTCTCGGCGAGAAATCTTTGTGTGGGATGAACTCGTCATTTTCAGCTGTAGATGGTAGTGCTGGATCTGACATATCTGATTGGTAAGACATACTTGAGGTTGAGTGTCCTGGTGAAGATGAAAGCACATGACTACAGCTTGCACCCCGATCTTGAGCATATTCTATTTCTTGTGAATGTAGAATTGCAAGTGTAAACCCATCAGCAGACCTCGTGGGGTAAGACCATCGCATATGTTTTCCAAAACCGCTTTTTGTACTTAAACAAAAATAACACTCGGATGCGTGGTTCGCTGTTTCTCTCCATAGCATAGGCTTCAAAATTTCCAAGTGTCGTCTGTAAAATGAAAAAAAAAAAATTAAATCAGGAATATGAAGAATTCAAATTTTAATTAAGAAATATTGTAATTATAAAATATTCCAAATCTATTAATTTATACTTACTTTACGTTAGAAGACTTCATAGATAAATTCAATCGACATGGAATGCATATAGTACTCGGTGTCCAATGCTGGTTCAAATTGTGCGGATAGATATTATAGCAATCTTGATATGACTTTTGCAATGAAGTTAAGAAGCACTTCCGTTTTTTCCCGGTGATATATGGGCCGCACACATAACAAAATAAATCTGGATCGTTTTTACATAAAAATGTTCTGGCTTTCTGGCTCATTTTTATTAATATTTGAAAATTGTTTTTAACTTCTAAGCTGTATGACTCTAATTTTTGTGTAGGTATTAAATGATGTTTGCGTTATCGCAAACACTTCTTGAATGAAATAAAAAGGGTCAAGGAGATCTTATAAATACTGATACTATAATTTGGGATAACCCTTTGTGTGGATACAGTTTGTGTGTGCTGCAAATTTTTTATTATTCCTAAGAATCCTAAAAAACATTAAGGACTTTTATGAAAAAAAAAAAAATCATCCGTTACAGGTAGCTAACGGAAAATAAGAGCACTTCAGCGTACACGCACATTTATGAGCGTTTTATTACTATCCTACCGCAATCGTAAAAATTAAACAATCTTTTGTTTATTACTTATTTTTTTTAATTATTAGAATCATAAAAATGTCATAGAGGTTTTTCCCAAAGGGGTTTTGCCAAAATGCGTGTCGTAAAATGCACCTGAGTTTTTATGTTCTGCATTTTCACTATATAGTAGGTACAATTTTCTACAGTGCTTGTAAATATGCGATACCTTCAATTAATTGTAAATAAAAATGTAAAGCATGCATCGATTTTTATGATCCATATCTAGTTTAATTAGTATGATATGTAGCTTTACTACAAAAAAATAAAAAGTAATATTTTTTGCAGTTTTCGATTTTTTCTAACAATTTGTTTCATAACTTTGAAACTATTGATCGCATTAAAAAAATTTGTACACGTTCTTTAAAGATATTGTAAACCTTAATTTTTGTAAATTTAATTTGACAAAATCGGACTAGTTGTTTTTGAGTTATGACAACATAAGTGGAGACATGTCTCAAAATATTGTCAATTTTACTAAAAAAATTTTTAAAAAAAAAATTATCCATAGAATTGAAAAATTTTACCATTTTTGTACTTAGGCAGCCATGATGCATCAAATCTATATAGTGGTTAGTCAAGCCTTTTTTGCTGTTGACCTGTGTTATTTATACCTTCTGCTGCGTAAAAACTTTGGTCGATATTCGGTATTGTAAAGGATTATGGACAAGTTTGGCGAATGGAAAAATGTTTATTGGGCTGATTAAATGCGATTTTGAGTGTAAAATTTAAAGAAAAGTCCGTATTTATCGATAATACAATAGTTCGGTGGCCAAACTTTTAACTTTATAGCTAAACTTCGGCTGTTTCCTTAAATTTTATACACAAAATCGAATTAAAAAACATGTTTCCAATACCAAAATTGATCCTCATTGCCTCTAGATACCAAAAAACCGATCAAATGTAGTTTTTTGGACGAACTGTACAATCGGACATTATAAATTATTCCCCTTACCAATTTATAACTACAGTCTAAAAAGATATATCGATTTTCGTTTTCGAAGAACCCAAAATAGAGCGTGAACGTACCTAAACTTCAACATTCATTGATTAAACTTAAAGGCTTTGCTAAAACTACTAAATATAATCTTTATGCCAAACTTAATTAAAATCCGTCCAAACGTTTTCAAATTAAGACGATGTCTTAAGACAGGCGTGCTACTGGAATTCTGTATGTCCTTGGACCAAAATTAGATCTTTTTTAAAAAGTTTAAATTTCAATCTTAATTTGGGTTAGTCTACATACATATGTTTCTAGTCTACATACATATGTTTTCAAGATTTTTGAAAGTTGTGTTCATTTCAAAATATTTATTTTATTCGAAATTTTACAAAATTCTAACTTTAACGCTTTCTCGCTTCCAAATCATGCCATGAACGCAAAAAATTACTTCACAAAATTCTAAATTTGGTTTACTATTGAAATTGTTTAATTTCTTACTATAAAACACTTATTTGGAGCATTTATGGACAATTGAAAATATCCTGCCTGGAGGCGGGCTTGCCGGTTAGAGGGTTAAAATTGTATTTTAGTTGCCATAGAAATTACATAAATGGAGTTCACAGTATAAGAGTAAAGGTCTGCATGAATGTCTTGTGAAACATTCCCAAAAATTTTTTTTTGCAATAACAATATTTTTTTGCTCCGATAAAATTACAGTTTTTGCTCCGTTAAAATTGCAGCTACCTATGAAAAAAGTTTGCATTTTTAAGCATAATAGCCAATTTTGTTGACACTTTTACCAGGGTAAAAATTTTAATATGGAGTCTAACAAAATGATATCTTTTTTTCAATTTATAACGAGCTTTCAACCTCCGTATATTTACAAAAATAAAGCAAATCAAACATATTAGCTAGGTTGATACTAGTATTTCGATCTGGCTAAAGATCTCATCAGAACCCGAAGTTTTAGAAAAGCTAGAGCCTATATAATAGGCAGAACTTTAACAAAAAACCTATTAATAATCAATTTTGCTCCATTCTTGTCTTCTTAGTAATAAACCACGTGGTTAGGTCTTTTCCTAACAAGCATCATGACGTTACTAAACTTTGAAGACCAAAAATGTTCTATTTATATAAAAAATTTTTAGTGTGTACTCTGGCTCAAGTAATATTTTTTACAGTTATATTAGTTTTTTGTTTTTATATACATCGAGATTATTTTTATGTTATTTTCAATTTATAACGAGCATTCAACCTCCGTATATTTACAAAAATAAAGCAAATCAAACATATTAGCTAGGTTGATACTAGTATTTCGATCTGGCTAAAGATCTCATTAGAACCCGAAGTTTTAGAAAAGCTAGAGCCTATATAATAGGCAGAACTTTAACAAAAAACCTATTAATAATCAATTTTGCTCCATTTTTGTCTTCTTAGTAATCAACCACGTGGTTAGGTCTTTTCCTAACAAGCATCATGACGTTTCTAAACTTTGAAGACCAAAAATGTTCTATTTATATAAAAAATTTTTAGTGTGTACTCTGGCTCAAGTAATATTTTTTACAGTTATATTAGGTTTTTGTTTTTATATACATCGAGATTATTTTTATGTTATTTTCAATTTATAACGAGCATTCAACCTCCGTATATTTACAAAAATAAAGCAAATCAAACATATTAGCTAGGTTGATACTAGTATTTCGATCTGGCTAAAGATCTCATCAGAACCCGAAGTTTTAGAAAAGCTAGAGCCTATATAATAGGCAGAACTTTAACAAAAACCTATTAATAATCAATTTTGCTCCATTCTTGTCTTCTTAGTAATCAACCAAGTGGTTAGGTCTTTTCCTAACAAGCATCATGACGTTACTAAACTTTGAAGACCTAAAATGTTCTATTTATATAAAAAATTTTTAGTGTGTACTCTGGCTCAAGTAATATTTTTTACAGTTATATTAGTTTTTTGTTTTTATATACATCGAGATTATTTTTATGTTATTTTCAATTTATAACGAGCTTTCAACCTCCGTATATTTACAAAAATAAAGCAAATCAAACATATTAGCTAGGTTGATACTAGTATTTCGATCTGGCTAAAGATCTCATTAGAACCCGAAGTTTTAGAAAGGCTAGAGCCTATATAAGCGCACACAAATTGATGCGAAAGATGGATGAATATTTAATATATCCAATTAGATATAATTATATACAATATTATCCGAGATCTGTCTATATCCGGGACATTAAATTATATCTAATTAGATATAAATATATCTGATTTTATAAAATTTTAGCCGAAAGTAGGTACCCAAGAAACATTTTACGGGCATTTAAGGTCAGTTAAACACGTATACGTTAAAGTTTATACGTAACCGAAACATTTATTGACCGTATTATCGGATTTCGAACACAGTACGATTTTACTCCTTTTTGGTGCCGATAATTACGGACCTAACCGATTTCCATCGGTTATCACCCCGTCACAAACGGAGTTGACAAAAAAATAAATTAAATAAGTTAAATTGTTTCTGAGAGAATAAACTCTAAATAAAAAAATTATTGCAATGAACAACTCTTTAAAACCACGTTTGCATCTTTTTAAACGCAATATGCAATAGTTTTAAAACACTATACAGCGACAACAACGGCTTCAATTATATTTAGATGGTAAATATTTTTTGTGCTTAATTCGTGTTTTCAAGATGATGTGTGCTGGCGAACACAACTGCACCATGTCATGCCGGATGGAAATGCAAATTTAACCGGAGCTGAATATTGTTTTATTGAATTTGAGTATTACATATATGTTAAATTGTTTTCTTTAATAAAAGGTAATATTTAAATAAAAATAAAAGTTGACAAAAAGTAAAAAAATTTTAATTTGGGCGCCTCGAAAATAATTTTTTTGATATGTCGTAGTGGAACTTTTTTTTCCTAATGGCAAAATCAATCGAAAAATCTTTGGCACAATATCGATTGCTAAATCGACCCACCCTAATGTACATACTAACAAAAAAGGTCTTATTCTGGAGAACAGAAGAACCAGTATACTACTTATCAAACAGTCCTCCTGCAAAAGTCTGTAAAATGAACATCCAAGATCAATGCAACGTACGTTGGATGGCCACTTCAAATTGGAGCGATAGCGGGAGGCGCAAAAGGCAAACAGCCACAACGAATCGTTATTATTTAGTAAAACGAGCCATTCATTCACTTGCACAACTGAAAACATGTACTTACTACATGCGGCAAAGTATATACATACATACAAGATACATTACACGAACTTGTATACAAACGTACATACATATGTATGGATGAAAGAAGTAAAGGTGAATTATACGAAGCAGGCTAAATAGACTAACTAACCAGGCAGCCATTTATCCAACCAGATAACCAACCAACCGACCTATCAAATTATGAATCGATCGTTTGTTCGTTAAAATAATTCAATTTAAGTTGATATTGGTTTGGTTTCAGTCCGCAACATCTTCTGTTTGGTCGGTTATTTAATGTTTCCATGCAACGGCCGGCCGTCCGCTGCTAATATAACCACTTATCTTCCACGCCACACTATAAATTGCCAATAATTCGATTTACACACAAGTTCAGATAATGGCTTTAATAATGATTGTTGGTAACAAACCAAAAACAATAACAAAACGATACAACATTCATTTAGAAGTATGATTGTGCTTTCAGAGCTCTGCATACAGAATATTATACAAAACAAACAAATCCAAATAAGATTTTCTTAAAATATTAAACAATTGCTTTCAATAAATGGCAAGTGAGTACTGTACTTTAACGTGATGTTAACTCAAACTTCAAAATACACTTAAAGAAAGCTTAGCTTTTGTTCTTAACCCGAATTAACCGGGAATGTTTTGGATTTTTAAATTTTTTATGATTTTGAAATAGCACATCTTTGTTAATCAAGTTATTCACAGCACTATCACTTTGGTGTCTCAGGTATTCCCCAATTTTTAATATAGTGGAGTATAGTTATAACGAACTCGTATGGACCGGACAACTTAGTTCGTTATAAGCGAAGTTTGCTATAAGCGTTGTAAACATGTTCCAAAAACTAATGACAGGATTTTTTTCTTAAATTCTCTTAATTTGAAAAGTTTTGCTTGTATTTTTGAAACAATTCTTCTATTAAATTACACTTCATAATCCTAATCTTTTTAGTGAAGTTTCAAGTAAAAAGCTAAAATTTTTAAAATTTTCAGTATAGTTTTCATTTTGAAATCTTGAATTTTGTATGTGTTCGTTATAAGCGTACACATTTGTATGGAAATTCCTAAAAGGGTCTTAAAAGTGAGTTCGTTATATAAAAAGTTCGCTATAAACGATGTTCGTTGTAATCGTATTATTTTGTATGAAATATTGTAGTAAATGCCTTGGGACCAGTATTCATAACCTCAGTATTTTTCTATATGAAAAACTGATTGGCTTCTAAGGCAATTCTAAATGAAAAAATGCTAAGTATCTATCGACTTTCAATTTGGGTTCTTTTCTATAGAAAATGACTCGGGTTCTTTGCACCTTTCCTATAAAAAAGTCTAGAATCTGAAACTTTTTCAATAGAAAATGTGCTTAGAATCTGTGTTTTTTTTTTGGTATTAAAAACCTCCAGATTCCGAATTGTTTCCCTACAGAAAGCCCATCAGATTTCTGAAACTTTTTCGACTGAACTTGTATTCTGCTTAAAAATTTTAAGATTTTTTTTAATAAAATATTTTAAAATTACTTTTTTCTTTTTTTAACACTTTTCGGGAAAATAGTAAAAAAAAAAGCAGAATTTATGAAAAAACTACACAGTTTCCACACAATTTTAATCAATTTGTGAGTAATTTTTTTTCATTTATGCACTTGTAGTGAATTTACCCAACTTACGATGATTTCAGATACCTACTATAAGTTAACTAGAGTGAACTTTAAAGCTAATATGAATGTACCATGTTATGTACACGATATCCAACGTCTTAGAAGTTTCCAAATTCGTCGTCATAACAAAGCATGGATGATAACCGATTCGATGCGGTTATTGGTGATGGTAACGTTATTTTCTTTTATTTCGGTATATAAGGGGGCTTATAAGTTTTTATCTGCCAGTGTACTTAACCGGACATAATTATATAAATTCATATATAAAATTAATTTCGTAGAAAAAATTTAATATGATGTCATATATAGTTGCGTATAATTGTATATTGCATTTCGAATACGCTAAAACTAATCCAATTAATAATTACGTTATATTTATATACCTAGACATTGCAAAATAATATATATTTTGATATTATATCATATTTAAAAAAACACAATTTTATTTTAAATAAAATTTCCAAATGTTATGGAATTTGTTACAAATTATAAAGTTGTAAACCTTTTGCAAGCGGCTAAAGTCTAAAAGGATTAATAGATATTTCGAATTTTCATGACGTTTTAAAATCAAAAACTTTAAATTTATACCGCTATATAAAATCGTATTAAATTGTACCGCGTCATTATTCGGATGTTATTTAATTATTATGCCCATTTCACGGATAAAACTGTATTAAGACTTATATTAAATTTCGTATGATTATATAAAGCATCATATTAATTTTAATCGGGTTATTAGAAGTTGAAACTTTTTTTACATTTATCAAGTTTTAGCTACCCTAGACGTATACTAGCACATAATTATATAAAGTAATTTTATTTTTCGCGGTTTTCAAAAAGTTTTCCGCATAATCCTTTTTTTTTATTTAATTAAACTAAAAATTAATATTTAGCTAAAAAACAGAGACCGAAAATAACAGTTATCCCGAAAACTTTAACTTAAAAACTCTCTATTTTAGAGTCAACGGAGACGTATACTATTATATACCAATGGATTCGTATTGAAGTGCTCTTTCAGAATATATGGTGATCTTAAGAAAACGATCTCAACTATACAGTTAAGATTTATTTTTCAACGAAAAAATTAAAGGTTCGGATGAAACTCTTAAGAAGAGAGTTTTATTTTGACTTCATTAAGAAAACTCTTTTGAGGAGTTTTATTTTTTCCGTCTGAAATAAAACTCTTTTGAGGAGTTTTATTTTTTCCGTCTGAAATAAAACTCTTTTGAGGAGTTTTATTTTTCCCGTCAGAAACTAAAGCTCATTTGAGGAGTTTTATTTTAAACTCATTTAAGGAGTTTTATTTTTTCCGTCTAAAATAAAACTCATTTTGTTTATTTTTTTCTTTTTTTATTGACTTCATTTGCTATAATGTGTGTAGTAATTTATTTGTTTAATTTAACGAACATAACTTTTTCTAAATTTTCTGCGGAAAGATTTGAACGCAGGTCGCTCAATACCAATTTAAGAGCAGAGAATGCTCTTTCCACGCTTACCTGGGTTGCAGGTACACACTGTATAGTTTTTGCCAATGTATACAAGTACGGATAGTGTATTCTTTTAGCCTCCCAGAACTCAAAAAGAGGTTTATCATGTTATATTGTTCTTTATGCTGGTTGATTAAATGACGCTTTAAATTGCTGACATGATCACCTTTAAAAACGCTTTTACACAGCCGGCATACATGAGTATTATCAACTTTTTTAAAAAATTTACGACAAGTAATATCGGAATGGCGACCCATATTCACGATTTAAACCTACTGCAAATGTAAAATTAATAATTAATCATTCAATAAAAACATATGTACATGTGGCACTCACGCGACTTACCTTACTTTTTAAATAGTCTGCCAAAAATGTTTCTATTAAAGTGATCTTCACTACTCAACGTTATAAAGCAATTGATTTATATTATAAAGAACTAGCAAAAAACAAGTATTATTTTTTATACACTTAATGCTAAATTAATACTAGGTAGTTAGATTTGACCTAACGGTAATAAATTCTTTTGCTTTAGCATAGTAAAATATAAAGTTAATATGCAAATTGAGTGATAAGCAGATGATAATAACGATGATAAACAATTAACCCAATAGGAAACTTTAACTAGGGTATACAATTTGGACCGAATTTATTACTTTACCTACTTGCGAATAGCAAAAATGCATAACAAAAACCTGCCGTTTTAAATTGTTATTGTTTTATTTCTTATCTCTTAATGCAGTTGCAACTGGGTTTTATTCAGCTAGTTATGATAAATAAAAATATAAGAAGTAAAACAATAACCATTTAATAATAGGAATCAAAAAATAACAAATTAAAAACCCACATGCCTTTAATTTGAATGACGATTTTTTCAATTGCAATGCAAGTGATTAGGTTACACTGCATTGCAATTGAACATTTACATAAAATGAGTTTTATTCTCTGACGGAAAAAATAAAACTCCTCAAATGAGTTTTAAAATTAAACTCCTCAAATGAGTTTTAAAATAAAACTCCTCAAATGAGTTTTATTTTAGACGGAAAAAATTAAACTCCTCAAAAGAGTTTTATTTCAGACGGAAAAAATAAAACTCCTCAAAAGAGTTTTCTTAATGAAGTCAAAATAAAACTCTCTTCTTAAGAGTTTCATCCGATCTTTTATTTTTACGTTGAGAAATAACTGTTTTTGGATGTTTTTTTCTTTTTAAGCCACAAAATAACTGTTATAAAAGAAGTTTTTTGATATCACTTATAACCGTTACGGTCCCTGCTAAAAATTTAACGTAATTAGACAATAACGATGCATATCCAATTTAAAGTACACAAACGTTTTCAAATTTGACGTGTTTCGCGGATTGTGATCAAACAGATTAAAGCGTTGTTTCGCGATATAGACATCAAAATTCGCAAAATAATGAACACAATGCACTTTATGCGGAAGGTTTTTGTTGCAAATTGACCTGAGAAAGCGATTTATATTATTAATACATGATTGCCCATCACGTGTAAGTAAAAATTTAGCAAACAAAAAAAAAAAAAAAAACAACTGTTACTCTAGTGTGCAACAAAAAAAAAAGAACACTCACGAAAACAACGTATACGCAACGATTGGTATGAATGGTCTCAATGTTAAATGAACAAAACGTTAACAAATTTTTTTTGTGAAACATATTACTGTATTAAGAAAATAAAAAAATTTTATACATATTTCATGTTTAATAAAATTAAACAAAAATGTATACATATTTCATGTTTAAAATAACTAAAAAAAATTATTATTATTGCTACAGGTCAACGAATACTACGCGAATGTTGTGATTGATTTCATGTTATTCATGTGTCATCATTTCATTTCATTGCTTGACATGTAACGGCATTATAAAAATGAATGTTAAAAAGGCATTCAACAAAAACAATAAATGGAATAAACAGCAACAGCATAAGCTGTTGTTGTTGAATAAAAGCAATGCAAAAGCAATGAATGTATGAATGGACAACAAAAACGAATGGTCTCATTCTGTTCTCTGGTCTCTACGCATACCGGTTTTTGGGCCCAGTCGGGCCCCGGCACCAAAACCCGAAGATAGAAAACATTTTCTTTTTTAATTACAGTGGGGTCATATTTTTTTTTTTTTTGGAATGTCCCATAAAGTGCAGTTTTGCCATTTTTAATTTTCTCATTTTAAAGTACTTTTCATTACTTTATTTAACGTGAAAATTCTGTTCGAATCGAATTTCTTTTCAAATCGCATTATATAACAACCACCGCTAGTGAGACACTTTCGCAGCTCAGTCAGAAACTGCCAGTGGTACATAAAGTCAAGCATTGGCATACCACTGGCTAACCGAGGAATTGTAAATAAATTACTGGCTAAACACTTGTTTAAGACGCTTTACCAGCGTTTCCAAAAAGCGTATTGCTAGTATTTTTTAACAATAATTTTAGTGGTCCACAAAAAGAAAAAGTGTTTTCCCAGTGCTAG
The DNA here is from genome assembly GCA_021234595.1 of Delia radicum. NCBI lineage: Eukaryota > Metazoa > Arthropoda > Insecta > Diptera > Anthomyiidae > Delia > Delia radicum. The sequence continues at coordinate 159,721,110 of CM037854.1, forward strand.
AAAGTGTCAGAAATTGCCAATGGTTCAAATGTCTAACAACTCGTATTTTATAAAAATGATTATGCTTTGTTTGAAAAAGTTTGCAGTCGGAAGGTTCCGAGTTCAATCCCGGTTGCACTCATACATTTTTTTTAGTTTTTTTATACTTTTTAATATTTTTTTTTTTTTAAATAAAATTGATTTTTGTGTATCTGGAAAAGAGCAATTCCATTTAATATCACCATGAAATTAATCGATGTTTCCCGTTTTCGATAAAATTTTGTGAGTGTGTACGGCAGGCACGTAGCTAGGAATTTGTTTCGGGGGGAGGGGGGTCTTTTTCGATTTTTTATTTTGATTATATATATTTTTTTGTGTAACCCGGGGAAACTTATAAAAATATGTGCGCAATAGAGTTGCAGCTCTTTTTTTTTAATTTTTACCTATCAACACTTAATGGGCAATCATATATTAATAATAGAAATCGCTTTCTCAGGTCAGTTTGAAACAAAAACCTCCCGCATAGAGAGAATAAAATTATACACAAAATGATACAATTAATTGTACTATTGTACTAATGTAATACATAGTAACATCCAAAATATGATTGACAAATTTTCTAGTGTGACTCTGCATGGGGTAATATACAATTTTATCTAAAATAAAATTGTGTTTTTTTTAATATAATATAATATCAAAATATATATTATTTTGCAATGTCTAGGTATATAAATGTATATATTAATTGGATTAGTTTTAGCGTATTCTAAATGCAATATACAATTATGCGCAACTATATATGACATCATATTAAATTTTTTCTACGAAATTAATTTTATATATGAATTTATATAATTATGTCCGGTTAAGTATACTGGCAGGTAAAAACTTATAAGTGTATATAAAATAATGTATTATTTTTACGTTTTAACTCGGGAAATTAAAGATTTATAACCGTCCAAAAACAAATTAAAAGGCAAATATCCTTTATAAATTGCCTGACACTTACAAGGAAGCTTTTCCGATGGGTTCCCTTTAAAATTAATGAAATTCGGATAGGTGATTAAGCAGCAAAAATATATGAAAAACGTATTTATTTTTAAAATTGGCGGTGAAATTTAACACATCTTTGTATGAAAATATGTCTTAAAGTTTAGGTAATTTAGACTTATTTAAAAACATTGTTCAAATGCTCGAGAAAACACACATTTTGAAAACCATTTTGACACTGTGTCGTGAACCCAGGCTGCCACCTACTTGAATTATTTTAACAAATTATTCTCTATTTTTTCCCCTTTTTAATATATCCGACTTATTTTAAGATCAGGAGCTATACTTTATGTTTTGCATTAAAAAAATTGTAAGTTTTCTAAGCAAGCGTGATTGTAGTCTGAAAGAAATAATTATAAAGAAAAAATATACAATTGGAAAATTTAAAAATATACCTGACATCCCCCAGGTCTTATTTAAACTAAATTATGTATTTCCAATTCACTTTGATTTATATTTTGGACAATTTCAAATGATTTTCAAATTTTTTTAATCAATTTTTTAAATAAAAACCCTTTAAAATTTAAAAAAAAAAACAACAACATCGTTATTACACAAAGACTGGTTTAGCTGCTTGAATTAAAAATGTGGCATTTCAAGGAGCGCCGATCGAAATTTTTTACATTTAGTCTACAAAAAAAAAATTGAGAAAATTTGAGTCACATTGGACCACATTAACCTTATGCATATCGGTCAAAGTTTGAGGCTAAAATTTGTTTCGAAAAATTAAAAAAATAGGGTCTCTGTGTGTGGAACACGAGTCGCTTTAATGGATTTTGAGATATCGTAATATATATCGTAAAACTACTACTGAAAACTATGTTACCAGATGCGTGCGTAGCAAACCAAATTTATATAAAAATATTGCACTGTAAGTAAAGTAATGATTTTTACGGCACAAGTAAATTAATTTTGAGTCTTAGTGGTATCTCCATTTTAAAAGATTATGTCAAAATACACAGAAAAAATTATTGTCCAAAAAATTTCAATTAAACTATTGTTCGATTTCAAACTTACTTTTAATTAACTGTTTAATTGAAAATTTGGTATAAAACAAAATTTCAGTTTTTATAACAACATAGATTAGATTAGATTATAGTGGCACTATGCACCGCGACCAGAAATTGGTATTTTGTGCTGCCAGCGAATACACCCTATAGGTTCAGGCTCCCTACGAAGCCAATTATCCTACCAGGTGAACAGTTCGAAACGTCCGATGGCGTCACTATTCGATCACCAAAATAACGCACCCTCCTGTCGGAGAGCCTCGGACATTTGCAGAGAACATGCTCAGAGGTCTCGGGTTCCAATTCACAAAACCTGCACGTATCCGTAGGGGATCGTCCCCTCTTGTACAATTGATACCTAAGGCCACAGTGTCCTGTGAGGTAACCCGTTACGGTCCTTAGTTCGCCCCTCGTCATAGACAAGAGTTTCCGCGACCTCTCCCCAGAGGGAGATATAAACAGCCTCGCCTGTCGCTGCCCAGGCGATCTGGCCCAATAGGCCCCAAACTCCGACTCCCTCCATCTTCTGAGCTTCTCTCTGACATACCCATTGGGTACGCCACAGAAGGGTTCCGGGCCAATGAATTGTCGACGAGCTCCGCAGTTGGCTAGACAGTCAGCCCGTTCGTTGCCCTCATGCCCCTCATGGCCTGGAACCCAGCCCAGTGTCAAGGAGTTGTTAAGTCCTAGACGATTTAGAGAGTCGATACATTCCTTAACCAGACCAGACGACACATCTTGAGCCCTCAAGGCACCAAGTGCCGCTTGGCTGTCAGATAGAATGTAGATCGTGGCCCCCCGTGTCCTCCTCCGCAGACACTCTTCCACACAGATACAGATAGCGAAGACCTCAGCCTGAAAAACGGAGGGATATTTGCCCATGGGCAGAGCACGCTGAAATCCGGGTCCGACGACACCTGCCCCCGTATCCATGTTCGACTGTTTCGAGCCATCCGTGAACCAGACCTGTGCACCAACCTCCGGTACCCAAGATCCATTCAACCACATGCTCCTGTCGAAAATCACAACAACAAAGTGCCTAACAAATACTTGCACAGGCAGTATCTTGTCACTGACCCTAATAACCGGGTCATCAGCGAACATTTTCGCAATCTCAAGATGCCCCTTCAGATCCCCACTCCTCATGCTGCCAATCTCCCGCAGCCTTAGGGATCCCATGCACGCGTTCTCCTTTACAGAAATATGCAAAGGAGGAATACCCAGCATGACTCCAATGGCATCAGTCGGACATGATTTTGAGGCACCAGTGATACCAATACATGCCAGTCGATAAATCCCCTTAAGAGTCATCTGAGCCCCGAGTTGTTCAACCTTTTTCCACCACGCCAAAGAGGCGTATGTGACCATCGGTTTCACAATGGTGTTAAAAGACCAGTAGACCATTTGAGGTCTAAGGCCCCAGGTCTTGCCAAAGAGCCTCTGGCAGGCAAACATTGCCCTAGTGGCCCTTTTAGAGATCATATCAAGGTGCTCACTCCAATTCAGAGACCTATCCAATATAACCCCCAAGTACTTAACGCTATCAGAGAAGCAAATCCTCGTCCCCTGAAGCGATGGCTCAGTGAGACATAACTTACGTCTCCTAGTAAAGGGCACCAGGATGGTTTTCGAGGGATTTATAGTCAATCCCTTCTCCTGGCACCACTTTAAGGTAAAGTTCAGAGCCTGTTGCATGCGCTCAGAAATTGTCCTGTCATCCCAGCCTGTGACAGAAATAACAAGATCGTCAGCATATCCGTAGGTTCTGAAACCCAGGTCATTAAGCTGCTCAAGTAGCTCATCAATGACCAGAGTCCACAGCAGAGGCGATAGCACACCACCCTAAGGACAGCCCCTAGTCGCCCCTATGGTCCTAGAAGTGTTCCCGATGCCGAATGTAATGACTCTAGAGGTCAACATCTCCAGAGTCCAACTAACGATAACACTGGGGATGTCTTTCCTCAACATCGCAGTCCTAATCGCATCGTAGGACGTGTTGTCAAAAGCGCCCTGAATATCAACGAAAGCACACAAGGCTATTTGCTTCGCCTCCAGTGCCTTTTCGATCATAGTGACAGCTTGATGGACAGCCGTCTCAGTGGATTTTCCCTGCTGATACGCAAATTGGTACTTATGAATGGGTTTGCGCAGCAGGTACACATCCCTGATATAGTGGTCCAAGACTTTCTCCATGGTCTTAAGGAGAAAAGAACTAAGACTTATTGGTCTATAAGATTTGGGCAAATGTTCCGCTTTGCGCCCAGCCTTCGGTATGAATACTACCTTAACTTCGTTCCAAGCCAATGGAACGTGACCAAATAACAAACTCGACTTAAAAATCCTGGTCAGTTGCGGGAGTATAAGATCCATGTTCCTCTGCAGCAGACACGGATACACCCCATCTGGTCCAGGAGATTTAAACGACGAAAATTTTCTCACTGCCCATGAGATCCTTCCCTCCTGAAACACCCTGTTCGCAAGTCGTATGTCCCTCCCAGATAGGCTAGGAGTCCTAGGAATCCTAGGTAGCCTCTCAGGTGACACACAATCCGGAAAGTGTGTATTCAGTAAGAGTTCACAGGTCTCCTCGGGCGATTCAGTATAGGACCCGTCCGGTCTCTTCAGGGTACTAAGTCCGTTCGTATGATCTTGTGAAAGAGCCTTCTGAAGCCTAACCGCTTCGGGGAGATCTGAGATCTTCTCGCAGTAGCTACGCCACGTTGCCCTCTTAGATCTACGGAGTTCCTTATTGTACCCAGTTAGAGCCGCCTTGTAGGCCACCCAGTTGCCTGTCTCCTTGGCCCTATTGAATAGTCTTCTCGCCTCGGTTCTGAGTTTCCCAAGTTTGTCGTTCCACCATGAAACATCACGCTTGGTTTTCCTTGCCCCCATTGGGCAGCTCAACTCATAGGCGGAAATTAGATTACACTGAATATCAGCCGCCTCCTGATCGATTTGTGTCGTGCTCAAAATAAGCCCCCTCGAGCAGTTAGCGGAGTCTTCAACATAATACCGAAAGAGATCCCAATCCGTCCTCCTGGGATTACGGAAGGACTGGATAGTACCCAAAGAACCCTCAATGTTGAAGACCAGGTGTTGGTGGTCCGACATTGAAACTTCCGAAGATACGTTCCAGTCAGAGATGGCGAAGGAAAGATTAGAGCTAGTAAGTGTGAGGTCTAAAACCTCCGATCTAACTACGTTCCTGAAAGTGGGTTCGTCACCCCTATTCGCTATATTTATGTTATTACTACTAATAAACTCTAGCAGGTACTCACCTCGCTTGTTGTTACCTGTACTTCCCCAAGTAATGTGATGAGCATTGGCATCATAGCAGATGATCCATACAAGATTTCTGGAGTTGCAGAATTCCACAAGAGCTCTCACTTCAGATGTTGGCGCCTCATCTACATCTCCCGGCAGGTACGCGGATGCAAGTACCACCTCATGTTCACCAGATAGGGAGGGCACTCTAGCCCGTATGGCAACCAAATCCCCTAAGATAAACTCTGAGATGGGAAGAATGGTTAAATTGTTTCTAACAAACATGGCCGTTCTAGGCCTCTCATGTTGATTGTTATATATGAGCCTACCTTGTTTTGAGTTGAGCCCTTTTATTGCTCCGGCATGCACCCATGGTTCCTGGATAAAAATGACGTCCAGGTCGTCTGAGGTGAACCTTCTAATTGCCACATCTGAAGCCGCTTTGGCATGGTGAAGGTTCACCTGTAAGCACTTAATGTGCTGTTTTGCCTTACTTTTTGAGGCCATTATTTGCGAGCTTGTTTTTTGGCGCGCTTCGCCACTTTACTTCCTCGATTGCTGTTCAGCAGAGCTGCTTCTTCTGCTGAGTGCCTCTCCCACTTTCTAGGCCTGTTGCTTGTATGGGCCGTGGAAGCCTTGTTTTTGGCCCTCTGGCTATATTTCCCGCTAGAAATTGACCTTGGCACATGCTTCGAGCAGCTTGGTTTATCGTCTGAGGTAATTGGCTTTGAAGCACTCTTATCAGACTTAGCCGAAGTTGCTGAAGCAGATGCATTGGTCGTTTCGAGTTTCTTGCGCTCGACCACATTAGGTTGACGGGTGGGTCTTACCAGCGCCGTTCCAAACTCGAATTTCACCCGATAGTTCTTTTGTTTGAGTACATCGGCAGATATTGGATCGATCGAAAGAGTGATCTCGACTACACCACCCTTCACGACACTATTCAATACCTTCCAGTACTCAACCGAAAGATCACGGTTCTGGGCTTCAACCAGTCCAAGTATGAAGTTACTTGAGGTATCCTCCTTGTCCGGGAAGTATCCCACGAACACTTGGGCCCTCGGCACTTCATCCTCAGCTACGACTTTGAGAACAGCACCTTCCCATGGCTTTATTTCGGGGACATGCGTCTCCAACCACTGTACCGTCTCTTTGTCGTCGCATACAAAATTGATCCATCCTGGTTTGAAGGAGCAGTTGGAAAAACTGGGCTTCAGGGGCCCCTTCTTGAGCTCAACAATTTTATACAGGATGGACCTTTTGATGGAGTGTAGCTGCTCGTCAGACCATCTCGTTGCCGGAAAATCAGGCGGTATAACACCAATTTTTAGGGCGGCAACGACATCCTTGTATGAGGGGACCATTGTGTTTGGTGGTTTTGCCGGCACGGTTATGGCTGGTTTCACCAGTTTGCCACTGTCCACCTTAAGGAGCATGCCATCCGCAGCTGCTCCAGCGGTCCTCTTTGCAGGCTGTTTCGTTGCAGGTGGCGTTGATCCATCGGATCGCACTCTCTTACGAACACCTGTCAGTGCCTTGACTTCTTTTCGAGTCTCCCGCATCGGTTTTTGGCATAGTATGCGAGCCGTCTCGATGTCAATACCATCTTCCAAGTATTGCTTCATGCGTTTTCGAGCCGCACCAGTTAGTTTGGCTCGATTGTTTGTCGATTGCTTCGACACAGCACTTTCAGCAGTTACGGCTTCATGAGGCTGCGAGTTTAATAGTGCATCCTCATCGTCCGTTGGGATGGTGGAGTCATCCGCAACGGGTGGACCTGAAGTCGCAATAGCCTGCTCCACAACATCCATGTTTTCTGCAGGTTCGGACAACAATGTGTCCATTGGCTGCACTTTATTTTTGTCTTTAGCACATTCCAGGCCCTGAGGCACACTGTTTGCTTTAGATAGATCTGCTTCGATCTCTTCTTGCTTTTTATTATTTAGTTCATGAATTTTCTCCATCTAAAATAAATATAAAGTAAATAGGGATTAAAAAGAACTCTCGGTAACAGAGCCCTGTGCTACCAGCGGGTTAGTACAACCAGGGTTCACCCCGTCCTGGAGGCCTCCGTTCAAAAACACACTCACGTAGTGCTACACATCCCATGGGCACGGGTCGGATGACACCCGGGATTACGGGTTTTTATCGAGTTATGCCACTCTAGAGCCGCCATGTTCTGCGAAAGTAGGGGCCACCTTTAACCGGGCTCTTCACCACGCATGGTCGGTCTTGATCCTTGAATTAAGCTAAGGCATTATCGATAGATTTGCTGTATTCGCATTCAAGGACCCTGTGGCTCACACTCACTAACCAACCAGTGAGCAGGCACCACTGCAACGCCATAGAAACAAATGCAAACATTTTAAAAAATCGCCAAAATTAAAAAAATCGTTTAAAGTAGAAAATTCGCGTTTCTTTACTTATGGTGATTTTTTTTAAATTTTTTTCAAACTTTTTCCCAATAGTAAACAATATTCACTTAAAATTTTACTAGATGTGAATAAAACTATAATTGAAAATAATATTAATTAAATAGATACAAATTATTTTAATTGTTACTACAATTACATCAACACGACCGAATTCAGATAAACTTCTACTGAATCAACAAATTAATTCAGACTCATTTTTAGTTTTTTCTGTGTAGACATATTTAATTTTTAGTTTGCATTGTCTCAAACAATTTTTTGATTATATTTTAAGTCAAAGACTTCGAAATCTATTATGAAATGATTTTATTTATTGCTTTTTGTCGAAAATCAACTCAAACAATGATAGCCGCCCATTTGCAGGCGATGTTTTCTAACGAAATTTTAAGATACGAACCATATAAAACTATTTCCTATTTGATCCAAGTCAAAAATAAATATTTTTATATTAAATTTATCAATAACATTGTTACTTCCTAACGAATTCTATTAAGTTTTTAAATTTGTCAAATAATTTGGGGGGGGGGGGCTCTGCCCCCTAGTGGAAAGCTCCTTACTTAGTGAGATATCAGAAAAACTGTAGAAGTGTGTACACCAGAAAATGTGTTTTTTTTTCAATAGTAATTAGCAATATGCCAAAATCGACTTTTTGCGAAAAAGAACTTTTTTATTGCATTTATAGTAATTAAATGTGCTAAAGTCCCAAAACTTATTTAACAAATTGTGAAAAGCAATCTGATGTAGGCGTGTCCCTATCCGGATTTCATTCCTGCCCAAGGAAATCTTCAGGGGAGTTTGTTATTAGAATTTCTTAGAACTTTTTTATTGTTGGAAATGGTTCTTTAGGGTATCAGAAGCAACTTTTGTTCCGCGACTTTTTTATAATTCCGTTATTTACAAAATAACCGTTATTTTTAGGTTCTTGAAGAAAATCAAAATTTTGACCATTAAATTTCCAAAATTCGACCAAATGTTGTTTGGCAACTTTGTACAAAATCATATGGCGAGTACTTTTGCAGAACATATGAACTCAAAATATTTGCAAATACAGGGTGTTTTGATGCATTTTTTAAAAGAAATGAATTTTACGCCATCTAGCGGCAATAATTTGTACTAACAAAATTCAACAATTAGAAAGGTAATTGAATACCTTTCCAACAAAAAAAAAAAAAAAAACTTGAAAATCGGATGAAAAATAACCGAATGAGAAAGAAAAGATCTATAAGATAATGAGAAATTTATATTAAAATATGTATGTAAATTTTATTAAATTGATCATTAAAGTTTACATTTTTAGTTTTGCGAAAAAAATTTTAGTTATTTTACTAGAATTGTATTTAACAGAAAAATATTGTATTAAACAGAAAAATATGACCCAGAAACTAATCCTTATGTATTTTGACCTTCTGAATTCGATTCCGTCATTAGAAATGAATTCAATTGTTGGGTTTTTCTGTAATTTACAAGGACAGTCCACAAAGTGAACCTACCCGGTTTCTTTGTAAATTTGACTTATTGTTAGTTAAAATTTTTTAAAATTTTATTTCTTTATATAAGATCAAGTCTGGTTTATTACGAAAAAAATAAGAGGTGTTTTAATAAAATCTGTCAAAAATTTTAAAAGTAACATGGATTTAAACAAACACTTTTTAACATGGTCAAATTTACAAATTAGGTAAGTTCACTTTGCGGACTTTGCTTGTAAATTACATGAAAACCCAACGATATAATTCAATTCTTATGGCGGCATCGCATTCAGGAGGTCATAATACATAAGGATTGGTGGGTCTGGTTTCTGGGTCAGAACCCTTTTATATTTTTGTGAGGCTGTGTAATTCATAAGCACGCAAAGGTGACGGCAACAGTATCTACTGCCGCTTTATCGCAATAGTAAATGAAATATAAGTATATTTACTTATCACATGGAAAGGAATTTTGTTTCCCAAAGTGAAAACAGTGTCTATGTTCTTAATAACTAATGTATAACTAATTTCAGTAGCATAAATTTACGTTTTTTTTTAAAATTCAACCTGTTTTTTTAATCAATTAATAAAATTTGTCGAAAATAGGCTGTACTGTTTGTAATACGGCACAAATTCGGCTGAATATTATGCCTTGGGAGACAACATAGTTGTTGATGACTAAAATATCTAAAATTCTGCCGTGGTGCTTGAAGATAACATTCCTACTTCAAAAGTTATAAGTGAATGAAGGTCAAAAACCCAATTTTTTTAATTTTTTCGCCTTTTTTTTTACATTTTCCTAATTTTCTTCTAAACGAAAAATGCGATCGCCAAGCACCACGGCAGAATTTTAGATTTTAATGTTTTTAACAACTGTGTTGCATGGCAAGCCATAATATTCAGCCCAATTTGTGCCGCGCTAAATGTTAGAAGTAGTATTTTCTTACTTCCAAGTTTTGTTGTTGCCACTTTGTTTTTTTCAGTGTATTATTCCAACAAAAACCAAAAATGGAAGATTACTACCCAAACTAACTATTCAACACATAAAAACATTGATTTTGTAGCTATTAACATAAATAATGCGTTAAATTCATAAAAAGTCAAAAAATCCAATTTTTAAGGGCCACCCTAAATATCCGTTTTAGGACAAGTGAGGGGCATTCTAATAAGCAAGTAGGGTACCTGACTCTACCCCCGAAACATATAAAATCATTCGGGATTAATAGCTTGAAAATGAAAAAGTTGTTTTTTGGCATATTGCTAATAGTAATAGTAGTTTTCAATAGCAACAAATAAAAAAAAAAAAAAACATTTTCTGGTGTACATACTCAGGGCCGTCTTAAGGCATGTCGGGTCCCCTGAGCACAAAATAATTTGGGGCCCCACTGGAAAGTATAAAAAACGAATGACAAGAATTTTTTTGTTATGATTTTAAATTTATTATGTTTAATACAAATTTAATACATGTTATATAATGTTATAAGAAATATAACCTAGGTATTTATGTTCTGATATAAATTGGCTACGCTAAAGGTTTCTTTCGGGATTTCTGTGCTGCAAAATCTTCTATTATATCCTCAAAATCAATTTTTTGAAGGATATGACCTTCAATGCACATAATTGACAAGTTAGTTAGGCGTTTTTGAAACATAGACGTTCGTAATTCGTTTTTTATTCTCTTTAGCCGAGAAAATGACCGCTCTCTACTACAATTAGTGATCATTAAACAAAGAAATATTCTTGTAGCAACTTCAACGTTTGGAAAAGTTTCTTCTAACTTATCGGACTTTATTAGATTATGTAAAGCTGAGATACTTAAATCCGATGATTCCGTTGCTATGTTCTTGAGGTACTGCCTTAAATGAAAACATTCTGATATGAACTCCTTAGCATTAATGTCTTTGTAGTAGAATTCGGCAAATTCTTTGCAATTTTTTGACAACTGGTCAGAATCAATTGTTATTAATTGAGAAAGAAAACTAAAAATTTCATCAATTTCTTGGTATGCAGCAGAACGCTTTTTTAAATGAACATGTAATGTGTCAATTATGGGAATAAACGTTTCTACGCGGAATTTTTGTTTGCCATTTAACTGTACAGTCTCCGCTGATCCGTCAAAAAAAGTAAGACGTGTGCTGCGAATTTTTTTTCTTTCAAACATACCTTTATAGTCACCATTGGGTTTTTTTCTTTAGCGGCCGATTCGTACTGATCGAAATTATCGCGTGCGTTACTGACATAATCGATTAAAGATGTGTAAAGTTTTGTTGCAAACGTCCAGAGTCAAAGTGTTTTTTTTTTTGTAAACTTATGCTTGTTATGTTTATAACTCCTAAAAGACCATTCCAAATCTCCGTTAGAAGCATAGTCTCAAATTTTTCCATTTTTTTGGCTAGGCTTTGAGCTTCATTTCTTGTTTCTCCTGGTTGATTGATATCATTTGCAATTGATGTTAAAGCTTCAGATATATGAATAACCATTTTGCAAAGCATTAACAGCATTATCACGTGCACCATCTAGTATCCGGGAGAGACTTCAAAGCTTTATTTGTTCCCAAATTCGCTGTCATAATTTTCCATCGTTTGGTAGAAGCCGAGAAAAAATTAAATCATTTTTGGACGAATTGGAAGTAGAATACTGCATCTGAAACACATTGAACAGCTTCAACACCTACCAAATTAAATGAATGTACCGCACATGGAACAAAAATGGCAAATTCACATTTTTCTTTTATTCTTGCCTGAAGACCAGAATACTTTCCTGCCATATTTTATGCATTATCGTAACTCTGCCCTCGGCAATCTTTTATAGGAATATCAAGACTTTCAGTAAAGTTTAAAATGGCACCTGCTATGTATTGAGCATTATGTTCATCCATAGGCTAAAATTGCAAAAATCTCTCAATAGGCTCTCCGTCTTTGACGTATGTAACGACTTGCTGTCCCATTATATTAATAAATTCATTACAAATATTTTCAGAAAAATGTGATGTATTTCCTTTTCCACTATTTCCGCAGTTTCGCATGTGATCAGCAAGAAAAGGATCAAATTCACTAATTAGTTCTAAGCATCCCAAATAATTTCCGTTATTTTGAGACCCTAATATTTCATTATCACCACGAAAAGCAAGTCCTCTGGAAGCCAAAATTTCACTACTGCAACAATTCTTTTAAGTACATTCTTCCAATAATTGACTTGTGTATTATATTGGGACAAAAACTTGCTGTCAATTCGCCCAGTAGTTTTGCTTCTTGCGACAAATTTCATCATTGATTCCCTGTGTTGTAAACTGTTCTCATGCTCCATTAATAAATTACTTATATGTTTCCAGTCTTTATATGTTTCCAGTCTTTGGAGAACTCAAATTATGACCAGTACCAGTAGTAGTATTAAATAGACGGCAGCAATAACAGTATACAGAGCTCTTTGAGGGTGAAAAAAGGAGCCATTTTCTTTCTAAAGACTCACCATTTGTCAATATACGGGTGAACATATTTTAGTCAAGTATCTAGTTTTTGTTTTACCGCTTGAATCTTGAAAAATTTTAGAAGTTTCGGAGAAGTCCCACTCCGTTAAAATTTATCACAGTACGTACCAGGATCAGGAGATACAGCATCTAATGTACCTGTTACTGTCTCTACATCTGGAACTTGCATAATATTATCATTTCTGTCAGACGTAAGTTCTTTTTCCCGTTGAAATTCGAAAGTAACCGGATCTTGAGATGATGAAGGCGAAGAATCACTCATCCTGTTTGTTTCTTTCCACCGTAAAAAATGAAGTGAGTTTAGGAAGTTTTTCGGCTATTTCTTTTTGAGCTAGAACTTTTTTTCTTTTTTGTGAACCACTTAAATATGTTCTTTTCGACCTAATTAAATTAATTATAAAACAACATAGACAAGTTGTTTACAACTAAGACGTCAAACTGGTAAAAACTTCTTTTAAATAAGTTCAATAATTCACATTAAACACTTACACGCCTTCACTGAGTTGACCTTAGACTTATTGACTGCGTTAAACTTTGACATTCATACGGGAAATCCCCTAAATATACACAATGTCAACTACAGTCGACCCTCGGTTAACGAACGCCTCGCTTAACGAGCATTTCGCACAACGAACACATTTAAAAAAAAAAATGTTTCGCTTAACGAACAAAGTTTCGTATAACGACCAACGCAAAATGGGAAATACCGAATTGCGCGAAAAACTTCTGTCGGTGTTCAACTTTGGCATCACTTGTGTTCATACAATTAAGAAGACGTGTTGAGACATACAAACATATAGTACATGTTCATTATTTGATTTTGTTAAAAAAGAGGAACTACCGAATTGCGCATAAAACTTTTATGTTTGTGTTTAGCTTTAGCATCACTTGTGTTCATAGTGTAAACTAACATTAAAAAGCATCACCCCAATCAGACAGTGGCTAAACGCGCAACAGATTTATTCAATGATAATGCTGTGTCGTATTTTCAACAAATTTTGAAGCGTCGCCAAAAACAAACGACTCTAGACAGTTTTTTGTTAAAGAAGAACTAGGTATGCGTCCAGGTATCATACAAAATAATTTTTTTGTAATTTTTTCGTTTTTTCCATTGCAGATTGTCTCATTTCGTCCTATATTCAGTTCCTTAAAAATATTGATAAATATATGTTATATTACTTTCAATAAATATTGATGTTGAAATATGTTAGTGTGTACTTTTTCCGACCTGGAACGCATTATTTTATTTTGCACTGATATATATGGAAATAATGGTTTTGCTTAACGAACGTTTTGCATAACGACCACGCTTCTGGAACGAATTGTGTTCGTTAACCGAGGGCCCACTGTATTACTATCAGCACCAGTCAGGGTGGCCAGTTTTTTTTTTGTTTGTATCGCCAAATACAGTTGAAAAAATCGCCCAAATACATTTTTTTAGTATTTGTTAATATTTAAGTTTCGGTTTAAATTGTTTTTCTATTCCTTTTAGTTTTTGAAATTAACAAAAAAATTGCTGAAAATCGAATATATCGGCTTTTCGGGGCCCCCATGAGGTCGGGGCCCTGGGCACGGGCCCCGTGTGCCCTTATGGCAAAGACGGAATTGTACATACTTCTACATTTTTTTCTAATATCTCACTAAGTAAGGAGCTTTAAAAAAGGATTTTTTTTCCAAAAATTGATTTTAAAGTTTTTTTTTGAAAAATTTTTATTTTTAAAAAATGTGTAAAATTTTTAAGTAAAGTCCCTACCCCACAATTTGAAGCTATAGGGTTGCCAGAGTTTCCAAAAAAAAAAAAAAAAAAAAAAGAACATTTTTTAATACTTGCGTTCACTACCGCACACACTCACAAAATTTTATCAAAATCGGAAAACATCGATTAATTTCACGGTGATATTAAATGGAATTGCTCAAAAGCTTTTTTAAGACCTAAATTTTTTGTTTGTTTCCCAACAAACCTTATGCCAGAGGTGACATATTTGAGCGGCCAACTGTTACCCAGAAGTTATCATTTTCTTACGTTTTAAGTTATAAAATATTATATGTATCATTAGCTCAGTGGGCAGAGCTGTAGGCAGCCAGGGTTTAAATCCCGGCGAGACCAAAAACATTATAAATGAACTTTTTTTTTATTTTATTTGGGAAAATCTATTTTTAGACCACCTATTTCATGGTATTACCAACATTTTGCCAACGTTGGAAATTTTGACTTCCCAGTACTTGTCTGACACTTTTTGAACAGCCGGACCTTTTGTCTAATGATGTTCTAATTTTAGGGCTGGGAAAGCACTTGTTGCCAGCTCTTGTACCATCTATTTGTGAAAGTGTCTAGCCAGCGTTGGTCCGTTTGTCTTTTTCTGACAGGGTAAACTACTGGCAGAACACATGTTTTATTGGATTTGTTTCACAATAATTTCAGTGGTTTACAGAAAAAATCATTGGCAAATAATTGACTGAGACAACTAAGCAAACGTTAGGAAAAATTATTTTCCCAGTGCTATTCAGTCGGAAATTACCAACGGCTCAAAAGTCTAACTACTGGTAAAGCATTTATTTTATAAAAAAATATGATGCTTTGTTTAAAAACGTTTGTAGTCGGAAAATTCCGAGTTCGAGCCCGGTTTGAGGCAAACATTTTTTTGTGATTTTTTTATACTTTTCATATGAAATTGTTTTTTTTTTTGTTTCTGTAAAAGCTCTTTTAAGACTAACTTTTTTTGCTGTCCCAACGTTGGTAAGTTGTTTCCGTCAAACCTTATGCCAGTCCTGACATATTTGAGAAGCCAACTGTTACCCAGAAGTTATCATTTACTTATGTTCAAAGTATCATTTGCTTATGTTTTAAATTATTACAGTACTTTTCGGTTGTAGTCACATCGCTTATAGTCCATTAAGCGATATAGTCATCTACTGTCATCTAAAATCAAACTTCATACAAAATGAGTGCAAAATAGTCCATTAACTATATATAATCACATTTGACATATGTATATGCCACTTAACTTTGGTTACCAAAATTAAAATTATTGCAAATAATTCAAGTTATAGTCTCAATACAAAGAAAATTCCAAAATAATTGTTACATCATAAATTCTTAATTTCTAAACTATTTAAAAATTTCAGATGCTTAAACGAAAATCAGAATCAGAGGATTAAGCTGAAGCGTTTCAAACATCGTTGCTATATTTCAACTTTTCCACTGTTATAAAATTTTATATAGTCACATTAATTGATGACTATATCCGAAGTCGTTTATATGCAACGAAATGACATATATAAAAATAAAGCAGTGATATAAGTCTACAATTTGTGTGCAACTAACAGATGTTACTATAAGCGAAAAGTACTGTATATGTAAATAACCGAAATTTCGTTCATACATAATAAAGGATGCAATTTCTCATCAGTCACCTTAATTTGGGTGCAATAAATACAGGGGTTGGCCAAGTTAGTATGGGCATGGCATATGGACAAATTTATTGAAGATGCACTCAACTGTTCTACAATTTGTCTGATATTTGGGCAAAACATTGCCATAATATCAAAAATTATCAAAATCGGTCGATGCATTCAGAAGTTATATGAAGAAGTATGAACACTTGTTAGAACTAAACTTAAAACTTATTATTTAGACCAAGTTCGGTAAAAATTGGGGGTGATAAAAATAATTAGCCGATTTAGAGTAAAACTCACGCGCTGAGTCCGAAAAAGGAACTAACATTTTTGTAGGGTTGCCAGATTTTTTATGGAGTTATATATATTTCGAGTCCGAAAAAGGAACTAACATTTTTGTAGGGTTGCCAGATTTTTTATGGAGTTATATTATATTTCGCTGTGCCAGAAAGGATATTAATAGTCAGATAAGATTGGCTAAATCCAACTATAATGCAAAACGATTTGGTTCTGCCATTGACTCAAGGAACACATGGAGAACTATTCGAGACATTGGTATCGGAAAATCTGGTAAAACTAATAGCTGTCCCATTAACGCTGATGAACTCAATAATATCTTCACCAATATACCATCAGTTTCAACGAATAATGTAATACCAAACATTACTCCTATTGATAATAACTCGATTTCTCTAGAAAACTCTTTCGAGTTTTCTTGTGTTAGCCAGGTTGAAGTTTTATCTTGCTTTTCATTGGTTAAATCCAATGCAGTTGGTTTCGACAATATACATCCTAATTTTATTAAAATTCTTTTACCATTAATATTGCCATTTGTTACACACCTTTTTAATACTATTATAACTTCTAGTTCTTTTCCTACAAAATGGAAGCACGCGAAGGTTATACCACTACCAAAGTCGAACACGGAATATCGCCCAATAGCAATACTAAGTTTTCTTTCAAAAATTTTGGAGAAGATTTTGCATTTGCAAATGAGTTCCTACATACACAAAAATCTTTTAATGTCCGAAAAACAATCGGGGTTTCGTCCCAACCACAGCTGTGTAACTGCACTGGTTGACGTGTCCGAGAATATAAGACGCAAACTCGATAATGGTAAAATTAATTTCCTGGTACTTCTCGATCATTCCAAGGCATTTGACACTGTAAACCATCAAACGTTATGCATGAAATTAAAAAAATGTTTCAAGTTTTCATCTTCATCAACTAATTTAATATCGTCTTATCTTACTGATAGAAGTCAATCTGTACACTTTAATAACACTACTTCAAATCCTATAACACTCACAAAGGGTGTACCACAGGGTTCGATCCTAGGACCTCTCCTTTTTTCAGTTTATGCCAATGATTTACCACAGCAACTTACTTATTGTAAAATACATATGTATGCGGATGATGTTCAGTTGTACTTAAGTAGTCTTGCAAAACTCTGTTAGTGAAAATGTCGAAAAACTTAATTATGATCTAAATAAAATACATTGCTGGGCAGTTGCGAATAGCCTTTGTCTTAATCCACAAAAATCAAAATGTTTAGTAATTCATAAAAAATCCATTACACCACTTTTTGAAAATGATTTTTTAATAAACAATAAAAAAAAATCGTAATGGTGCAAAGAGTTAAGAATTTAGGGGGTAGTGTTTAACAACAATTTACCCTGGTCAAGCCACATAAATACTCTCGTAGTTCAAACATATGTGAAACTTCGAACGCTGTGGGTAACACACCACCATACACCACTAAGTGTAAGGCAACTTCTTGCAAAAGCCTTACCTGATTCCTAGTCTAATTTACGGCTGTAAACTTTTCGCTAACTGTGATTCCATCAGCAAGAAAAAATTAGAGGTTTTGTATAACAACATCATAAGATATGTTTACGGATTGAGGAAGAGTGATGGAGTCTCTGCTGTTTCAAAAAATCTTTATGGTGTATCTTTCGAAAACCTTCTTAAAATTAGAGTCCTTATTTTTCTGCAAAACCACAATAATTTTTAATTTTATACAATTTGCTAGATCTACCAGGGGTAAGAACACGATTATACCTAGTTCGTCTTTGGAATGATGTGCCAAACAACCATCAAACAAATAGCAACGCAATTCTTTTTAGGAAATTTTTATTTGAATATTTTGCTAAACTTAAATAAAAATTTCTCGTTTGAGATTCATTTGTAAAATGTTATCATATCTTTATTTTATGTTTATTTATATATTGTTTTAAATTTTCCATGTAACTTTTAATATTATTAGTTTTAGTATATTAATTTTTTAATTTTATATTTAATATTAATTTTTTATGTGGCATTCCTTGTAAACCAATATAATCCTGTGCTTTAATAATAAGACTTGTTCTTGTTGCGCAGGAAATCGATAAATAAAAAAAAATAAAAGAAAATACCACATTTAATTTCGCCGGCAAAAATATAACTGCTTACCATAAGTCTGAATTGTTTGTATATTTGGTGGCAATTCCGTCTTTGCCATAAGGGCACACGGGGCCCGTGCCCAGGGCCCCGACCTCATGGGGGCCCCGAAAGCCCGATATTGATTACACAAAAGAAAGAAGTTAAATATTTTGTATTTTTTTGGTGATGCTCAATACATAGCAGGTGCCATTTTAAACTTTACTGAAAATCTTGCTATTCCTATAACAGATTGCCGAGGGCAGAGTTACGATAATGCATAAAATATGGCAGGAAAGTATTCTGGTGTTCAGGCAAGAATAAAAGAAAAATGTGAATTTGCCATTTTTGTTCCATGTGCGGCACATTCATTAAATTTGGTAGGTGTTGAAGCTGTTCAATGTGTTTCAGATGCAGTATCCTACTTCCAATTCGTCCAAAAATTATTTAATTTTTTCTTGGCTTCGACCAAACGATGGAAAATTATGACAGCGAATTTGGGAATAAATAAAGTTTTGAAGTCTCTCCCGGATACTAGATGGTCTGCACGTGCTAATGCTATTAATGCTTTGCAAAATGGTTATTTTCATATATCTGAAGCTTTAACATCAATTTCAAATGACATCAATCAACCAGGAGAAACAAGAAACGAAGCTCAAAGCCTAGCCAAAAAAATGGAAAAATTTGAGACTATGCTTCTAACGGAGATTTGGAATGATCTTTTAGGAGTTATAAACAAAACAAGCATAAGTTTACAAAAAAAAAACACTTTGACACTGGACGTTGCAACAAAACGTTACGCATCTTTAATTGATTATGTCAGTAACGCACGCGATAATTTCGATCAGTACGAATCGGCCGCTAAAGAAAAACAACCCAATGGTGACTATAAAAATATATTTGAAAGAAAAAAAATTCGCAGCACACGTCTTACTTTTTTTGACGGATCAGCGGAGTCTGTACAGTTAAATGGCAAACAAAAATTCCGCGTAGAGAACGTTTATACCCATAATTGACACATTACATGTTCATTTAAAAAAGCGTTCTGCTGCATACCAAGAAATTGATGAAATTTTTAGTTTTCTTTCTCAATTAATAACAATTGATTCTGACCAGTTGTGAAAAAAATGCAAAGAATTTGCCCAATTCTACCACAAAGACATTAATGCTAAGGAGTTCATATCAGAATGTTTTCATTTAAGGCAGTACCTCAAGAACATAGCAACGGAATCATCGGATTTGAGTATCACAGCTTTACATAACCTAATATAGTCCGATAAGTTAGAAGAAACTTTTCCAAATTTTGAAATTGCTACAAGAATATTTCTTTGTTTAATGATCACTAATTGTAGTGGAGAGCGGTCATTTTCTCGGCTAAAGAGAATAAAAAATGAATTACGAACGTCTATATTACAAAAACGCCTAACTAACTTGTCAATTATGTGCATTGAAAGTGATGTCCTTCAAAAAATTGATTTTGAGGATATAATAGAAGATTTTGCAGCTCAGAAATCCCGAAAAAACCTTTAGCGTAGCCAATTTAAATCAGAACATAAATACCTAGGTTATATTTCTTATAACATTAAATAACATGTATTAAATTTGTATTAAACATAATAAATTTAAAAATCATAACAAATAAATTCTTGTCATTCGTTTTTTTTTTTAATTTCCAGTGGGGCCCCAAATTATTTTGTGCCCAGGGGACCCGACATGCCTTAAGACGGCCCTGTTGGTGGCATAATCCAAACGTTGTTTTATATTCTTCTTTGATATAAAATGCGTCTTACGTGCAACACACACCTTATATTGGTTAAGATGCAGAAAGTTTCGTTTGGTGTGTGCACTAATGGACACGTTTTCATCTTCTTTAATATTTTCTGCTATCCGGTCGATCTTTCTTCCCAATCGAGGGTCTATCATTTTTGTGCGACCTCTTCCTGCTGATATTTCAAGCGAACTACTTTTCTTGTACTTTTGTATTACATATTAAACTGATGATCTTGGTCTAAGATACATTTTTGAGTTAATTTCTTGTGCGTATTTTGTTTTTTTTTTTTGTAATCGGGTATATATTTTTTTAAAATATAATTAACTATGTTTTCAATTGTGTGGTGTGCGGAGAATTGTTTGATACAGTGCACGTTGGGGCAGCCTAAGGGGATCTCCGGCAAAAGTCCGATTTTAAATCTTCGAATTTTTTCAAACTAATTGGCAAATCTAATAGATAAGACCTTGCTGAAACTAGTTCCGTTTAGTTTTTTGAGATATTCTAATTATTGGTACGATGGCAAGCTGCCAAAGTCAAAGTTTTGTTTCCAAAAATGTTTCATATTAAAAAGAGGTACTAACATAAGCCAGTGTTGTGCGTGTTTAACCACTTAGGTCACTACTTTTAAGTAATAAATCATTAGTAGTAATACAAAATCATTAATTTTTTCATGTTAATACATTTGTAAAAAAGATGCTGGTAGCACATAGACGAGATTAGGTTTTTAATAAAAATTAAGAGAAACTTAATGTTTCAATAGCCCTATATTTTGAAACGCAGAGGAGGGAGACCCTAAAACCGTATGCATATGAAAGCTAATACTATCTAGATTACGAATTTAATATGCCCGCCGTGCTCTGGCGTGCTCTGTAGAACAAACTTGTTCGATTTTCAACTTTGCTCGAATATTTTATATCATGATTAATCTTATTATTAGCTTTAATTAACTTACTATGTTTTTTAATAACATTTTCTACTACTGTTAACAATGAATTAAAATAAATATATGTACCCTTCTAAAATGTATATAAATATATACATTATTTCTTAACTTCATTTTTTTTATTAGAAAAAAAAAATAGATAGGAATTTGGTTTTTTTAAATTAGCGAATTTGGAAGTTAGCTCATACATCTCTTTGCGTATCTAATATCTATAAGTAATCCCCTTTTCAGCCATTAAAACTAAGCGGGCCATAATGATAATTTTTTTTTTGCGATTAGCTAAAAATATTTGCAACACTCAAATATATTTTTCGCGTCTCTGATATCTAAAAGTGATACTCTTTTGAACGATGTGAATATCTTAAAAATAAAACTAAGTACTTGAGTATGCAAATTTGGTTTTTCGTGATTTGAGAAAAATATTTGCACTACGCAAATATTTTTTTTCACGTTTCTGATATCTACAAGTGATTCTCTTTTCAACCATGTGCAAAACTTATATAAAAACATAGCGGTTAAGTATGCGAATTTGGTTTTTTTGCGATTTGCGAAAAAAACTTTGCACTACGCAAATACATTTTTCCATGGTTCTGATATCTATAAGTGATTCTCTTTTCAACCATGTGCAGAACTTATTAAAAAACTTAGCGGCTGAGTATGCGAATTCGGTTTTTTTGCGATTTGCGAAAATATTCGCACTACGCAAATATGTTTTTTCACGTTTCTGATATCTACAAGTAATCCTCTTTTCAACCATGTGCATAACTTGTATAAAAACTTAGCGGTTTAGTTGATGCCGCAAAATGTACTAGGCCCACCCCACTGTGCAGTGTAGAAATAATTTATAAAAAACTAAAATCAAATTCATTGACATATCCTACTTTGTTTTCATAGTTGGAAATTTAACTTTTTTACTCGGGAAATCCATATAAGAAAAGTTGCAACTTTGATGATGTATCACTACAATAACAAAGGTGGCTTATTGTTTTTATTTGGATTATATATTTTCGTTTGTCATCAGAATTTTTAAAAACTTAAAATATTTTTTTTCTTTATGGCCACATTTGGAGCTGTTGAATTTGAAAAATAATTTAATAAATTCCAGATCGATTCCTCATGGCCGATTTTTAAAATTGATTTATTTTATATCCTTAACAAATCAAAATCAGCGAAATTTCCATTTTTTTCATATTTCAGCTATAAAAAAATTGTAAAGTTGTGGGATATAAACGAAGTATATCTTAAACTAAGTGCTATTATTTTCTCTTGATACTTTTTGTTATATCAGGGGTCACGATTTTATTTTCTTGATAATAATCAAATAAAATTTAAAATATAAACTTTTTGCTTTTTACTACAGCATCTTTACTATCTCACCAAATGCGTTGAGTTTTGTTTATTTAAGAACCAATAACTTAATCTGCAAATGTCCATCATTAAAATAATTGTTTATAAATTTCAAATCTTGTATTTTTAATAAGAACATGACATACTTATTTTATTGTAAAATAAATTTCAATAATTGTAATTGTAATATTTGTAATAAATTTCATACTACTTTACTCATGTTTTTCAGTTAAAAAGGTTAACAAATTTGTTAACAAAATTCTGGACTTTAATTGTATTTCTTTAATATTCTGAAGACGCATGTTGATGAATATCCACATTCATCTCCATAAAGGACCAACATGATTGGTACATTTTTTGAAGATGTTGTATTAAAAATAAAAAGTCTCTTTTTTCAAATAAATTTGTTTATACGAAACAAAGTATGGAATTGATAACGATTGGCAATAGAGAAGAAAATTACGTTGAGATACATTTCGTTTGTATCCCATTATTTTTAAATTTTTTGTAGCAGAAATATCAAAAAAATGGAAATTTCCATGATTTTGACGATTTATTAAGGATATAAAACAAATAACTTTTAAAATTCGGCCATAAGGAAACGATCTGGAATTTATTCAATTATTTTTAAAATTTTAATTTTTCAAATTCTTTTATAACTGTAGGCGGTAGTAGGGAAATTTGCTCAATTTTGCTCACTGTGCCAGGGTTCGAGTCCCGGCGGGACCACATATATTAAACATGATTTTTTTTTTTAATTTTATTGAAAAAAAAAAAATTTAGACCACATATTTTTTTTGATGGTTTTGCCAACTTTGGATATTTTGTTTGCCCAGTGCTTGTCAGACACTTTTTTACAGGCGGACCTTTTGCCTAATGTTATCATTTTGGAATTGGGAGATCACTTGTGTCTTGCCGTGTGTAAAATAAAACATATCAAACATATTAGCTAGGTTCACACTAGTATTTCGATCTGGCTAAAGATCTCATCAGAACCCGAAGTTTTAGAAAAGCTAGAGCATCCAGAATAGGCAGAGCTTTAACAAAAAACATATTAATGATAAATGTGGCTTCATTATTGTCTTCTTAGTAATCAAACACGTGTCTAGGGTATTTACCTAACAAGCATCAACACGTTACTGAGACCAAAAAAATTTAATATTTAATCGGGAAATATTAGTACCCAGTCAGAAAAACTAACAGACCACCGCTGGCAGGGCACTATAGCAAGTGTTCCAAGAGCTGGCAACAAGTGTTTTCCAAATCTCAGAATAATATCATTAGAAAAAAGGTCCATCTGTTCAAAAAGTAACTGAAAAGAACTGGGTAAACACAATTTCCAACTTTGGCAAAATGTTGGTAAACCATAAAATAGGTGGTCTCAAAATAGGTTTTCCATAATAAAATTACAATAAAGTTCATTTATAATTTTTTTGGTCCTGCCGGAATTTGAACCGCGGCCGCCAGAATGTTACATACAAAAATTTTAAACTCTAAAACGATGAAAAATTGTTGTCTTTAACCAAATTTATTTAAATATGTTAAGATTTGTGTGTTGTGTAGCAGATATTTCACTTCGATGGACGATAATCGTCAATCGTCTTATAGAATGCCTAGCCAGGTATTGAAACTTGTTTACATTTTCTATTAAGTGATTGCCAATGGTTGTGTCGACTCTGCAACTTATTTAGTCACATTTAAATTATTCAATTATCACTGCACATTTTATACAATCACTAACTATGTATGTATTAAAGGCATTGCCTAAAAATATCAACTGCACGCAGTATTCTCCAAATTGCAACGGAATGCAAGTAAAAACTATACGCCATTTGTTATAAAACTTTGAGTATTTTTTATAATTATGGGCGGAGTTAGTTATTCATTCTACTCAATGTTTGAGCACTATTATAATTTGTAAGCTGTGTTGCCAGGTTTATTGGGCATAAAATCGTCAAATTTTCAAAAAAAAAAAAATCGTCATTATAACATTACAAAAATCCTAAATTAAAAAAGTTTGTTGTAAGTGCCATGAAGTTTTATAAACAAATTATTAATGAAGTAATTTACAGTTTAACCCATTTCTTACAAAGCATATATTCCGTGCGACTTTTGTGACAAAACTTGTTGGCAAGATAGATTGGTTTCCTAGAAAGCATTTTCAGTATATTTTATAGCCTAATCGTACCCTCCAGTGGTGGTATAATTAATTAAAATGTTAACTTTGATGCTTTTGAATGGTTAATATTTTTAGAATTTTGATCATTGTTTTCGCACTATTTTTAAGAATACATTATTAATAATGCGTGTTATCTATTTAATTACGATCTGGCAATTCAAAATGAAATGCAATTTTAAAATACAACAATACATACAAAATTCTCACACCAAACAAACAGGTATACTGAAATGTAAAATCTAGTAGGAAAACAATTAACTAGAATATGTTGTGTTTAAATATTAGTATACATGCCGAATTCCCAGTAATGGTTACATTAGCAGTTGGACTGGTAACCCTGACAAATTAAAAAGCTTTAAGATTTAAAGCTGTTGGCTAAACTTGT
The DNA here is from genome assembly GCA_021234595.1 of Delia radicum. Lineage (NCBI taxonomy): Eukaryota > Metazoa > Arthropoda > Insecta > Diptera > Anthomyiidae > Delia > Delia radicum. The sequence continues at coordinate 159,746,231 of CM037854.1, forward strand.
AAGAAAAAGACGAACATTACTCATATTGTTCGGGTAATCATTTACCATCATGTTTTTTCTGTGGTTGGTTGATACAAGTCTCCTTATTATCTGATCAAACCATGAGTTTCTTGTGGGTGGTGGACTGAGGCCAATGATCGCTTAGGTCGAAAGTGCAACACTCTCTAGCGCTGATCCTTATAAGATGTTTTATCTTTCTCTTACATTTATTAACAACTAGCGGGCTAGTCCGCTACATTGTTAGCGTGAAGAAAACGTTGTTTTTCCTTAAAGTTTCAAATGTATTTTATAATAATATACCTATACAGTAGTGTTCAAAACATTTGGAACTGAGATCGCATTTGTTGTTTTCGTTGATTTATTTTCTTCAAATCACACTAAGTTACTAAAATTTATTTTTTACATATTCTTCATACATTGTTTTATGTTAAACAAATAAAAAAAATATTAAATCCGTTAAACTGAAACAACAAAAAAATTAATAATAAAAGATGTATTCAAAATGCAGGTGTTCAAAACATTTGCAACTCACATTATTCTTACTCTTAACGAAACAATTTATACTAACAAATGCTAGGATATAACGGTAATCGCATTCCTTTTTAATATGAGATTCAGGCCGTTACATTTTTTAAACAAATTTATTATAATTATTGTTCTTTAATAGTTGTAATAAGACGTTGGAGGAATAATTTTTGTAAAAAATGGCAGGAAATAAATACAATTGTGATTTTAAATCAAAAGTTTGAAATGATTTTCAAAATGGACTTCCCCAAACAGAAATTTCTGTACAGTACTCCGTCCAAAATCAACGTCCGTCAAATCAACGATTTGCCGCATTGTTAATAGTGGTAACATCCACACAACTCATAAAGGTGGAAGACCCCCGTATTACAACTGTAAGAGAAGATCGGAAAATCAAGAATTTTTTTACGAAATATCCCAAAGCAGTTCACAGAGAAGCTAAAACTGAACTTTTAATAGATGCCAGTCTTCCCACCATTAAAAGAAGAGCCCGAGAATATGGTCTTAGAAGTTATAGATGTACAAAAAAAAACGGTCTGTGTCGGAAAAAACCGAAAGGCTCGGCTTGACTTTGCATGCACTAATTTGAACTGGACTCAACAGCAATGGAAAAATGTATTGTGGTCAGATGAGTCTAAATTCAAACTCCGGGGATTAGATGGAAGAGCCAATGTTCGAAGACCACGAAGCGAAAAGTTTAATCCCAGATACACAACCGCCACAGTGAAGCACGGAGGTGGAAACATTATGGTGTGGGGGTGTTTTTCATTAAATGCGATATGCCCAATTCACCGCATTACTAGCACAATGACGGCCACAATCTATAGAGATCTTTTGAGTTCAGCTATGCTTCCGTATGCTGAATGGGAAGTGCTACTCTCATGGACCTTCCAGCACGACAACAACCCAAAACACACGGCGGGGTTTGTAAAAGTTTGGCTGCAGGAAAATGAAATTAATATCATGTCGTGGCCGGCTCAATCTCCGGATATCAACCCGATTGAGAACATGTGGATGATTGTAAAACGGAATATCGGCAATTAAGTATTCCGAAATGGTGATGAACTTTCGTCGAGTTGGAGAAGCAGTGGAATGAAATTGCTGACGATTATATTAAAAAGCTCATTGCCTCAATGCCTAAGAGGTGTTCAGAAGTTATAAAAAATAATAGCTACGCTACAAAATACTGGGAGTTAAAACCATTGTTTATATTTCCTGTTAATTACTTTAAGAGTTGCAAATGTTTTGAACTCTGCACTATCGACTTATTTTGTTAAAATTACTTTATTTTTATTTTTGAGAAGTTATGAATATTTTTTTTTGTATTTGTAAAATAATATGCTATAACTGAATTTAATAAAAAAAAAAACCAAAACTTATACCACAAATCTTTTTGATCAAAAAAATTATAATTACCTAAACCATGATTTCAGTTGCAAGTGTTTTGAACACCACTGTATGAACACACACTATTACACAGTAAAAAGTCGTGGTTTAATTTTAAAACTTAGCAGTGTTAATTCTAAACTACTTTGGAATTAAATTTTAAATTAATTCCAAAAGAGTTTATATCTAACACCATGTGGTATAAATTGTAATACTTGTGGGAATTGTTTTAACACCCAGAGAAATTTAAAAGTTTTTTAATGACTATTTGGAATAGAAATAACACCAAAATTGTAATTAAATATTTTCAGGAGAAAAAAAAAACAATTCCTGTTAGTTTACAAATAACACCGACGCAGGCATTGTTTTTTTTTTTTTTTTCTTTTAATACTTTCGGTTTTATTTTAATGCCAAAAAGCCTTAAATTTCTCTCTTAAAACAATTTCATTCTTTAAAGTTTAAAAACAACACCTAATAAGGTATTAAAAACAGCTGTAAAAATGTGCCTCTCTCATGAAGCGGCTTGTTTTGGTTTAAAAATAACACCAGAAAAAATATTAAATCTCTCTCTTTGTTACAATTAATGGAGTTAAAGTTATATTTGTTAACATCATTGAAACGGAAAGATTGACAATGTTTATTAAAGTGAAAAGTGGTGGAAAATTTTATTTTGTACCTATTGTGGAACCAGAAAGTGAGGAATTCACATCAATAACAATAATAGTTTCAAGTGAGTATTGACTACAAGTCCTTATTAATTTAAATCTTTTATAATACATTTTTTTGGGAAATTCATTTAGACGGCAGAGAACTGCAGTTTAAAGATCGAGACGGTGTCCAAATAGATTTTGATGACCTGCCAGAAATAATTAAGCAGTATAGATGTTGTAGCTGTTTTTTTTAAAGAGTTCTGTTTCGACGAAACGACAGAAGTAACAAGCAAGGTCAATTTTAAGAAGGTTAGTACAAATCGTGTAATTCCATTAGTGTTTCATTATCAAACAAATATTACAGGAATTAGAGTGTTACTTAAGAAATGGGGATTTCGGTGCGTTGTTTAGTGAATACGCAATTAAAAAAACATTAAGCGATAGTTCACGACGATGTCTGGTACGTGAAGCCACAAACTTTTTGCGCAAACGAAGTGGCAATTACCCAAACTGAGAAGACAAGATCGCGGTAGCTGAAGCTGTTATATGTTTGTTTCCGGCTTTTAAAGTTGAAAACAGCAAATGTGGTGGCATTGTAAGTATTATATTATATTGAAAGTGTGATTTTAGTTTGAAATATTTACATCCTTTTATTTGTGTTATGGTAAAATATTACAATAAATATAAATTAAAAAATACTAAATATAAAACTAAAGTTGTTTAATTTATTTTCAGTGAAATTTTATAAAAAAAAGGGTATTAATTTTAGCCCTTCCTAAGTTAAAAGCAACACCCGTTCAGTGTACCATATATTCCATTAGGTATTGAAAATAACACCCATTTAAGAATACAATATATTCCTAATGGCATTATTCTAATTCTTGGTCAGGTGTAAAACGTATTCCATAGGGTATTATATTAATGCCAAGTTACTTATTGAATATAAACAATTTGGTTTTATTTTAACACCAAAAAATAATAAACCGTAATACATAATGGTGTTATTTTTATGCTCTCAAAAACGAAACTCTCTCTCACTGTCTCTTTTTCAATCTCTGTATAAGTATACCATAATGGAATACATTTAACACTTTTTAGGGATTGTTATATATACACACCGGCTCGGTGTTAAAATTAAACTAAAACTTTTTACTGTGTATATAAGTTAATCTTTCAAGGAAAATTAAACTCAATTTAGTGGAGTTGGTCTCTGAATATTTATGCCTGATGACATTATCACCATTTTGGATTTGGGGATTATGGATTAAAATGTTTCTAAAGGATGTACTTATAGAACTTTGAAATAGAATAAAACAAAGATGCATTTTTTAAATTGACATGAAATTTACTTTATTCGAAAGATAATCTTCTGGCATTATAATTTAAATATTACTTTTGGCATACGACCGCCACGGCTGGCTCGGACGTAGTCTAATCTGGGGTCCAACTTTCGATGGCTTTTTTCAACATTTGTGGCTGTATATTGGCAATAACGCGGCGAATGTTGTCCTACATCATGGTTGTTCAATTGATGTACGAAAAAGTCAGTCACCAGTGACTGTAACGTTCTGACCAGCATCAGAGCCCATAAAGCACACCAAACAGTCAGTTTTTCTTGATGTAACGGTACCCTCAACATATACAGTATTAACATCACCCCAAATACGTCAGTTTTGTTTATTGACGTATCCATTTAACCAAAAGTGGTCTTCATCGCTGAACCAAATTCGCAAAATTCGTGCGCGATACGTATTTCGAACAGAACCATGATTTTCAAAATAAATTTGCACAATTTGAAAGCGTTGTTCAGGCGTCAGTCTATTCATGTTGAAATGTCTATTCATGTTGAAATGTCTATCATGTCTATTCATGTTGAAATGGATAATTAATTAGTTATTTTGTTGCAACAATTTTCCTTTAAAAACTATGTTTCTCTTTTAATTTTGCTCAACAATTAATTGTTTAATGTTAGTATTTTAAATTAATTTTTATGTACTACCACATGTTAGTTTTATATATCACATGCATTATAAGATATTGTATCTTACTGCACAGGTGTACAAGTTTTAATAAAAAAAAAAAAAAAAATAAAACATAAATCACTTGACAGCTGACAAAATGGCCGCCAGTTAAAAAAGTGTTGCCAAATTAAAGTTCTATACCTGTGTATAAAACACCCTTTATTATAAAAAACCCCAAACCAAAATTTGAACTATGCCTAACATGTAAAAAATGGTCAAATTCTTCATATTTTTTCAGAAGAAAATTGTGTTAGTATTACATTTCAGAGTTGCCTTCTTAATGAAAAAATACAAAAATGTTACCCTACTTTTGCAGGGATTCATATAATTTAGTATTGGCAACCTTTAAAAATTTAAACAAACATCAAAAAAAGATATAAATATATTTATTCGAAATGGAAATTATTGAAATTTTAACTATATAATAGCGGTAATCACTCTTGATAGAAAAGTAAAGAAGAATCGAAGAAAACGAGAAAAGAAGAAAACTTTTGCCAGATACAACAACAAAATGTATGGGATTTGTTTTTTCTCGTTTTCTTCGATTCTCCTTTTCGTGATAGGAAATTTCTTTGACTCAAACCTTGAGTAAGTTGTAGTAGAAAACAAGAAAAACTTTTTTTGACAGAAGAACAACTGATTTTAAGCGTCACAAGATAATTTCATATTTTTTAAATAAATTGTGAATTATAAATCTATTTGTGTTATTCTATATAAAATCTATTCTATATAAAATCTATTTGTGTTATTGCATTTTCCACTATAAATTTAATTATTTTAATTTTTTCTGATGTTTTTGGCATTTTGCTTATTTAACTTTTAATTACATTTGGTGAAAAACGTATTCAGCCTAGAACAAATGTAAATAAAGATCAGCTGACAGTGTTGAAAACAAACTTGCTAAAAAAGACGCTCACTCTTTAATGAAAAATAAATCGATAATGTTTCCTCCAAGAAAAAGTTTTCTATCAAGAGTGATTACCGCTAATGTTATAGAAAATGTATTTTTCTAACATTAGTGTCATAAATTTTTTGCCAACCCTATAAAGTTTATCATACTACACTCAAAAAAAAAAGTTTGTAAAGTTAGCAAAAAATTTTGCTGAGTCAGCAAAATTTTAGTCAGGAGGATGCTTGCAAAAAAGTTGCTAATGTCAGCAAAATCTTTTGCTGAAAATCAGCGAGCTGATTTTTAGCAACAAAATTTGTAGATTCAGCAAAAGTTTTGTTAACACTTAGTAGATTAGAAATACAAAAGCCTTGCTAAAAATTAATAAATTTTTTGCTGAATTTTAGTAGACTGAAAAAAAACGCAAAAAATTTGTAGAAAAATTGTAATTTAGTTAATTTATTTGCTGAAAATCATAAAACATATTTTAGCGATTCTTTTAAAAATAATTAACTATAATAACGAAATATAAAAATTTTCATTTTCCACATTGACGACATGAATTTATTTAATATCTGATAATATATAGAAATAAATATATATAACATAACAAAAATTGTCTTTCAATTACTTACATCAATGGTTGTCTAAATGATGCTATCGTTTAAATGATGCTATCGCAACTGCCGAAGATAATTATAGAAACGAAATGAAAAAATAAACAAAAACAAACGAAACGAAAAAAACAACCCTTTTTGCAATAAGAAAAAGGAACCATAAAAAAATCTACCTAAGATGTGTGTCTTTGTCTTTCAATTTACTCTGTCTGTGTGTCTTTGTCTTTCAATTTACTCTGTCTACATTTCATTTTCCTCTTCTCTACTACATCTTGACATGCCGCGACATCTACTTCATTCTGCGTATATCTTTCAATCTGGTTGTCGTCCACACTATTAATGTGCTTATCAGCACAATTTTTTTTTAGCAAAATTAATTAGTAAAACATTAGTATATTAGTAAAGCATTAGTATAAAACAGTTAAGTGCTGAATAAGTATAACAAAAATTTTAGCTGAAAACACGATTTTAGCAAAAAATTTTGCTAAAAAATAGTATACCTGATTTACAAGACGTTTTACTAACTTTTCTACTAACTTATTTTTTTGAGTGTATTTGTTTTGTATTAAAAAAAAAAAAATATTTTTAATAAAATATTGTATTTTATAAATATACACTCAGAAAAAAAGTTAGTAGAAAACATTTTCAAACTCACTTTACTATTTTTTTTTACGAATTTTTAATATATTAATATTTAATTAAAATTTATTTTCATTTTAAAAATTATTAAATTTTGTACTAATTTTTGTTTTTAATTTTAGCAAAACCTTTTACTAATTTCTGAAAACCAATTGCTGAACTTAGCAAAAACTATGCTAATCACAAATATATGCAAATGCAGTTTTTTATTACAGAGTTAAATTGAAATAGTGTTCATCTATTAGCATAAAAGTGTAATTGAAAAACAACAAAGTTTTATTTTACTTTTTAAATTGTTATTCTGTGAAGTTCTATTGGATTTACTAAAATTTTGCAAATCATTTGCTAATTTTAACAAATTAATTTTAAATTGCAGTTTACTGAAATTTTACTAAAATTTAGTAACGGCTACTAATTTAATTTTATTACAGTTCAGCAGACATGTGCTGCTAAATTTAGCAAAAAACTACCACATGGCTCAAAACAGTTGAATTTCCCGCAATAACAGCAACATTTTCAGTAGCCATTACAGATTTTTTCTTTTCTTAGTGTAGGAATATTTTTCGAAATAAATAAACGAGGAATTTGAGAGGAATCGAACGAAAATGCGGCAGCAATTGTTAATTTCCGTACCTGCAAATATGCTTTGTGTACTGATACACCAAAAACGAAGAATAATATGAATACCCCCGATGTGTTTAATTGTGTAGTTATATAATTTTTAACAATATTCAGTGTATTTATTCTGGCGGAGATCAGTTGCATGTGTATATTCGCCTACACAAGACGTGTTTACTAACTGCTACGCATTCTGTGCTTAATTATTAATAATTAATTTATTAACAATATTGAACTTAAAAAATCAAAAATCTTACTCTTCTCCATTTTTTGTCTTTAAAACTCATATAGAATAACAAAGATTATATAAATTTACAAATTTTTTCTTTTAAAATGAATCAACCACCGGATCGTGGTAAACCACCTATCACTTTTGATAGGAGCAAATCAATGACAATTCTAACCCCCGGTCCAAAATACTTGATTATGTCCCGAGTGAATAATGACAAAAGTGACAATTCTGTAATTTCTGAAGTGTCAAAAAAAACTCTTTCTGAGGTATCACCATTCTTAATTAAAAAAGTAATAGACGGTACCTGCGGTGGAGAGGTGGAATCGTGTAAAAAACTACTAAATGGAACAATTCTTATAAAAACAAAAAACTTTACTCAGGCCAGAAATCTTATTCAACTAACATCACTGTCACCAGAAATTAAAGTTGAGTTAAACGAACACCAAACACTAAATTATGCTAAAGGAGTTGTATATTCAAATGACCTTCGTGGTATATCAGAAGAAGAAATTCTTTCGGAACTCAAATCACAAAATGTATGTAAAGTCAACAAAATATTAAAAAAAGTAGACAACAATTTAAAAGAAACCGGATTAATAGTTGTTACCTTTGCTACTACGTCGCTACCCTCTGAGCTATCAATTGGCTATGAGAAAATCAAAATAAGACCTCATATCCCCCTTCCTCTAAAATGCAAAAACTGTTTACGCTTTGGTCATTTGGCTAAATTTTGCAATAACAAGAGAATTTGTTTTAATTGTTCAAGCGAATATCATGTAAATGACGACAACAATGAAACATGCTCTAATTCTCAATCGTGTATAAATTGTAAAGAAAACAACAAAATAGACAACAATCATTCCTCTAATGACAAATCGTGTCCAATTTTCCTAAAAGAGAAAGAGATCCAAGCTATAATTACTTTAGAAAAAACTAACAGAAAAACAGCAACAACTAAATATAATGAACGTCACCCAACTACACCAAATACATACTCATCAACAGTTAAATCAACTAACACCACTTCTAACTCTACAGCAAAATCTCCCGATAGTAAACCTACCAATAATACAAACTCTTCTCATGTTAATAAAGAACAAACAATGCCGCCACCTACTAAAACAACATCTCGAGAATTAAACGATTACTCAGATGTTCTGTCAGAGGCATCAGATGTCGACAGTACATCCTCGCAAAACACTACCGATTCAAAAACTAAACAAATATTACCCAGAAATACATCAAAAAGAACAAGAAAACAATTACAAAAACTACATCAAGCTGAAAACAAAACAAAACGTACCAAAAATGCCTAATCCAATAATAAATTTTAAACCACCAGAAAGTTCATTACAGTCTCCCAAAACTTTTTTCAAATTAATTAACCTTATTTTTTATCTCAAACTTTAAAATGCTATTAAACATATTACAATGGAACATAAATGGTTTCATTAATAATTACAATGAACTTCAACAACTTATTAAACTCTATTCCCCAAAAATAATTTCACTACAAGAGACTCACATCCACAACCAATCAAACATTCCTATTCCTATAAATTACACGCTATACTCACACAACACATCTACTACCCCGGTATGGCGGTGTAGCGCTACTTATTCACAAATCTATAGAACATAAGACAATAAATTTACAAAGCGATTTCGATGCTATCTGTATTGAAATAAAATCTAAAATAAAATTTAAAATCATATCAGCGTATACAGCACCACACATAAAGTTCTCTCAAAAAAATCTCCACAATATGTTTTATAATGTAAGCCCACCACTTTTAATCACTGGGGACTTTAACAGCTGGCACCGAGTTTGGGGCTCTACCACTAACAACAGAAAAGGTACAACATTAGTAAATTATATAACTAACAACGACCTAGTGCTACTTAACGATTCATCACCAACACTTTTCAATACACACAACACTTTTTCACATGTTGACTTATCATTTTGTTCTCCATCCCTTGCAGTCCACTCAGAATGGAAAACAGAAAAAATATTATACGGTAGCGACCACTTTCCAATTATAATCTCCCTTTTCCGACAAAGTTCAAATATCACTACAACATTTAGACCAAAATTTAAAATTGAAAAGGCAAATTGGACCACATATAACAGCCAATGTCTCCTTTTTGAATCCGAACGGCCTATAAGTGAAAATTTAAACAAAGAAACCGCTAACATATGCAAAATTATTCACCAATCCGCTAATGTGTCCATTCCCCAAAGTCAACCAGCCATCCAACAAAAGGTACCGTGGTGGAACCCAGATCTTAATAACCTAAAAAAAGAAAAAAGTAAATTCTGGTCGCTATATAAACAAAACATGACAACATTTAACCTTATCAACTACAAAAAAACGAATGCTCTATTAAAACGAAAAATTAAAATCGCAAAAAGAGAATCACTTTATAATTTTACCTCTGCCATAAACCCTTCCTCTAAAACAGAAAATATTTGGAAAAATATCAGGTCATTTACAGGCTACAAAGCAACACAAAATATACATGCTATTACAAAAGCATCAAATCAAGATGAACTCATAACCGACAAGTTAAAAATAGCAACAGAATTGGGTAACTTTTGGTCGGAAAACTCATCCGACTCAAAATATCCAACAGAATTTCGTACTAGAAAGCTAAACACAGCGGTAAATATGCAAATCAGCCCCCCAAGCCCCGGAGCCGCAAAAATAGAAACGAACATCAATATGCTAGAATTAAATTCAGTTTTAAACAAATTATCCGGTAAAACGCCTGGGTTAGATCGAATCTCTTACCCCATGATCAAGCATCTACCTAGAACTATGAAGCAACGTTTACTCATGCTTTATAATAACATATTAGATTCATACATACCACAGCAATTTAAGGTAAGCGTTAACGTCCCGATACACAAAAAAGGATCCGATAGAACCTCTCTGAGCTCCTATCGGCCCATATCATTAAACCCATGCCTGGCAAAAGTAATGGATAAAATTGTTGCAAATCGACTTTGGTGGTTTCTAACTACATATAAACTGTTAGATAGCCGACAATTTGGGTTTAAAAAGGGAAAATCTACGACAGACAGTCTTCTTTACATGGATCATCAAATTGTGGAATCACTTTCGTTGAAAAAACATGTAAGCATAGTCTCACTAGACTTTCAAAGAGCTTTCGACAGAATAGGTCTACATACAATTATAGATCAATTAATTTTTTGGAATGTTGGCCCCAAGATTATAAATTATATAAAAAACTTTATGAGTAATCGGAAATTTATGGTAAAAATCACATCCAATTATTCCCAACCGTTTCCTCTTCATAATGGTATCCCACAAGGGTCACCGCTTTCTGTTGTGCTATTTTTAATAGCATACAACAAACTATGTCATATAATTTCACTACACCAAGAAATTGATTTTACTTCATATGCGGATGATTTTAACCTGATAATAAAATCCAACAAAGAAAAAAACCCAGTCATTAATCTAAACAACCTTTTCAAAGATATAACGGACTGGACAAATTATTCGGGAGCCGTTTTATCCCCCAATAAGTGTAAATACATACACATTTGCCGAAAAAGAAGTTGTCGTTGTGAAATAATATCAAACCATATTTTATTATCCGAAGTCAAAAATCTACGACTACTGGGTTTACATTTCAACAACAGATACCGATGGAGCGAACACATAGACAACTTAGTTAAATCATTAAATCAACAGCTCAACATAATTAAATGTCTTTCTAGCACTAAGTTTAATTGTAGTACTTCTACTTTAATTCAAATAACTAAGGCTCTCATTTTATCAAAAGCCAACTACGGACTACCAATATTCGGATATACTTCAGAATCTCTGCTTAAAAAGTAAATAAGCAAATAAACGCTGCCTTGAGATCCTCCCTAGGAGCATTCCGAACTACTCGTACAAAAAACCTTCTTACCGAAGCAAACATCTTACCCCTTGAAGTCCAGAGGGATATTCTAACAACGAAATTACACCATGCACTCTCTGACAATGATTCGCCATTGGCAAAAATTACGAAAAAAATAAAAAAATCAAGAAAAGTACCAAAAATATTATCTACTATAAGAAGAATTCAACAAAACTGTAAAACTATCGATATACCCATTCAAATTCCCCGGAAAAAAATTAATTACTTACTCCCCCCCTTGGAACTTACACAATAACAATATTAACTTATCCCTCCATAATTTCACAAAAAACAACCTTAACCCAATACAATTTCGCAACATGTTTAAAGATATCGAGGACAACCTATCAGATTACAACTTCATATATACGGATGGTTCAAAAAACAACGACAACGTAGGTTACAGCGTAACAACAGAAAATAAAGTTATAAAGTTAGGTGTCCTACCCGACCACAGTTCCATATTTACAGCAGAACTGATCGCCATCAATAATGCAATATCACATATTGGATTCAAAAGAGGCAAATATGCCATTTGTACAGACTCACTCTCATCCTTAAAAGCCATATTAAATATAACTAACAACAACATATATGCATCTAACATCCGAGATTTTCTAATCAAAAGAACAACAGACATAAAATTAATATGGGTCCCTAGCCACGTCAACATTCCAGGAAACGAATTTGCCGATACTGCGGCAAAATTGTCCCTTAGATCCCCTTTATTGAAAACAGAAAATCACAACATCAAAGATATACATAAGCACATAACAACATTTTTTAAAAACAAAGACACCACCTATTCACAAACATCCAATTGGTATAAAACAATAAAAAACAACTCCGAAAGCACAACTATCATCAGCAGTAACATCAACAGACTGGACTCAATAAAAATAACCCGACTAAGGCTAGGGCATACAAAACTCACACACGGCGGCCTTCTAAAAATACCAGTTACATACCCATGTGACTGCGATATCATTTATAAAACAAATCCATCACACATGCTATTAGATTGTGCACTTTACCATAATCAAAGGCAACTAATCTTCAAAAGTCAAGATCCCATCCAACTACTTGCCGACCCATCTGAAGAAAATATATCAACAATCATTAATTATTTAAAATCCACAAATTTATACAATTTAATCTAAAAACACTAAATAATATTTCAATATGTTCACAATAAATTCCAAAACTTAAAACATTATATCATACACATTGAGCTGAAGGCCTAAGCTGCTATTGCTCTTTTTGCAAATTAGCTTATAATTTTATATTTAAGTTAATTTTTTTAATAAATAAATAAATAAATATTCTGGCGGAGATGATACTCTTTTTTAAATTTGAAATAAAAACATAGTAAAAATGGAGTTCAAAAGGGAGCTTGGAACTTCAAATTTGTCATAAAGGTTCTTTCTCCAGCGTAGACACGGGTTTTGGAAATGTCATAAAGGTTCTTTCTCCAGCGTAGACACGGTTTTTGGAAATAATTAAAAGGTTGCACAGAAAAGATAAACGTTCTGTTTAAACCTCTTCGGCTAGAAAACTGAAATACAAATACACCCAGATAATAGATTCGGTCGTAGTAACCGTATTTGCAACCAATCGAATGGTTCGGTAGTAGCTATCGAATTTTTTTCGTAGTTTATCACCGAATTTCTGTTGAGGTAATCGAAATTCTATTTTCGTGTCAGAATGTGAGTTGCTTCGATCGAATGATTTTTATCTCAATCGAATGATTCAATTGTCGCGACCGAATCTTTCGATTGAAGAAACAGACATTCTGATACGACAATAGAAATTGAATTTACCGTTCTTATTGCGGCAACAACGACCACGACCGAGTATGTTTTCTGGTAATTATTGGAATTTTCAATAAAAATGTGGTAAAAAAAGTGTTTCCTTAATCACCCATCCCATAGCGCTGAAGCTAATAACTTGAAATTTGGCATGTAGGTTTCGCCTTCAGCGTAGACGATTTTTGGAAATTGTTAGGGAATGGAACAAAAAGAATAAAAAATCTTCCGCTTATCGTTCTCCTTAAACATCTTCGGCTAGAAATCTGGAATTTCAAATAGAAATATACTTTTTTAAAATATACTTTTTGGAACTTCCAATAAAAACCTTTCAGCTAATTCGCTACACTCATAGAAATAAACCTGCAAAAACAAAAGCTACTAACAATTAGTTAATAATGACCTTACAGAAAAAACTGCTAGAATTAGCAGATTTTTTTTTACTAAATATTAGTAATAAAGCGTGTTTTTTATACAGGTATAGAAATTTAAGTTGGCAACACTTTTTTAATTGGCGGCCATTTTGTCAGCTGTCAAGTGATTTATCTTTAGTTTGGTTTGGCATTTCAACATGACTAGACTAACGCCTGAACAACGCTTCCAAATTGTGGAAATTTATTTTGAAAATCATGGCTCTGTTCAAAATACGTATCTCGCACTACGTCCATTTTACGGTCAACATAATCGTCGATCAGAGCAATTATTTCGATTAACTATGTAACGTTTTCGCACCACGTTTACTCTAAATGATAATATACATCCACAGAGACGTCGTATAGTGCGTACAAAAGAAGTCATTGCTGCTGTAGAGCGTAGCGTAGAGGAAGACCCCAATCAGTCTATCCGAAATCGTGCGCAGGAATTGGATATGTGTCCATCCACTTTATGGAAGATTTTGCGGAAAGATCTTGGTTTGCGTGCTTACAAAATCTAACTCGTGCAACAATTGAAGCCACACGATCACCTAGTAAGGCGTAGATTCGGTGAATGGGCCCAAAACAAGATTGCCGTTGATCCCGAATTTAATAAGCGAATTCTGTTTAGCGATGAAGCTCCCTTTTGGTTAAATGGATACGTCAATAAACAAAACTGCCGTATTTGGAGTGATGATAATCCTTAAGTGTATGTTGAGTCACCTTTACATCCAGAAAAACTGACTGTTTGGTGTGCTTTATGGGTTGGTGGAATCATTGGTCCGTACTTCTTTAAAAACTATGCTGGTCAGAACGTTACAGTCAATGGTGACCGCTATAGAGCCGCGATTATTGACTTTTTCGTTCATCAATTGAACAACCATGATGTGCAGGAGCTGTGGTTTCAACAAGACAGCGCAACATGTCATACAGCTCGTGCCACAATTGATTTATTGAAGGAAACGTTGGTAACCGCATAGTTTCAGGTTTCGGACCCGTGAATTGGCCTCCAAGATCGTACGATTTGACGCCGGTAGACTATTTTCTGAGGGGATATGTGAATTCGCTTGTCTACGCCGATAAGCCTGAAACGATTGACCACTTAGAGGACAACATTCGCCGCGTTATTGCCAATATACTACCACAAATTTTGGAAAAAGTCATCGAAAAGTGGACCTCCAGATAAGACTACGTCCGAGCCAACAGTGGCGGTCATATGCCAGAAGTCATATTTAAATTATAATGCCAGAAGATTTTCTTTCGAATAAAGTAAATTTCATGTCAATTTAAAAAAATTCATCTTTGTTTTATTCCATTTCTAAGTTCTATACATCTGTAACAAACACCCTTTATAAGAATAGCAAAAATAAATGTGTTGAATTTACAAATATTTAGTTATAATTTTAGTTAATTGAAAGTAACAAAATTAGCTTCTAAAATCAGCAGAAGCATTTACTAAATATTAGTATGCAAAAAAACTGCTAAAATTAACAAATTTTTTTACTAAATACTAGTCACATAATAGCAAAAATAAATCTGTTGAATTTACAAATATTTAGTTATATTTTTAGTTATAATTTTAGTAATTTGAAAGTAACAAAATAATCTGCTAAAATCAGCAAAAACATTTACTAAATATGTAGACAAAAAAAAATGTGAAACTTTTTAAATCTTTTTTTAATGCGAATTAAAGTCTGCCCGTATGAAATCAGCAACCTAAAATTTTTCAGCAAAAATTTCTGCTGATTTTAGCAAAAAAAAAAAAAATTTGTTAATAATTTTTGTTTGCTATTTGTAGTCTACAAATATTTAGTAAAAGTTTTTGGTAATTTTACAGAATAAAGTGCTATTTTAAATTAACTTAAATTCACATCGAATATAACTAAAATGTTGTAAAGTTAACAGACTTAGTTTTGCTGTTCTTGTTTTATTAATATTTAGCAAAAATTTATTTTTTTATTTTATTAATTAATAATCATATAATTACAAATTATATACTATTACCCTAACCGAGCACTAGCTACTATGGCCTTCGGCGCGTTGTAGCGAAAACAGACCAGTGCCTGTGGTGGGATTCGAACCCACGACCCCCGCACTGATAAGCCAGCACGCTACCAACTAGCCTACCGGGGCGCAAAAATAAATTGGCTAAACGTAGCAGTTTTTTCTACCTGCAAGGTCAGTTTTTTAGTCTCTTTTTCTGCTATTTTTACTGGTTTTTTTCTATGAGTGTAAAGAAATCCTTTTTGAAATGTACCATAAAAACGTGGTAAAACGGGGATCAAAAGATAAATGGCCATTATCACATAGCGTAAACCACTGGAGCTACACTCAAAGGAAAAGCTTTATCATAAAAAATAATTCATCATATTTATGAAATGTTTGACTGTATGAAGGATGTTTTTTATTAGTTAGGCATTTTTTGTTACATATTTTACTATAAATGCATGTTTTGCATTAAAATACTTGTTTTTAACAAATTCTTTTGTTTTACTTAAAATAAATTTCACATAATTTAAAAATTGTATAAATAAAATATTTTTTGAATTTATATATACAATTTTTTTTATTACGAAAAGAAAAATAACAAAACAATTAAATTAAATTTATTCCACTTTTTTGTGAAAATTATATTTAAAAACGTAAAAAAAAACAATTTTAAATGCATATTTTATGATTTTAAATACATATTTCATGTACATAAAACTCGAATATAAATGCATTACCTTCCGAGATCTAGTTATAAATAATTTCCAAAACTGGTAAGCGCAACTTTTTCATTTTAGAAAAATATTGCAACCTTCCAAAAGAAAGCTTTCAATAGCTTTGCTACTCACTCGACAAATTTTTTGCCGAAAATATTGCTTTCGACTCATTTGAAAGAGAAAATGTTGTGCACTGATTTGAGCAGAGCTCGATTATTTTTTACCAGGGTTGGCAACCGTTTCATTCGGTTATTGGTAGGTAATAATGTAATTTTGTAAACATTTCGTTTACGAACTCCGTTTTAGTGTATCCATTTCCGTGCCGTTAAATACGGACTACAAAAATGTTGTCAAAATAAAATAACAAAGACATTTTAAGTTTTAATGTCAGCTAAAATTTTAACGGTTCCAAATGAGCGAATTCCGTATCATCAAGGTGTTTCACGATTGTGTGTGCAAATAGAAATATTTTCTAACAATGTGCTGAATTGAATCGTGTAATACCGCATCTTAAATACTAACAATTGAACCTAAATAATGTATTTTTTGTTTTGCATGCATATCTTGAATTGTTGTATGGGTAATGATGTTGTAGATACCATGATGCTGCGGATAACGATGAAAGCTGGCCCGGAGGGGAATAACGTGTTAAAATAAAAATGAATCTGGCATTTTTTATAGTTATTCTATTAATTTAATGTGTATTTATAAATACGTAAAAACAATAATATTTAAAATTAAAAAGGTAGAGTAATTTTATGCATTATCAGGACGTTTTTATTAAAAAAACGGCACAAATAGGAATCGGATACGAATCCGTTATCACGGTCCGTTATTGACACGTTAGCGGTCTGTATCATACGTTACAAAATCAGTCCGTTATTGACGAATTTTAAACGGATTCGAATCCGATTCAATGTTATTCAAAATCCACTTTCTGGTCCCTATACAGATCCAGAAAACGGTACGTAAACGGTGTCGGATTACGTTTAAGCCGTACCATAAAAGCAAAATTTTGTTTGTTGGGCATGTTATTTTAAGGTTAACGTTATTTAATGTTATGTGGTTTTTTTTTTACTTAGAGTATTTTTAGTTAATTTTTAAATCTTTTTTACATTTTTGTATTGAAAAATATCATTTTCAATTTCCCATTCCAAACCCCCTCTCGCCCCTTGAAACAGCGCCTGCTGATACAGCTGCGATATTTTCCTCTGTCCGCACTCTACGCATGCGTGTTGCTGGTTTAATGTCTAATAATGTAAATTTGGTGCGAAATTTAGTCATAAGATTACGAATAGCCGCCTCAGAAAGTGGCCCTACCTGACCACAAATTGGAAGAAGTGCACATTGCACTTTCTCAATGCACTTTCTTAACCAAGCATCAATTTTGATAATAAAATTCAATAATCTGCAAGCGTTGTTCGTTTGTAAGTCGATTTATGTTTAAATTATAGACCAAACTGAACATGTTTAACAGTAACATGTTGCACGGAAACAGCTGAGCTGCCAAAAACAGTGTTGCCAAAAAAAAGTTGCTAAAAATCACCCTTTATTTGCAACCAAATGTTAGACTGTGTTTGTATTCCTAACAAAATATTCAATTTTATCACTCAACATTTATAAGTGCTTGTGGTTCAGTGAGTAAAGAGGCAGTCTGTTATTCCTAGTTTCCGAGTTCAAATCTTGTTAAAGATAAACACAAAAGTTTTTAAATTACAATAAAATGTTTAAAATTTTAAAAAGCAAATAAACTAAAGAAAATAAAAAGTGATTGTGGTACAATGAGTAGGACTATTCATCTAAGTACCACGGTTAAAATATTGAAAAACAAAAAAGTTTTATAATTTCAATAAAATTTTGTAGAACGTAATATTTATGTGGAATATAATATTAAATGAGATAACGGAGTATTTATCATTCACGACTAAAATATAATATAATATGAAGATAGTTATCATAACCGCCAGAGTTCGATTGCCAACCAATGCGGTGGCTACAACTGAGACTATTTTGTGGGTGTACAAATTGCTTAAAATACATAAATTTAATTTAATTCATTTCACGTTGCTCTATTTCGGGAAATTTGTTCTTGTTGCACAGTGTAATAAAAGGATTTTTGGTGTAAAGTGTGGCTATTTTGGCGGTTAGGGCTCGATATATGTTAACAAACCGATGGCAGAGTCCTTAAATGAAAAAATACGGCGCAGAGAAGAAAACATAATACAGCTTACTTTTGGTTGCCCTAGTCATTGACAGTTTTTTATTAGAACTTATACTACAAAGTGTCTATCGCAAAATCTTGATTAGAAATTTAATGATTTATTTTTTAATAAAATTAAAAATTATATTCTTCTAACGTCATAAAATTAATTAAACTTATTATTCTCACAAAATTAATTAAAAACGATCATTATCAATGTCACATGTTGTCATTAAATGAAATTTAAGACGTCACTTTTCAATTTTAATTTCTGTTTTTATTTTCCTACCGATAACTTCATGATACGCGTATAAACGTATTTCTTAATTGATTAACTGATATGATTAACAATTATTGTGTGGAAATAATTGTAAATAATATTAGTATGTAGTAAGTATATTTATAAAAATCAAGACAATGCAAGTTATTTTCAATTAAATTAAGAATTAAAAAAAAGACAACAACTACATATAATCTATTTATTTGTTTAACCCATAACACCCTATAGTTACCATATGGCAACACCAAACATGAATGTACGTTTGGGTTGCTTGTGCTTAATGCAATGAAAATACCGTTATAAGTGAACACTAAAGCAGTAATGCCAACTTGGTGCTTTTAGCACTATTTATGGTGCTTTTTAAAGGCACAAAACGCCGAAATTTTACTCATGCAATTTATCGTATTCAATTTAGTTTTAAAAATCGTCACCTTGTTCAAAAAGCCGTAAAACTGCAATAAAAGCTATTGAAAACTTCAATTGTTTACGGTCTTAAATTACAATAAAACGTCTTTATGGCCTCCATCCCATTGTGCAAGAGGGTATATATTTTTTTCGATACATTTTCATGGTCTTGTCTTTAAAAATTTATTCGATATACTTAATTTTTTAAATGGAATTTGATAGATACTTTTGCAAAATACGAACAGAATAATAGTAAAGAAATTTTGTTGGACGAAAAAATAATAGTATTTTCTTCCACAAAAAATATTTATAAGATTTGCAAAAAAGTTTAGATATCAATGATTTTATAAGATTTCGAAAATAAGATAGATTGGTAAATAAAAATCATAATTATAAAAATGTTCGTACCAAAAATCAATTTTTTCTTTAAAAAAATAATTTCTTTTTAATTAAAAAAAAAAAAAAAAAAACAGAAGTGACAAGTTATTTTTGTATGAAAACTACTCACCGGTTTTGATATATTTTTTTTTGATTTTAAACCCTTGGATTCTATATTAACGGGGTATGTCCAGGAGGCTGGATCAAAAAACGCATTGCAGTTTTTTACACTCAGATCATTACTAAAGCATATATAATATACATTTCCAAAATTCAACAAAAAAAATTCTAGGGTGTTTCGGGTTAATACCAATCAGTATGGCTATTATCATTCGACTCAGGTGTGTTTTTTATTTGTTTTTCTTTAGATTTTGAAATTGTAATGTGATTATCTAGTCCATGATAAGTTGAGGGGTTTGGTTTTATTTAAAAAAAAAAAATTAAATCAAAACGAAAAACATTACTGGCACAATACAAAATATATGATTTTGCTTGCTTGTTTGTAAGTACCCAGTCAAAAAATGCCAGTGATACAAAAAATCAAACACTGGATAACCGAGGAATCGGAAATAAATTACTGGCGGAATACTTCTTTGAGACGCTTTACCATCTTTTCCAAAAAGCGTTTTGCCAGTATTTGTTTTACAATAATTTCAGTGACCTACAAAAAAAAAATACTGCCAAAGAATCGTCTGAGACCACTATGACAACGTTGGCAAAAAGTGTTTTCCCACAGCTATAGTGTCCAAAATTGCCAATGGCTCTAAATCCTAACCGCTGGTAAAAGATTTATTTTATATAAATTATGATGCTTAGTTTAAAAAAGTTTGTAATCAGAAGGTTCCCAATTCGATCCGTGTTCAAGGAACACCAGTGTCCAATCATAAGGACCTTTTGCCTAATGATTTTATCATTTTTTGATTGGGAAAGCACTTGCTGCCAGCACTTAAATACCTGTCAAAGTGAGTTGCCAGCGTTATCCCGTTTATCATTTTCTGACTGGGTATGTATGTACGGGTATGTAATATGTCGACTCGCAATATTAATTGAATTCATTGATATATTGTTTATTAAATGTATAACAATGATATGAATTAATATGTAACTTCATATTTAGGGTGTTAATAGACTCGGGCAATCTAGTTCGTTTAAGTGAGGGCTCTTTCTAGTTCAATAGATTTCGATGAACTAGGTCGCTCTTCTAGTTCAACCGATCTTTGACAATTTCGTTCAATCGTTTGTTTGATAATTTTTAAGCGAATTATTCATAGTAGGCACTAAAGGGAAGCATAAATGTTTTGAAAAATATTCTCTTGCATGCTGTGATGCCTGTTTTGACGATTTTTATATTTAAAATATCAAAAAAACAGACTGATTCACCTTAAAAAGTTTTTATATTTTTCATTTGATACTTTAATGTTGTCCATATTTTTATAATTTTAAAGATTTAATATTATTCAAAAAAAAATTGTTTTTGCATAAAAAATTGTCTTGCGAATGTCTTGGAAGACATTCGTGCTACCCTTTAGTAGGCAAATCTTTTTAACATTAAAAAAATTGGGCTGACAACATTAAAAAAAGAAATATAACTCGAATGACAAAAGAACGAAAAGAGCGAAAGATCTAAAAGAGCTGAAGAGTAGCTCACTAGTTCAAAGTAAGGACTAGTTCAATTGAACTATGTTGTTCACGAACTACACAACTCTAGTGTTTAATTTTGTAAGGCAAAAAATAAAATGTAAAATATTTGTAAGCTTTGCTTTCGGCCCGAGTCTCAGTGATTCAAAAGCAATATACATATGTATGCCAAATTTCGAGAAGATTGGATAACGTTTAGAGGTTGCACACTTTTGCAAAAGTAAGCAAAAGTACTAGTGTCCGACCGAACCCACTTTTTTGGCCGAAGCCGTAGCTGAATTTCGGCTCAATTTTTAATGTTCGGCCGAAGCCGGTTTTTTTTAATTTACGTTTTAATTGGAATATAACGTGAAGTATTTCGTGATAATGATATACAAATCGTGAATTATTTAATTTTTTTTACACACATAATCTTTTGAGTTTGTTTTCCAATTGGAGAAATCTGATAACAAATTTCGAATTTAAGGCTCTTCAAAGTTACATACTTTTCGAATTTTTTGAATGTTCTTAAAAAGTTAAACATTGAAAAAAAAATCGCGGTCTTAGGAAATTAAAAAAACTGAATATACAGATGTTTATACGCTCCATAGTGTTTTTAATATAAAGAAAAGTGTATAATTTCAAAAAATGCTATTTTTTCATGTTCATTCAAAGAATGTCTCAAACAATTGTCCGTACACCAGATAGCCGAAAACTTGTTTCACTATATTTCAGAAAATACTTACCCGATTTGAATAAACTATTTTTTTTAAGTCTAAAAAGTGTTGGTAATAATTGCCAGTGCATATTAAAAAGTTTAATTAAAAGTTGTATTTATTCGACCTTTCAGTTTTTATTAAACAAAATAAAAATGCTCGAGCTCGGAGCTACCGTCATTTGGTAAACAAATATAAAGGGTAGAATGCAATAGTTACCCTATGGGGAATGAGGAGTCAATTGACCTAAAAGTGACTGGTTAAAGAAGGACTTATCACAGGACTGGTATAATTTAATACTGAAGTGGGTTAAGCAGTGTCAACTGTCCTAAAATTACCAATCCTGTGACTGGTAAAGGGAGGACATACCACTTAACCAGAATGCTTATTAACAAGAAAAAGCCAGTTGGCCAGAATTTTACCCATTGGAAGCTGTTTAGTATTCGTTTACTTTTATGCCCATCTTTGGTTAGTCCTATGCCATGCCACTATGTGGTTTCAAGGAGGACAAATGACCCCCTCCTATGACAAGCCCATGTTAAAGTTGCCAGTTGTACATAGGGAAGGGTTTAGCAGAGGACCGGTCTCTGGCACGAAGGGACAAATATCGAAATATTGAGAAATAAATTAATTTTTATATTAACTACAACTGGCTTCGAGCTCGAGCATTTTTATTTTGTTTAATAAAAAGTTTAACTTTTATTGGAAACAGAAAACTAAAAAGAAACTCCAAAAACTTAACTCAAAAAATTGTCCATACAACAAAAGAATAAAAAATAAAAATATATGTATATAAATATATAGAGCAATTCCATATGAAAGCGATCACCTTTTGGACGACCCCTCTCCGATTTTAAAATAAATAGTCTCAATCGATTGCCCAGCAAAAATAATGTACCTACATATTTTTTTTTTTTTTTATAGTGACTGGTTTAGTGGTGGTGTGCACCACTGTCATGTAACAAAATTGAAGAATTCTTCATAAGGGACCTCATTGAAAGTTGTTTTAAAAAAAACTACTAAAGCGATCGCAACGAGTGACAGCTCGTTGGAAAGGTATTGAATCAGGCTTTAATTAAAAAATAAAATTTTCCTAATTTTTCTCAGAAATTTACCTTTTTTCCCATGAAAATTAAATTTTCCCATGAAAATTAAATTTTCCCATGAAAATTAAATTTTCCCATGAAAATTAAATTTTCCGATTTTCCACAGAAGCTCCTAAATTTTCCGGCTAATTTTATTTTTTTTGGATTCCTCATAATTTTTGCTTTAAGAATCAGCAATAAAAAATGGGCCCCGACTCCTTGTTTGGACAGGAGAAGAGCATTTAAGAGACCACCTTGTTCTCATTGTTTTTATATTTTTTATAATTGAATTATTTTTAATTATTTAACAAGAAAAATTAGGAAAATTTTATTTTTCAATTAAAGCCTGATTCAATACCTTTCCAACGAACTATCACTCGTTGCGATCGCTTAGTAGTTTTTTTTTAAAACAACTTTCAATGAGGTCCCTTATGAAGAATTCTTCAATTTTGTCACATGACAGTGGTGCACACCACCACTAAACCAGTCACTATAAAAAAAAAAAAAAATATGTAGGTACATTATTTTTTGCTGGGCAATCGATTGAGACTATTTATTTTAAAATCGGAGAGGGGTCGTCCAAAAATTTGCCAATTTTGATCGTTTTCATATGGAATTGCTCTATATTTAATAACGTGTATGAGTCCTTTGGCCGCAATTACTTTTCTTAAGCGGTTTTTTATAGAAAGAGCAAACTTGTGTGTGGTTTCTGTTCCAATGTTACACCATTGCTCAACGATGGCATCTTTCAGCATTTGTTTGTTGGTTATTCTATGATGTCGAAAAATCCACCATAAATGTTTTATGGGGTTGAAATCTGGGCTCTGGGGAGGGTGAGAAATCACTTCTTTCACGTTGTAAAGCAACCATTCTCGAACAACCATAGAAGAGTGTTTTGTGTCATTATCGTGAAGAAACCGAAAGTCGTCTTGTATGCCCACTTTAGTAGCGCTCATTTTTAAAATTTCTTTTAGAATGTATAAATTTCAATTTTGAATGTTTTAATAATGAAATTTGTTCATTGTGGTTTGCATAAACACACGATTTTCGACACCTCCAGCTGCCATCGAACCCCACACCATCACCGAGCCTCCACAGTGTTTCACCGTAGCTTTAAGATTCTGCGCGGTATTTTCTCTCCGCCACAAGAATAGCAAATTAAAAAAATTGGGGTTTCTCGCTGGATTAAAAAAAAAATAATCAATAGAACATTTTTTGGTCTTCAAAGTTTAGTAACGTCGTGATGCTTGTTAGGAAAAGACCCTAGCCACGTGTGTGATTACTAAGAAGACAATAATGGAGCAAAATGGATGATTAATAGGTTTTTTGTTAACGCTCTGCTTATTCTGAACGCTCTAGCTTTTCTAAAACTTCGGGTTCTGATGAGATCTTTAGCCAGATCGAAATAATAGTATCAACCTAGCTAATATGTTTGATTTGCTTTATTTTGTAAATATAAGGAGGTTGAAAGCTCGTTATAAATTAAAAATAACAAGTTTGTTATAATTTTTTATTAAAAATAAAAATTATGTTTTTTTTCGACCTTTAATTGTGCAATGAAAATGAAAATGAAAATTATTCAAGTTCGAGGCCATACTCTATATTTCTTCATTAGGATATTGTCCTAACAAATAATCTATAGAGTTTTTTGTTTTCAAATTTATTATTTGACCCTTTCAGGAATGAGTTGATAGATCTATTTAGGGAATTTTCTAGGTTCCCATCATCAGAACAACATTAAAATAATCTCGATGTATATAAAAACAAAAAACTAATAAAACTGTGAAAACAAAAAATATTTTAAAACACTTGCCACTTTTTATAGAAAAAGAAAAAACTTTTTTATATGTGAAAAAAATAAAATTATTTCTAAAACATTTAATAGAAAGCAATAAGATCGGGAATAAGAAATTAAGGTCGGTAAATCTTACTCCCGATGAAAAAAGTTTCTGTATACTCACATACGTGCTTATAGGTTCGGCAATCTACTACGATATAATATGTTCCATATGTTATACTTAGATTATGAAAATTTTTAAGTATATCGTAATATGTTATCATATATCATTGTATCGTATGTTATATATTAGCATATCTTGTATGTCTGATCATAAGAAATATTTCTATATATGACCATATATTCCATCATATATGATCATATGTAAGTGTATATGGTGCAATTAATCAAAAAAAATCTATCAATTTTATATATAATTATATATGGCAACAACTATTATATATAAATATATATAATACAATTTAACGATCACTTTTATATATTTTTTTTAGCGCCGTTTATAATTTTAATATAAATGAGTTTAAAAATTGACTTCAAAAAAACATGAAAAACTACTGCTTTTTGTTTGGAATGATTACACTGTTAAACACAAAAAATGCATAGGAGATGCAAATTATCAATTGGATTTTATTAAGTAGATCACGAGTGTGAACACCAATTTTTAATATTAGCTCCACTTTTCGAAATATTCGAGAATTTAACTTTTAGCAAAAATGTAGTTTTTTCTTTAAAATTTCTAATTAATTTAGACTATTTTTTGTGGGGCTATGTTAAGGCTCATGTGTATAGGGACAAGCCCGCAATAGTTGACGCACTGGAAGCCAATATTGAAGAATTTATTCGTGAGATACCGGCCGATATGTTGGAGAGAGTGTGCCAAAATTGGGCCCAGCGTATGAACCATTTGAGGCGTAGCCACGGTCAACATTTACATGAAATCATCTTTAAATATTGAATATAGAACGATCTATCGGCGCTAATAATTTAATACATTTCTCTAAATTTTATGTGTTTTTTATACCCTCCATCCCATAGTGCAGGAGGGTATATTCACTTTGTCAAATGTTTGTAATTCTTTTAAAAAAATTCTGGGACCCCATAAACTATATATATTCTTGATCAGCATGAATAGAGAAGTCGATATAGCCATGTCCGTCTGTCCGTCCGTCTGTCTGTGGAAACACAAAATACTCCGACAATACAGAAGAGGTACTGCTAATTTTCAGTCAAATTGTTTGTTGATATCATGAGCAGTTTTCTAGTGAAAATGATCAAAATCCGTTAACGCGTTCAAAAGTTATGAGTGAAAATGTGGGAAGACCTCTAAAAATTTTGAAGCAAATTTTAAATTATACTATTTATTTCATCATACATACATACATACGTACATTCAATGCTTATACACAAGAATATACGCAAGCAGGGATGGCTGTCAATATCGCTGAAGTACCGTCCCCGATTCTAACACCTTCCAACTGACTATCGTTATCGCTTAAATACCGTTACCGATATTCTTGAAATACCGTTATCCGTAAATACCGTTACCTTAAAATACCGTTACCGAAATAATCTTACAAGATCTGTACAAAAAAACTTTTGTAAATAGATATATTTTCCTAAAGTATGATCATAAACTAGACAGTCATTTAAACTAGGGCATAATGCGGTTAAAAATTGTGGTGTGCATTAATATTATCTGAATAACTAAAATAACGTTATCCTTAAAATGCCGTTACCAAAATAATTGAAAAATCTTTTTCCCTAAAATAAAGTTACCGAAATATCTAAAATATAGTTACCGCTAAAATACCGTTAGCGAAATAAATAAAATACCGTTAACGCTAAAATACCGTTAACTCTAAAAGCCCGTTACCGAAAAAACTGAAGTATTGTTTCCCCTAAAATACCGTTACCGAAATAAAAGAAAATAGCGTTACTACGACCAATAACCACATAGAATCGGTTACCATCCATGGTCATGATCAACACTTAAAAACAAAAAAAAACCCACAAAATATTGTTCTTGTTTTTTTGTTTTGTTTTGTATACAGTATGTATGTACGTATGAATTAGTAGCAATCGCATGCAGAGTTGCCAGGTTTGACGATTTGTCGTCATTTTGATGATATTTAATACCCAAAATAACTAAATGACTATTTGACGACTTTTGCTTCCAAAATGACGATTTTTTGACAATAATTTAATATGTCAGCAAGATCTACTTATTTATCATTCTCATAAAATTGCCGGCTCGATTATTAAATTTATATTATTTCGTTAAAAATTGAAAGCAAAAACATTGTTTTTTGATCGATAGCTAGCTTTTATATGCTAATATGATAATATAATCCTAGAATTGAATAAAACTTAATCCAAACCGCATTTATTTTTTTATAAATTCATTACGGGTTTAGCTTAATTTAGTTTCTGTGTTTATATGTTTAGAACATTTTTTTAAATTTTATAAAATTTAATTGGAGTTAGATTTAAATAAAAATAAAAAATTTTCATGTTAAAACACAAGGCATGGACTTTTTTTGCGAAACAAACAGATCTCTAGCCCGAATATATTTCATGTTGAAAGATGATATATACAACTTTAAATTAAACAAAATAAATCCAAAAATAAATCCGGTGCTTAAAAAACAGGCCTAATAATATAAATAAAGTACCAAAATTTAATAATTAAAAAATATAACATTAAGTTTGTTCGATAACACAAAAATTTGTACAAGTTTTTACTGGAAGGTGTTCGTTTAGACAAATACGCAGTAAAAACTGGTAAAAAGAGAGAGTAAAGTGACAGTTTGATGCCAAAGAACTTACAAGTTTTTACTGGATGAAGATGAAAAAAACATATGACTAAAAAATAAAAAAATATGCTTGTATATTTAGTAAACAAAAACAAAATTAAATTAAATTTTAATTGTTTATGGATTGAAAGTGAAAATTATTAAATAACTAACTATGGAAGAAGTTAAAAAACATTAAAATTATTTTTGGTCAATAATTTCAATTAACTTTTTCCTTTTCCATAATGACCAGTTGATTTTTTTTTAATATTTAAAACAAGCTATTTTATCTAATTTAATAATTCCTACAAATTTTCTGTTCGTTTACTTTTTTGTAAATTTGTCTTACTATTTGTAATTTAGTTACTGAGTAGTTTTTACTGAACTTTACAGGAAAAGTAATCGAACAGACTTATTGTTAAAGAATTTCCAAATTTTGTAAAAGAATTTAATATTTAAAAAGTTGTGCCAATGAAATGTTGTCCACAGAATTATGCAGATATAAGTGATTAACTGTTCAAGTGGTAAAATTTGTTTGATTTAAAGTTGTATTTATTTGATCTTTCAACATTATATTTTTGTTATTTTATTAATTAATAATCATATAATTACAAGTTATATACTATTACCCTAACCGAGCACTAGCTACTATGGCCTTCGGCGCGTTATAGCGAAAACAGATCAGTGCCTTTGGTGGGAATCGAACCCACGACCCCCGCACTAATAAGCCAGCACGCTACCAACTAGCCTACTGGGGCACACTGTTTCAACATTTTATAAATATGAATATCGTTGTAAAATATAATGATTTTCGAAGTTTAAACCAAAGAGAAGTGTCAAAAATCGTGTTATATTACAACGATAACACGTTAACATTTGAAATGTGAATAACATTATAGTATTTTATTTTTTATTAAAACTTTATCCATCTGCTAACAAATATATTTTTTTTGACGATTTTTTCAAAATATGATGACGATTTTGACGATTTTTTCTAGAAAATTTGTCGTTTTTATGCTTTGCAAACGTGGCAACACTGGTTATGAGTGCAAATGCGAGAAGCCCTCGAAAAATTGTTAAGCTAATTTATAAAGTATGCTTTTGTTTTCCATATACCAGGCTTGCCATATACCTTTTTTTGTTAACCCCAACAAATCAAAAAATCACCAATTAGAAAAAAGGTAGAACAAAATAGTTTAGTTAAAATTCTTTATTTATTTGACTGCATTAACCGGAGTTGCCAGACACATTAATCGTTATCAGATCAAAAAAATATCCAGGAACAAAATCCCCGAATCCAACAATGTAAATTCATAACTTTTTTTCGTACACTATTTTTACTTATTTTCATTCTCAACCTTTAATAAATTTGCAAGGA
Organism: Delia radicum; assembly: GCA_021234595.1. Classification (NCBI taxonomy): domain Eukaryota; kingdom Metazoa; phylum Arthropoda; class Insecta; order Diptera; family Anthomyiidae; genus Delia; species Delia radicum. Next base: position 159,775,316 of record CM037854.1, read on the forward strand.
AACTCTTACACTCTAATTACATTTATTAAAAACTCCATTAAATTTAAAGGACATTCACTTTCAGAACTTTTTTATTTAAGACATATAAGGTGCATACTTCATCTTAAAATCTTTAGGGTTCTTATTCTAGGAGTCGTAAACGAGAATTGCACAAGCAACTGAGCTGAAAAACAATAATTTGAAATACCAGTTTCTTTAATTTTTTGTGTCTCGAAAACACCCTAAACACTCGAAAGATTTTCTTTTATAATTTTTGACAAACTTAGTTTCATCACACTTTCCGTTTTACTTATGTGATGTATAGTATAAACACATGTGTTGTAATGTAAACTGGCATTTCATAATTATTTCATTATGTATGTCTCCGATGGCGTATTTTTGTTCCTCGAAGCTGTTTTGATCCGTTTGTTTTCATTGCATCTCTTGTAACGATCCAAAAATATATTTTAATAGTCCTTATTACTTTCATTGTTATATAGGAAAATAGACGATTCTTTTATACAAAACAACAGGCTAATTTTACAACAGTTTTTTAACATCATAAGGGTACTTTAAAAATATATCTATTTTTTACGACACGTTCTTCTTTAGGTAATCAGTAGTGTCCCACCGAATAGTTCGGCCAAAAAACTATATTTTGTCAGTTTTTTTCATATCTAGAGGCAATGATGACAAATTTTGGTATTGGAAACATGTTTGTTGAGCCGATTTATTTCGATTTTGTGAATAAAATTTAAGAGAAAAGCCGAAGTTTAGCTATAAAGCTAAAAGTTCGGCTGCCGAACTATTTTTGATTTGGCCGAACTTTCTGAGGCCGAACAGTGAATTCATTGCATAACTACAGACTTTTCTTCAAATTTGACACTCAAAATAGCATCTAATCAGTCCAATAAATATTTTTCCATCCGCCAAATTTGTCCATAATGCTGTAAAATACCGAAATACAGGCCAAATGCATTTTCTGGCCGAACTGTTCGGTCGGACACTAGTAATCAGAATAACCATTTCACCTTTGAATACCCACTGTTATAAACACGTAGATTTTCAGATTCATTTTAGTAAACTTTAATTAAACATTTTTTTCTTCTGAAACATCCCAAATACATTAATCAATCAGTCATATTTTGAGAGATGGAGGGTATCCAAAAATTCGGCACAGCCGAATTTAATCTTTTTTATACCAAATTCGGCACATCGGACTTTAATGCTTCCACTTGTTTTCCGATAGCTTTCTTTATACTCATCATTATCGTATCGTTCGAACATCGATTCGATGACGATAATGAAACAGCTGAGAGGTTTTGACGTTTTATTTTGTTTACATTTAAGGCTCAGTTAGTCTTGAAATTCCGTGCCGTGACCAATCAGCTGTTTTGTTTTTGGTTTAATGCCTTTTCAAAAAAGCACATCACATAAACCAATAACGAAACAGCTGATTCGTCACGGCACGGAAAGGCAAGACTAATGGAGCACTTAGTTTTTACCACATTAGTTTTAAAAAAAATTTAATAATCATATAAACACCTAAAAATTACCAGTTTTAAATATATTTTTATTTTAATAATAAGAATAAAAGTTTTAAAGAGTTTCTATTAAAAAATAATAACCCCAGGTATAAATGGGAATATATGGTCATTACAGTGTCCCTTAGAGTGTTCCATAAGTTTTATATATGACTTTAATATAACTCATGTATAATTATAGGCCTCTACGACAGCGCCTACCCTAAGCGACTAGGCCTTAAAGAGCGAAACATGCGTTTATATGGGGAAAAAATTACTTTTTTCAGTTTTTGCAATTTTTTTTAAATATTGTAATAGTTTTTATTCCAAATGATAAATTATTCGACATAATGATAATATTATGTATTCAAAAAGGTATAAAAATCCAAAATCGGTTAATAACTAGCCCACACTGATAATAATCCATGCATAAAAATACCAATAAATGTCAAAATAACAAATATTTTCGTAAAATAAACCAATATTTGTTCATTTTACGAAAGTTTTTGTTGTTTTGACATTATTTTCGTATTTTAAGCATGGATTATTATGAGTGCAGTAATAAATACTGCCCCAGACCACTAATGTGCCAATTATTACTTGAGCGAAAAATTCGAGCACACATCTTACAAAATTTTTAAATTGATTACTACAACAGAATTTTTTATTCAAAAGACTCAAAAGAGGAAGAAGTTTTTTTTTAGATGTAGGGAATTGTTTAAAACATCTTAGAAAATAAAAGTAAAAACATTTAAAAATAGCTTCCAGTACACTTGGGTAGGGCAACGATTTGATTTTTATGGATTTTGATGAAATTGTGTTTTTTGGTAATAACAAATAATTGTCATAAAATATTTCAAATCGAAAATTAGCTACTTTAGTAACTTTTGTTGTTTTGTTTTATAACAGTAACTCAAGGTTTAAAAAATTTTTTTTTTTTAACATCATTAACATATGAGGTCATGTGACCCCAGACTTATTTATTCAATTTACAAAAAAGGTCAAAGCTTTGCTTACTACTATCGAATTTTAAGAAACACACACAAAAAAAAAAATTCATACTATTTATGAATATTTTATGAAAAATTTGCCAATGTAATAATTTATGAACATTTGATTTTTATGGATTTTGATGAAATTGTGTTTTTTGGTAATAACAAATAATTGTCATAAAATATTTCAAATCGAAAATTAGCTACTTTAGTAACTTTTGTTGTTTTGTTTTATAACAGTAACTCAAGGTTTAAAAAATTTTTTTTTTTTAACATCATTAACATATGAGGTCATGTGACCCCAGACTTATTTATTCAATTTACAAAAAAGGTCAAAGCTTTGCTTACTACTATCGAATTTTAAGAAACACACACAAAAAAAAAAATTCATACTATTTATGAATATTTTATGAAAAATTTGCCAATGTAATAATTTATGAACATTTTCATAACATTTGTTGTTGATAAAAAATACTGGGAAAGTTCGTGTCGCGTAAATTATGACAAGGTTCTTAAAATATATGAAAAAGTACTTAAAAAATTTGCCAATGTACAAAATCCTAATATTTAAGAAAACTTGCATAAATTGCAATAATACTGGGAATTTTATGTACCTTTCCATAAATGCTAGGGAAACTAGGAACACTTCATAAATAGTATGAACCTTAAAAAATATGAACTTTTTCATAAAAAATTATGAATTTTATTTTTTTTTGTGTGCATGATCTAAAATATTATAACACAATATCTGAAGGAGATATTTAAGTCCTTTTTTTACATACCTTGTAAAAAGAAGGACCTAAATATTTTTTGTTGAAATATATAAATTCCGGCAATATCTCCTTTGATCTTTCTTTCACACCTTTCTTCACAATCGATAGCGTTTGAATGATTTTGTGCTTATAGAAAGCAACAAAACAATTTGGAAAAAACGACACGTAAAATTTCCGTTACTTGAAGTAAAAACATTCTCTCAAAAACTTCCTATTTCAATTACAAAATTTCTAAAATTTAAACACACCATCGATATCGAACCTTTTGTAAAGGTTTTAATATTCTTTATGAGCTTGACGAGCTTAAAAGACCGATACTTCGTTACCGGTAGTTTTATATATCGGAAAATATTAGGATGGGAAATAAATTATTTTTTAAGGAATTTACAGTTTTATTAAATTAGTTTATCCTTTTTAATTGGATGTTTCTGTAATTTCAAGTTTCAGACTTTAACCTTAAAGAAATTCTTAAAGGAATTTAAAGGTGGAACTTTTTTCTTTTAAACACCGTTTATACCAAGATTTTATAAAATTTAAAAGGTATATTCTGTAAATTATTCAGCAGACCATTTCATTTCGGACTCCAAAAAAAAATCTGTCATTTGACTTCCACGTTGTTTTTGCTGAAGCGATTTTTGTTTTGTTTTTTCCACTTTGTGATCTACTATTGAACAACAGTTAAGTTATAAAAAAAAATGTTCCATAAGCCCCCACCTTGTCCCTCATTTCTCTAGTAAAATTAAATTTTTACCCTTAAATAAGAATTAATTTTTTGAGGACTAATAACGGGTAAGTGATACCAGATAGAGATTTACCGCCATCCACATTTTTATTGCCCCATTCCTTCCTTGCAAGTTAGCTATGGACATATTTACTTTCTTTTACCTGTGCCTTTTATAAGTACCAAAAACGCTTGGGAAAGCACACTTGCCTGTGATCATCAAAGGGTTATTGCAATTTTTAAAAATTTCCTAAACGATGGCCGAGCAACTACAAACCAAATTTTAAGTTTGTTACTTCAGCGGCTTTGACAGGCCGTTTAGTTGGGGACTTCCCCAAATATACCCGCATTTTACGTTTTTTTAAATTATCACCAATTATCCTCCCCCTTGGCAACCGTGAACAAATACTTAAAATTTAAGGTTTCTAAATTAAAGTGCATAGGCTTGCCGTCAAACGGTATACTTTTCATACCTTCCAGCAGGAATTTGCAAAAATTCCGTCCACGGGGGTGGAAGAAGAAACTTATCAAATTTTATGTTTTCGTATACTCTCAAAATAAAATTTTGAGATTATACTTATTATTTATGTAGTTTTAAAATAATTTTTATTCGCTATTCGTTCGATTAATCGAATAATTTTTGAATATTAATCGTTTGATCAAAAATTATTTGATCGTTATTCGAACAAAATAAAAACCCGAATAAATGACAACACCACTAATTACCTTTTGTAGTTAGAACATTTTGTCCCAAATGTTTTCGATAGCTTTTTATTCAATCTTTAATAAAAAAAAATAAAACTTTTGAAAAGTCAAAAATGTTTTTATTTTGTTTTTCCAAATGGGAAGAAAGTTTAGGTCTTTTCATTTAAGATATTTGTGGTCAAGTAGGGGGATGCGACTTGTTTATCTTTCTTCTTTTCTTCCAAAGTATGTTTCTTTTTGCACAAAAAAATTTTGAGTGCTCTCCATTTTTTGTTTACTATCCGATTTTCATAAAATTAACATATTTCTAATCGGCTAGTAAAGAAATGATTACGTTTGTGGGTTGTCTCTTAAAGCTCCTGAGATATTCCCATTTTCGAATCGCGGGACAAAATCAAAGTCTATTCTTTTTTTTTAATTGTTTAACCAAATAAATTTTCGATTAAATAGAAAAAAAAGGTGAAAAATCGGAGCAATATTATCAAAATCGAGGCTTATCCTGTTAATATAGCTGGAACGCCTGATTTCGGAGTGTGATTCTGGGACCAGTATTAGATTAAGCGTACCTTATACCTTTAGGTTTAGTTCTAGTGTTAAATATGTATCGGCCTGAATCTTAAGGTACAAAAAGTACTCACATGTACTCAGAAGAGCTCCTCACAGTAAGTGTCTTCACTATGGAATTATTTAGACTATATACATGTTCTGATCGTGTAATTAAGATTATCTTAAGTTATGTTTGTTGGAGCTTTTTTCAGCTTATTTTTTGATATTTGCTTATTTTAGCTTATTTTGTAAATATTAGCTACTTTTCACTTTTTTCTTTTAAAAATTAAGCTTATTTTAGGTTTTTTTTTCGAAAATTTAATGTTTTAAATAAAATATTTTAATAAACCAATTTAAACTCTGAGGATAAGAAAACAATTTTTTTATTGCACTTTTGTATGACTGACGAAGTTAAAAGGAACAAATTTCACACAAATTTTGTTTGTAGGAAATATTTTAATTAAAAGTTATGAAATGTAACGGCTTATTTTTTTGAATTTAACGGCTGCCCTAGTCACACCAAATCGTACGACATCACTCATTGTAAAATGTTTGGAAAATAAAAGACAAATAAGGCGCCTATTTATTGGATAAGCATTTTGGCCACAGCCATGAGTCATTTTTGGTTTTGTTTAAACTTACTTGAAAGTCTGGCTTAAAATATCATTAATGGATTTATCTTACTGGCTTAATTCAAAGTCATTGATGTCTGGTCTTTCATTAAATCATAAAACTGATAAACAGGTTGATGTTCTTTGTTCATTTGTAATGCATCGTCATGTGTGGCTCGAGTGAAATATGCACAACCAGGTGCGAACCTAGTTGGGGGGAGGCATGATGGTGATACATTCCCCCCAAACGACACAAAATAACTATAATATAAGAGTGAAAATTAATTAAATTTTTTTATATTTTTTTTATATTTATATTTTTAAATTTTTGTATTTTCGATAACAACAATAGCTGACTTTAAGAATAGCGAATATCGTTTAAAAATGTAACACTGCAGCCACACGATCAATATATTCTTGATAGTCTTTTACATATACTGTTTGTCAAAATATGTAAAAATTGACAGCTGTGACGTTATTCTGCACGCAAGTTGAAAGCAATTTAATTTTTCAAGAATATTTGTGAAAGGAAAAACAAAAACAACTTCAAAAGAATTGTAATCAGCTGTTTTCTTGAACGTAAATTGATACACTCCACTTGAAAGAGAAATCTGAAACAAGTTTGTTTCAATTTTAGAAAGTGTGAGTGTATTGGTAAAAAAGTGTGAGTGCATTAAAACCTGATAGGCAAAACTTGATCGTGTAACCCTCAAGTAAATGAAAAGCAAATTGTTAGTTCTGTTGTTTACTTTTTTAATCGATTCGATTATCATTAAAACAAGTTACTGAATACCGGACATCGATAATGTTGTTGTTTACTTTTTTAAACGATTCGATTTTCGTTAAAATAAGTTACTGAATCGCACTACTAAATAAAATAGAGATGGAAAAATTTTATTTTCACTTTGACGAAGGTTTCTATTAGGTACAAATATGTATCGTACACACGGAAAAATAAAGTATCAACCTAATTGCAAAGAGTATTTTGGTGTATAGATTACACACAGATTTGAATCGGTAGAGAAGTAGAGAAGACTAAAACGAGAGTATTTTTAATTAATTTTTTAATCTTTTTTACATTTTTGTATTGAAAAATATAATTTTGGTTGGATGGGGGGAATTTCTCATTTCCCCCCTGGAAACCGCACCTGCTATTACAGATTATCACTTATATAACAAAATAAAGTACTGACAGTAATAAAAGTTCACAATTTACCTACATAAATAAAACAGTATGAAATTACATAAATTTATTTAAAAATAATTTAATAAACACACACTTAACATCTATCCACTATAATTCATTGAGTTTAATAATTCACAATTCTTTTGTAAAACCCCATTTAACATAATTTTATTCATTTTTACAACTTTTACAAATGGCTCTCACACCCTAACACGAATACTGGCGCCATTACTCGTGTTAGCGCCAAATTATTTTTACAGCTATAAAACTTTAGCAAATTAACATATTTTGATCAAATTAACTTACTGCCTTTTTTAAAAATTTTTCTGGAATTAACAAATGGAATTTTGTTATTTAAATAACAAAAGTTTGTCGAAACTGCAATTGCTTCGTAAAGCAACAAATTTAGTTGGTTTTACAAAAATTGATATCAATTTGAATAAAATAATTGTTGTTCCAATAATAAAATTTGTCAAAAGTTAACAAACATTGTATGTTGATTTCACTTACGACTTTTGGTTCAGTGTAAGGCTAACATGACAATAGCGCTATCCCCGTGAAGTTAGCAAAATCTAATAATTTCCAGCAAAATCTTTCAGCAAAATCACTCAAAGTTCAGCAAAATCACTCAAAGTCCAGCAAAATCACTCAAAAACCAGCAAAATCTTTCAGCAAAATCACTCAAAGTTCAGCAAAATCAGTCAAACTCCAGCAAAATCTTTAAACAAAATATTTCTTTTAACAAAGTGACAAAAAATTTATTATTATTATTAAATTAATTAATATACATATACAATAAAAAACACATTTAAATAAAATAATAAAACAAAATTGTTTTTTTTTCTATAGTTGTTAGTAAAAGTTGAGTGAAGGGAATAATTTCATCTTTTGTGGTCAAGACACCTTTTGGTTTATGGAGTTCATTTGAGGGATTCTTACAAAAAAATTTGGACAGGAATCGATAGACAAAAGATATTAGAGTAATTTGTCATCATTGGAATTATCAATATCTGTTTTTCCTGGAAATTCCTAGAAGAAAAACTGTTTCGTCATTGGTGCTGGTCAGTAAATTGAATTTTCATTGTGGAATCTTCACTAACGATTCTTACAAAAAAATTTGGATGAGAATTGGTCGATACAAGATAGGAGAGCAATGTCTCATCATTAGAATTGTCAATATCTGTTTTTACTAGAAATTCCTAGAAGAAAAACTGTTTCGTCATTGGTGCTGGTCAGTAAATTGAATTTTCATTGTGGAATCTTCATTAACGATTCTTACAAAAAAATTTGGATGAGAATTGGTCGATACAAGATAGGAGAGCAATGTCTCATCATTAGAATTGTCAATATCTGTTTTTCCTAGAAATTCCTAGAAGAAAAACTGTTTTGTCATTGGTGCTGGTAAGTAAATTGAATTTTTATTGTGGAATCTTCATTAACGATTCTTACAAAAAAATTTGGATGAGAATTGGTCGATACAAAATAGGAGAGCAATGTCTCATCATTAGAATTATCAATATCTGTTTTTCCTAGAAATTCCTAGAAGAAAAACTGTTTCGTCATTGGTACCAGTGGTCAGTAAATTGAATTTTTATTGTGGAATCTTCATTAACGATTCTTACAAAAAAATTTGGATGCGAATTGGTCAGTAAAAGGTAGGAGAGCAATGTGTCATCATTAGAATTATCAATATCTGTTTTTCCTAGAAATTCCTAGAAGAAAAACTGTTTCGTCATTGGTGCTGGTCAGTAAATTGAATTTTCATTGTGGAATATTCATTAACGATTCTTACAAAAAAATTTTGATGCGAATTGGTCAGTAAAAGGTAGGAGAGCAATGTGTCATCATTAGAATTATCAATATCTGTTTTTCCTAGAAATTCCTAGAAGAAAAACTGTTTCGTCATTGGTACCAGTGGTCAGTAAATTGAATTTTTATTGTGGAATCTTCATTAACGATTCTTACAAAAAAATTTGGATGCGAATTGGTCAGTAAAAGGTAGGAGAGCAATGTGTCATCATTAGAATTATCAATATCTGTTTTTCCTAGAAATTCCTAGAAGAAAAACTGTTTCGTCATTGGTGCTGGTCAGTAAATTGAATTTTCATTGTGGAATATTCATTAACGATTCTTACAAAAAAATTTTGATGCGAATTGGTCAGTAAAAGGTAGGAGAGCAATGTGTCATCATTAGAATTATCAATATCTGTTTTTCCTAGAAATTCCTAGAAGAAAAACTGTTTCGTCATTGGTACCAGTGGTCAGTAAATTGAATTTTTATTGTGGAATCTTCATTAACGATTCTTACAAAAAAATTTGGATGAGAATTGGTCGATACAAGATAGGAGAGCAATGTCTCATCATTAGAATTGTCAATATCTGTTTTTCCTAGAAATTCCTAGAAGAAAAACTGTTTCGTCATTGGTGCTGGTCAGTAAATTGAATTTTCATTGTGGAATCTTCATTAACGATTCTTACAAAAAAATTTGGATGAGAATTGGTCGATACAAAATAGGAGAGCAATGTCCCATCATTATAATTATCAATATCTGTTTTTTCTAGAAATTCCTAGAAGAAAAACTGTTTCATCATTGGTACCAGTGGTCAGTAAATTGAATTTTTATTGTGGAATCTTCATTAACGATTCTTACAAAAAAATTTGGATGAGAATTTTTCGGTACAAGATAGGAGAGCAATGTCTCATCATTAGAATTGTCAATATCTGTTTTTCCTAGAAATTCCTAGAAGAAAAACTGTTTCGTCATTGGTGCTGGTCAGTAAATTGAATTTTAATTGTGGAATCTTCATTAACGATTCTTACAAAAAAAATTGGATGAGAATTGGTCAGTAACAGGTAGGAGAGCAATGTCCCATCATTATAATTATCAATATCTGTTTTTCCTAGAAATTCCTAGAAGAAAAACTGTTTTATCATTGGGTGTGGTCAGTAAATTGAATTTTTATTGTGGAATCTTCATTAACGATTCTTACAAAAAAATTTGGATGAGAATTGGTCGGTACAAGATAGGAGAGCAATTTCTCATCATTAGAATTATCAATATCTGTTTTTCCTAGAAATTCCTAGAAGAAAAACTGTTTTATCATTGGGTGTGGTCAGTAAATTGAATTTTTATTGTGGAATCTTCATTAACGATTCTTACAAAAAAATTTGGATGAGAATTGGTCGGTACAAGATAGGAGAGCAATGTCTCATCATTAGAATTGTCAATATCTGTTTTTCCTAGAAATTCCTAGAAGAAAAACTGTTTTATCATTGGGTGTGGTCAGTAAATTGAATTTTTATTGTGGAATCTTCATTAACGATTCTTACAAAAAAATTTGGATGAGAATTGGTCGATACAAGATAGGAGAGGCAATTTCTCATCATTAGAATTATCAATATCTGTTTTTCCTAGAAATTCCTAGAAGAAAAACTGTTTTATCATTGGGTGTGGTCAGTAAATTGAATTTTTATTGTGGAATCTTCATTAACGATTCTTACAAAAAAATTTGGATGAGAATTGGTCGATACAAGATAGGAGAGCAATTTCTCATCATTAGAATTATCAATATCTGTTTTCCTAGAAATTCCTAGAAGAAAAACTGTTTCATCATTGGGTGTGGTCAGTAAATTGAATTTTCATTGTGGAATCTTCATTAACGATTCTTACAAAAAAATTTGGATGAGAATTGGTCGATGCAAGATAGGAGAGCAATGTCCCATCATTATAATTATCAATATCTGTTTTTTCTAGAAATTCCTAGAAGAAAAACTGTTTCATCATTGGTACCAGTGGTCAGTTAATTGAATTTTTATTGTGGAATCTTCATTAACGATTCTTACACAAAAATTTGGATGAGAATTGGTCGGTACAAGATAGGAGAGCAATGTCTCATCATTAGAATTGTCAATATCTGTTTTTTCCAGAATTTCTAGGAACAACAGATATTGACAATTCTAATGATGAGACATTGCTCTCCTATCTTGTATCGACCAATTCTCATCCAAATTTTTTTGTAAGAATCGTTAATGAAGATTCCACAATAAAAATTCAATTTACTGACCACTGGTACCAATGACGAAACAGTTTTTCTTCTAGGAATTTCTAGGAAAACAGATATTGATAATTCTAATGATGAGACATTGCTCTCCTACCTGTTGCTGACCAATTCTCATCCAATTTTTTTGTAAGAATCGTTAATGAAGATTCCACAATGAAAATTCAATTACTGACCACACCCAATGATGAAACAGTTTTTCTTCTAGGAATTTCTAGGAAAAACAGATATTGATAATTCTAATGATGAGACATTGCTCTCCTACCTGTTGCTGACCAATTCTCATCCAATTTTTTTTGTAAGAATCGTTAATGAAGATTCCACAATGAAAATTCAATTTACTGACCACACCCAATGATGAAACAGTTTTTCTTCTAGGAATTTCTAGGAAAACAGATATTGATAATTCTAATGATGAGACATTGACTCTCCTATCTTGTACCGACCAATTCTCATCCAAATTTTTGTGTAAGATCGTTAATGAAGATTCCACAATAAAAATTCAATTAACTGACCACTGGTACCAATGATGAAACAGTTTTTCTTCTAGGAATTTCTAGAAAAAACAGATATTGATAATTATAATGATTGGGACATTGCTCTCCTATCTTGCATCGACCAATTCTCATCCAAATTTTTTTGTAAGAATCGTTAATGAAGATTCCACAATGAAAATTCAATTTACTGACCACACCCAATGATGAAACAGTTTTTCTTCTAGGAATTTCTAGGAAAAACAGATATTGATAATTCTAATGATGAGAAATTGCTCTCCTATCTTGTATCGACCAATTCTCATCCAAATTTTTTT